>JANVCC010010369.1:14743923-14862081 GCA_025345505.1 Todiramphus chloris collaris
ACTCTTATGCATTCCGCTGGAACAGAACTGTGGTCATTCTGTCACCTGCATAAAGTAAGGACAGCAGAGGTGGTACATTATACTTTGCTTCAGAGGAACTCCTACAAATATACACATTCTTTGTTCCTCCCTCTTAAACATCTGTTGATGTTGCTGGGTATTTTTGTTACATTCACTATCCTACCCAGTGGGTACATGGCAAATACCATTTGTGCCTGAGAGCAGAAATGACTGCTTGAAGGCCTGTATTCAGTTTCAAATAGTAGAGTCATTCTCTTGCCTTTTTTAAGGATGAGCTGTCACATTTGGTATTCTATAGTCTTTGGTGCCTTCCTCAAGGTTTAAAGGTTACAGAGGGCAGCCTTACAGTTATATCAGGCTGCACCCTCATTCAAATTCCATCAGTCAGTGAAGACTGAGATGATGAAAGCAATGAGTATCCCAGTTTTATCCACTTTTGCAGTTATTGTGTCACTTAACACATTTGGGATGCAGGCAAGTCCTTGCCTGGTTTATTATTTACACATCAGTAGAAGCCCTTATTGTTGCTTTTCATATTCCTTGCTAACCCTGACTTAGCTTTTGTTTTTCTGATCACAACACTGGACACCTCAGCAGTGCTCCTAAGTTCTCTTTCATAATCTGTCCTATTTACCACCACCAACATACATCTTTGTTTTTGCATTTTTCTGACCTGAATTCCCTCTTTAGCCATGCTAGCCTCCTGATTTATCTGGGGTTTTTTTTTTGAGCATCAGCATGGACCTTTCATGTGTTTGGAGATTATCTTCAAAGGCCTGCTAGCCCTTTTGAACTCCTTTGCATTTCAGAGCTGAGTCCCAGAAGAGCTGCCTCTCACCTATGTCTTCTCTGAATAAGCTACAGCTGTCTCTTTTGAGGTCCAGGCCTACTCACATTTCTAACCCTTACCAGGGTCTTGAACTACTCTTTATCAGGATCAGCACAGTCATGGCTGCTATTTACTCTTACAGCCCCAGGCAGTTCTTCCTAAGTAGTGCATCCAGGACATCACCACCCCAGGTTGGTCCACCCATTCTATGAATCACGTTCAATCAGTCAGAAAGATTAAGTCATCTGTACAAGTTCTATGTCCAAAAGATATTAAAATGCCTCTGATTTTATATATCAAACACACAGCATATCTTATAAACCATTTACAAGATAATTTGTTACAGATCTAACAGATATTAAAGTTTTTTATAAACATTTTTTTAAAGGTTTTAGCTGAAAAGAGAGAAAACTTACTGTTCTTTGTCAAAAAATATTTGTCAGTTTTCAATTAATGCAAAGCAATAACATCATTTGCCATGTTCTGCATTAAAATCATGAGTTCTGATATAGAATCCCTAAATCATCTGAAAATATGTGTAGGCTTATGAAATTATCTTTATAATGAAACTAGAATTCCAAATTTACAAGCACACACAAATTTATGTGTTTTGGTTTTGTTGTTTTTTCCTTTTTTTTTCTTTTAATTTTTCTTTTTTCTTTTTTTTTTTTTTTAATTTTTAATTTTGGTTCATACTGTAATCGCATTAATCTTTTAAGAGACATCAAATGCTCTATGTTGCATGAAGTCATAGAGTCATAGAATGGTAGAGGTTGGAAGGCACCTCTGGAGATTATCAAGTCCAACACCATTGACAGAGCAGGATCACCGAGGGCAGGCCACACAAGAACATATCCAGCCACGTTTTAAAAGTCTCTAGGGAAGGACAACCTCCACAACCTCTCTGGGCAGCCTGTTCCAGGGCTCTGTCACTCTCACACTGAAGAAGTTTTTCCTCATGTTGAGGTGGAACTTCCTGTGTTCCAGTTCATGATCTTTGACCCTCATCCTATCACAGGGCACCACTGAAAAGAAACTGGTCCCTTCTGCTCAACACCCACCCTTCAGATATTTGTAAGATTGTAAGATCCCCTTTCAGTCTTCTCCAGGCTAAACAACCCTAGGACTCTCAGCCTTTTCTCCTGTCATTGAAACTGCATCGATTAGAAACCAGATAAAAATTCAGTGTCTCATATGTAGCAAACGGAACACTGTTTCAAAGCAAAGGGAACATTTTTCTATGGCAAATACATTCCTGGAAGCTTCATATGCCCATAATAGTACTTGAATATGTTAACACAGTTCAGCTTTGCTGTACTTTGTATTTGATCTGAACATCACTCATTTTAAACTGTATATTACTCTGTTACATAAAAAGCAATATCTCACTAGGTATATTACCCACATTACATTCAGAAAAAATATGGCACATATTCCTAGTATCCTTTGTCTCCTTAGTTTTCAAAAAGTTTTCAAAAGTAAAAAGCTCTAAATGCTTCAAACACACAAACATAAATAATTTATTTATTTCTTTGAGCATAATTTTTCTCCTGAGTTGCAGCATTTAGCCTTATGTGAGACTTTTGTCAGGACTACAGATGATATGCAAGAGTTTCTCTTGCTTGGGCTTTTTTGTTTTGTTGTTGTTTTTCATTTGTTTGGTTCTGGTTAGTTGGGTTTTTTCGTTGTTTCGTTGGGGTTTTTGTGTGAGGGGTTTCAATTTTTTTTGGTTTTTTGGTTTTGTTTTTGTTTTTCCCAAGGGGATGTAGTTCCTGTGACTAGTAAGCATAAAAATAGAAACAGAGTCTACATCAATTGGCTCAGTTTCATTTAACTGTCACATGATTGCCTTTATTCCAGTTGGCCTGGAGAAAGAAAATTCTCTCTGTTAATGAGATCAACACAACTCATACCTAATAAATCAAGTATTTGCACATTTCCCCTTCATGTTTTTCCAAATATATATATTTTTTTCTCATGGCCATAAGCTCTAGTGTGGAATAGCTGCCATACTGTGATACTTTAAGAAGCAAAAATTAATGTGAAGGCCTGTCTGTAATTCCACACAGCAGGAAAGGATACTTGAAAATGTCCTGAAGGTAGGGAGAATGTGAGATACTGTCTCTCATTCATGGTTGAGTATAGCTCTCATTAATGTTACCTTGCAATTAAAATGTTTCCTCCAGTAATTTTAAGCAGGCTTCATTCATGTATCTGTAAACACTGGAAAAATAACATGGTTGCTACTGTAGGTGAAAAGACAGTAACAAACCTATCTTAAAAGCTGTGAGAATCTTAGCCTAATAATTTAGCAAAGGACAGGGAAGCAAAGAGTGGTGGTACAATTTCTTCCAGGCAGTAGGATAAGCTAGAAGCTATCATTAAGTCATGAATTCTTGAACTTCACAACGTTCTCAGTGCATGAGATCAAACTGCTTTCTCTGATCAAGCATGCTTATAAAGAAAAACGTTTCTAGTGCAAGACCTCTGATTTAACACACAAAAAAGTTTGGTTGCTGCATCTTCTCAAGCACACCACTTAGGTTTTTGTTTCTTTATAAAAATAAAAGAGTGCAAATACTTTAGGGACAAAATCTGTCTTTCAAAAAGTCAGAAAACCCACAAAAGCTCTATTACAGTTCTACAAGTTGTGCTTATGCATTTAAAGGAAAAACATAGCAGAAGCTGCAGAAGTGCATTGATACCAGCAGAGGAGAATAACAACATCAAGCAAAGGGTCAACATGTGCAGTTCAGGATGAGACTGAGTGCTCTGAAAGGGTATCAGGAAGCTCAGCATTGCCAGCAATGTGTAGGCTCTCCGAGTGAAAGAGGACCATGGTGGGTCAACCTTTCTCCAGAGAAATTGTGTGAGGGAGAGATTTACAATGGGGTTTTGAAGGATTGTTTGGCTTAAATCAGCTTGGCCAGACAGTGGGAAATCACACTATTGTGGTTATGTCTGCTGTAAATTACCCAGCTTCCCATAGCTAACCACATATTGAGAAAAGCAGCATCTCCTCTGTTCTCCTGTGGCCTAATGCACCATGTTCACTCTTCACTTGATTGATAGGGTTGCATGTCTGATACCCTTTCTAGAAGAAGAGAGCAGTGTGAGAGAGAGAGGTAAGCTACGAGCTGTTTGTTGTGGGTAGATTTATTGGGTTTTAGAACATTTTTACAAAGCACGTGTAGGTAGCAACCTGTAGTTGTGTGCTTAGAAACAACAAAAGTGAAGGTTTTTACTGGGACAATAATGTAATTATTTAAAAACAAAAAGCCACATTCTGCATTGTCAGTTCTTGTAAGCCCAGTGGCCTTTCTCTGGAGTTTCTTTGGCTCATCACAGCTGAATCCTGCTGCCATAAGCACCTGACACCATTATCACTAACACCACTGAACTATGATTGCACCCTAAGAAACAGTTGCCTTTAACTCCCCTCAAATAACTGCCTTGTGTTTGAAAAGACATCTAATAATAACCCAATTTCATAGAAATATATACAATAACATAATGAAAGCTTACTTTCTACGTACAATCCACTAGAAAATATTGTTAATAATATGTACATGAAGCTTCATGTACATATTCGTGCAAAGCAGGATAGGCTGTATGAAATAGGTATAGCATTCATTATGATACCAAGGTAATGCCATGCTAGAATGGGTAGTAAAGACCCATAGTAAAACTCCAAAAATAACCTATACAACATAAACGTTTCCAGAAGCATGGACATCACCTATACAGGACATCTTTCTTCTAAAGTAGGTGTATTGTTTATTCTTCCCAAAGATGTACTGAGCAATATGGGCCATATTATTTCAGTTGCTCAAAGTCAAAGGTGAAAACTTTGAAACTAGTCACAAAGGCAGATAAAAGTACAGTTCAGGAGAACACAGAGGAATTGTATTTTCTCTTTAGAGACTCTCTTGTTGAATCATGCAGAAACTATTGATTATATTTCAAAGGTGGTTTTTTTTAATACATACCAGTGACTTCATCTGTCTAGAGCTGTCTGAACTTCAAACAGATTTGGGGAATAAAGTAGATAAAAGGAATTTATGAGAAATAAATTATATTACAAAAATGGCAGAAGTCTTTCCTCAAGAAAAGCGTATTTTAATAGAAAGAGTAACCTTTTCTCTATTTATTGATAATCAGGAAGTTGAGATGTAAACATATGTATAATAATACATAAATTAAATGAGAGCTTGAAAATAATTTTTAAAATATGCATAAGAATCCATCAGTTCTTCCATATTATTATGAAAATATATTTTACTTTCTAATTTGAATGTCTGTTATTAATCTTTGCCACTTAAGATTTTTTCTATCCTGAGTACAATCACATCTGCAAAAAGTTGACATATACCTCCCTTGCTTTCTCTGATGACATTCTTAGAAAGACACGAAGAACCTTGATAAAGCACAGGCATCTTGTGCAGAGTTTATTGCTTCTGATCAGAGAAAACTTGGAAGTACATCATATTGAGCCAATAGCTTAAAGACATGAAGGAAATCCTGGGCAGCTGTGTACCTAAATCCTAGTTTTAAGTTAGGCAAAACAATGATTGGAAAACACTGTCCCAGGTGACAGCCTTATGACTGAGCCTCTGGGAAATCAGAGAGATCTAAGTAGCCTCAGATTTCCCGTCTGTGTGGTCTCATGCCTGCGCTTGAACATTGTTCTAGAGCGAAGTGGGGATGCAGGTATGGGGACCCTGGCTGCCGAGGAGTGCCAGGAATCAGGCTGGTTGCAGCCCTTCCCATCAACACACAAATGTAAGCATATGGTGTGCTCTTCAAACAGAATAGTAGGTGCTTCTAGACTTCACCCAAGGATTGGTGGAAAGAGAATCTGAAAATCTCAGTATATACAGTGGCAATAAAAGTTGCTGAGTCTTTCTTTTCATTGCTCACTAATAAGGTTAAAATTAAAAGGGCTTCTGTTAATTGAAGAATGAGGTGAGAGCATTGAAGATACAACAGGATTTAAATTAAGCAATTTATTTTGGAGTGCAAAGGAATTTCTTTTAAAATGCAGGCATAGAGACTTACCTTTGAGCATGATGTGAGAATAATAAATTTCCTAGGGCCACTGCAATGGGAAATATCTATAAACTATGCCACACTAGCCTGATTGGTTTCTATGTTATCAAGAGTCCTTTTTCAGGGCTAGCTGTACCAGGGAACTATTTCTTCAACCTTATGGCAGGCTGCCTGGTTTTGTGGTGGGGCTAGAGGCGGGGACAAGAAGCACAGCACATGGCTTAAATTTAAAAAAGCTGCTGCTCTGTGCAGGTGGGGTTTTCCAGGGATTTTCCACCTGCCAAACACTCCCTAAATTTCCTACACTATCCTCTGGACATTGAGGCAGAGTCTGTATAAGAAGACTAACAGTGAC
Source organism: Todiramphus chloris collaris (assembly GCA_025345505.1). Taxonomy (NCBI): domain Eukaryota; kingdom Metazoa; phylum Chordata; class Aves; order Coraciiformes; family Alcedinidae; genus Todiramphus; species Todiramphus chloris. The sequence continues at coordinate 14,750,178 of JANVCC010010369.1, forward strand.
ATTCTGCTGTGTCCATGTTGGCTTGATGTGTCTGTGCAGGTTGTTCTTCTGTTTATTTGACAAAATTGACTTATGATGTGGCTTGGTCATGGCTTGTTTGTCCAGTGGGGCTCTTCATTGTGGCAGATTTGCTTTCAAGTGCCATCTACCTCTGTGAAGGTACCTTTAGATCTGCTTTTAATAAAGTGGATGGGGAGAGAAACTGACAGGTAAAATTGCCATGTTATTGAAAAAAAACCAGACACATGTATGCTCTGTGAGAGGTAGTACTTCAGATGACTTTTCACTGACAGGTTTAAAATGCAACATTTGTCCTTTGCCTTTGTCAGCTTAGTTCAGCTGTTTTTCAAAACTATTAAAAGAAAAAAAGAAAAGGTGACAGTCTTGCCTTCCAGTACCAATAAAAGGTAATCTGCTAAACTACTAAAGCAGATACAAATGAGTACATTTCACATATATTTCTCTGACAAATCTACCAGCTGTTATTAAGGGGAAATATAAAGGAAGACAAAGTCTCATAACTCACCTATGGAAGGAAGGGAGGAATCTTTAACATCACTCAGGTATAAATGATGAGTCCAGGATTCCTTCTGCAACCATGTCCATGTTCAGTCTGTATCCAGGCTAAACTACAGTATTTGCTCTATCACCCAATGACCCCTTCCCAGCCAAGAAGGTGGACCAGAAAAAGCAGACGAGGCAGACAAACTAATACCAATATAAAGTATACAAAGTTATAGTCAGCCCTGTGAATTTACAGTGGTCACAATAAATAGGAAGGCAGTCCTCAGAAGCCCAAGTAGAAGGCTTTCTATCCTTATCAAACTTTATATTGATCATGACGCTTATGGTGTGGAATATACCTGTTAGCCAACTCGAGTCAGCTGCCCTAGATGACTCCAAACTGTTAATGCATTGCAGACCATGGCAGGACTATGATTCTATCCCAGCAAAGCCAGGACATACCACAGAACTACTGAGGTGTGTGATGCATCTTAGTGAAGCATATGAGAATAATACCACATCACTCAGGTTTGCCCCACAAACCCAAAATTACAGTGAGAGCTTAGGCACATCAAAGTTATGGACTGATAGTCTACTTAGCCCTCTGGACAAATTGCAGGATGCAAAGCTAAACTCTGAAAGGGGCCCTGTGTAAGTTTTGCTTTGGTCCTACAGCTCTAGAAGTAGTTCTGGGAAGCACACATTTTGGGGTTGTAATTTTGATTTCATGCCTCAGTCATTTCAGGTTGTTTATTTAAACATTCTGCTGGAAACCCTTTAGAAAGCAGGGTTCTCCAGCCTTCAGTGTGTTCCAGAAAAAGTTGGGTGTTGGTTGGTTGGAGGGTTGGTTGGGGTTTTTTCGTTCCCCAACTGTTCTTGTCGCCAGGGTTGCAGGCAACTTAATCTGTGAGTAAAACAATCTGTTATTTCCTAAATGAGAATCTACCCCTCTGCATTATATAGCAGTAATGTAGGATGTAAGAAGTGGTGACTCTTTATAACAGATCTTCCATTTACTTCACTGAAACTTCACGGACTGCATTTTGATCCTTCATGTTTTTACCTCAGAGACTGACATGTTAGGTTTATGAAACCTGAAAAGCTCTAGTGAGATCAAAAGAGATGGCAAATAAGTACATTAAATGCATAAAATCCTCTCCTTCAACATATATGTTTTATGTGAGTACACCATCAGTGAATTATAGCACTAAATCAATGTAATTTACACAGTTTATACAAATTCTCTCTACCTCGCTTCTACCATTTCCCTCCTAGCATAAAATAAATAAAATAAAGTGAAACAAAACAGAATAAAATTATTCTTTATACATTTCTCAATAAATGCACTTCTGATATTTTTCTTACCAAATTAGTCTGACACTTTTCCCTTTGAGGCCTAACATGCCATTAAATTGATGTGTAAAGTTTTTTAAAAGCTGCACAAGCCAACTTAATTTATACATTTCTTAATGGTATAAGGTAAAAAATGCTTTTAAAAATCGAGACACTCTTATCATGTGGTTTAAAATCTACATCTTTAAGGGGTGCAACGTGTCATAATTTAATCTGTCATAGTGATTGCTTCCCTCATTAGTTGGTATGTCTGGTGTTAGAAATGTATAGTCACTGTAACCATGAAAATTCAACATTCATCCTCCTGCCCGAGGACATGTTTATTTCGAAACAAGAACTACTTTGTGCTTCATTCATGCAATATTTGTATGAAACTAATTATGGATATTGTGAAATTTACAGCCTCCATAATAATGCTGACTATTATGCAATTTCTAAATTGATCATTTTTTGGTTCCTTCTAAGAGCGTCTGCTTCTACATTTAAAATGTTATGCTTAATAGTCCCTAAAGAAATCTAGTGTTAATGAGCATAATAAATCAACTAAAAAAAATCCATAGATATATTTTTACATGGGAAAGGAGTAGAAGTTATGAAATGTAACCACCAATTAACTTTGCCACTCCTTTCTATTCAAGAAATTGTATGGGAAACAGAGACCGTTTTGGACTGCATTTGAAAGCCTCTGAGCTTGTGTGCTGTTTGGTAAGGTGTTGGAAATGTCATAAGTCATAATTTCCAGCAGATGAAACTGTGCCACATCATGTAATTACAGCATTGTTTTAAGAATAAGTAAGTGTAATGCAGTGACATTGAGTGAAGAATTAGTTATAGAAGAAACTCTCGCTTGGGCTGGATGGTACTATTCCTGATGGTGTATGTGAAAGCATGAGAATACATCCACAGAATCAAACTACCTGTATTTGCAGAGGTGCATCCAGAACCAAATACGATATTGATACTGTTTTTTAAATCCTGGCATAATACAATAACTGTAACTATTGAGAGATGTTACTTAAATCATGACTCCCAAATCTCTCTAGAGGCATTTCCTCATGTAAGTGTATTGTAGCAAGCACCTAGAAGCCACAAAATTTGATTGCCTAAACAATAACAACAGCTTCAGCAGCATGAAAACAGTTATTGTACCAGCATCACAACAGGAAATGCTCTAAAACATAAAAATGAATTTGTATAGCATTAGGAAGGACAAGGGGTGGAAATCTCCCATATTTTTGCCTTGGGATCTTTCATAGTATTTACCCGAGAGATTTTTCACTGCACAGTCTTCTACATGCAGTTAGGTTACATTCACAAACTTGGCCCAAGTGAGTAAAATCACACAATGGTCATAAAATGTCTATTGTCCCATAAATGAGAAAATAATATGTATCATCTTCTCTTCAATCACAGTGACAAAATATATATTCCCCTTCTGATAATCAATATTACTGTGATGGCAACTGCTATGAAATATTATTTTCTTCACCTCTTTTTCTTTTTTGAGGATGTGGCAGAAATAGTTTTATTAGTTTCTTGGTTAGCTGCTTATTTGTTTGTGCTTCTGTTCATGAGTGGGTGAGTTAAGAACTCACCAAGATAAAGGAAATTTATTGAAATTAATTTTATTTTAATTGTCTAGTTTATAAGTTATTTTTAACACTTTCAAGCGTAAGCCCTACAGTAAGGAACCTGTCTGTGTGAAGTTTCTTCCTATGGTACTGAGGTTACCCTTAAGTGAAATTTTCATTTAGTACAACATAAACTGAGAAGGAGCAAAGAGCAAGACCAAAAGTTGAAATACAGGTACTCTCTTCTGCGGAGAAGCTGATTACTCACTGGCTGATTTCTACCAGGGCCTCTTGAGAGAGTCATGGGATAAGCACAAATAGGGTAGAATATGGTCAAAAATCTCAGCCTTGGAGTAAATTTTCATGAGAACTAGACCGCTGACAATATGCACCACTGGACAAATAAGTTGTGCTGCAAGCAATCAAGATTTTCTTCTTCAACATTGTTTATCTGGGTCTATGCCTTTCAACAAAGAAATTATTTCAACTCCTCTGATTCACTTCAATCAACACTAAAACGAGTCTGGTCTCAATTTAGTAGAACAGGAGGTTACAATCTTAATTACAACATTAAAAGCATAACTCAAAAAGGACATCTCAAAATGTACATTATTCTCTTTCTCACCTGAGGAAGATTTTAGGTACCCAAAAGAATACTAAGTTTTTCTGAACTATGTCAGAAAGATGACTGTAGTCACAGGGACTACTACCTTTCTTTTTTCTCACAATATATGCTATATAGTTGGGGTATTATAAAGATCACAAGTAGCATATTAATAATGAAGCTGCCTGAGATGGAATTTAGAGTCTCTTGCTAGCCAGCCTTTTCAGATAGGATGAGGTGTGGGCCATCACAGCAGGTCATATTGGTGACTTTGAAAATCGTGAGAAGAATCTGGAACTGGATTTGGTTTCTGAGGGGGAGCTTGTCTGCAGGCAGAAGAGCTCAGGTATATACAGCGATAGGATGTTAAGCAGACAGGCTGCTATGGCCTGATGAGCCTGGAATTTTTCAGAGCATATGGATCTTTTTTCACAGGCGTAATGAGATGCAGAAATCAGCCATGAAGATTATGAATGTGTTGTAGATCTCCATGAGCAATTGCCATAGGCACAACTGGATCTGTAAGGGTGGAAGACAGTCATCTGAACAGTCATAGGTGAAAGGGAAAGGTGTTAAAAGTTCAGTAAAACATCACTACCTGAACAAATTTATCAGTCTAACACCAGTTGATCTTGGTAAGTTACAGATCAGGAGACTGCTAGCCATTTACTTTTTCCCTCCAGCATTTGTATTTGGCCAGCTACGTCTCACAGATGATTTGCTATAGTTAAGTATGTTACTGATAATACTTGTTGAAGAAAAGCATGGAGAAGGAGGTTGTCCTCAGAGATTTGCTTCACCTTGTTTTACACTGATTGTAGCATCATTAAAAGCACTCTTAAAGTCTCTCTGAATTTGGGGCATTACTTAAATACAGCCTTTGACTGAAGAGGGAATCAGAAAAGAAAAAACGCTTGCAAAAAATTCACGTCCAGTAAAGGATTTTCCTCTGGGAAAATCTCAAGCCATTGTGTGATATTTGTGTCTTTCCAGCCAATCACAGGCATTCACTCAGCTGTTTCTCTCTGAATTTGTCAAGTTTCTAATTTTATATATAAATATATTTTGCTTGACTCCCACAGATGGTTTTCATAAGGCTCCTATAAAAAGGAAGTTTCAACTATCACTGATACATATGTATTCTGGAGGTATATTTTTATGGCTGCTCAAATAGCACTCTTTGTTTGCAAGGGTGCGTGTGACTCTAAAACTCAACACAACCAGAACCGTGAGTCATCTCCACAAGCACAGTACTTTGTTGCAGAGGTCAGACTCAGCCAAAACCAGAGGAATTAGCAAACCATATTGAATTAGTGGTTGAAACAAATTAATTTATGCTACATAGATGTTATTGTGGCCCTGTGGGCAAGTACTTAGGACATATGCTTTGTGAACTATTTTCATCAAAAAGGGCTTTTCAACAATAAATCAGCTCCAAAGTGTACATTTGCAAAGTATTCATGGCTCTGTGCTGTCCTTCCCCTTGTTCACACTGACTCCATCTCTTGGCACAGCAACAGCTCACCATTCTGCACTTGCTTTACAGGATTTCCTGCAAAAGTAGTGGATCAGTGGCCAGAGCAGAGTGAAGGCTGGGTCTAGTCAAGAAGTCGAGACCTGGCTGCCCGTGATGCTTGTGGGCTGCTGTGGGGCTATGGCTCCAGGCATCTGGCAGCACTCAGGGCTGCTTGAGTCAGTGCAGCTGTGTGGTAAATGGAAACATTGATATTACAAACACACATGCAACCCAGCCCTTGACAAGGCTGTTTCTCTTCTAGGGGAGGAGGGGAATTAGATACACTCTTGCCCAGATTATTTCAGAGTGAAAAAAGTAGAAGTAAGTGTTTTCTGGCTGCAAATTGTGGTAACCGAGGACACATGCCAAGAAAGAATTATGCATAAATGATAGTGTTTAAACTTGTTTTTATGTGTTTGGATGTGTGTCTGCCAAAAATCTGACAGGGCCTCATTGTTGGAGCTATTTCATCATGAAGCCACTGACTGCACCCAGCAAGTGTTTCATAAATAATGAAATAATTGAGGGCATTTAGTGTTGTCTGCTGGTGTCAACAGCTGCATGTAACACACTCTACTTTCCAACAAGTCAGGTAAATGCTACAACATTGTGACAAGGGAGGCAGTATCCATCTCCAGAAAAGAAGGTTCTTTTTAAAAAGCATATTTCACTTGGAGCTCTAATTCCACTTGTTTTGTTTTAGTTTGGTTTTTTTATTTGAGTTGCACCTTTTGCACAAAGGGTTATTTGTTTTATTATTCATTTTTGTTCAGCTCAGCTAGCACACACATTTCCTTGCACCACTGTCACTGTGATGCTGAATTATGCTGTATATACATCTTCCCCAACAGAGTGCCACAACATATGCCTCCTCTTGATTTTAAATGTAATACAGGCAACATCCTTATTGGGTATCTCCAGTGCTGCTGTTCTCAAGGTCACAACAACCCCATTTCACATTCTAAATAGCGACTCACTTTTACCCAGGTTCCCTAGTCTCTGGGCTTGTTGATTTAGGAATCTTGGACTGTAATCATATGGTATAAGTGACATTTTTCTTTCTGCTGAGTATTTCAACAGGATCACATGCACAAAAAATGTTTTTATAACAATAAATACTCATAAAATCATGGTAAAGTTAAGGGGATGTGAAGTGGATGCAGCTTGGTAAACATAAATATTTAATGCTTTAATAGCTTTTCATATGACTTTTTTTATGTTTTTCATGAACTTTGTGCTGTTACCATATGTTTATTTTTTGAATTGAGAACCTATTATTCTTTTAAGTATTTCCTATTATAAATGAAAACATTTAGTCTACTTAATAGTTATTTGGTTTTGCTTAGCTTATGAAAAGAAAAAAAAAAAAAATCAGGTCTGATAACTGCCAGCCCTGCTTGTGTGAGTAATTTCCATTCATCCTGCTCATGAAACACTCCTGTGTTGACTGTTTTTACTGCAGTACCCAGTTTACTATTACAAGGATTGCAGAATGGCTATTAGAACTCCCAGAGTGTAATTTTTCTGCATAAATAGCTTTTTTTAAAAACCAAATAAATGATTGTCTAAAGTGAATTTGATTTTCAGCAATAATGAATCCATATGTTTCCCATTAAACCTGTCTTCAGAAAACATACGACAGAAAGAAAAATCATCATCAGTGACAAAAGAAATTCTTGTGTGACCCATATGAATTTTTCTTTTTCCTTTTTTTCTTTCTTTTAGATGTATCTCCACTCTCTTTGTGAAATCAGAACCACAGCACATAGCATTGAGTCGCAATGGTTTTGTGTTTCCTAAGCAACTGTTTAATCATTAGAAGTGGTAGATTAGGTTTTTACTACATTTCATTAATTGGGTTAAGGAAGTAGGGATATTTATGACAATTATTTGGAAAGCTGTGTAAAAAGATAGCCAGACAAACAAGCCTCCATAATCCACTTACACCTCACAGATGCCAAAGGGCTGAACAAGCCTATTAAACAAGCTATATGCCTGTCTGTTTGGAGGAGCTGTTAAATCATGAATTTCTGCACAGCACCTGAGGCAGTCAGTTAATAAAGATCTTTTGTAGCAGATTTCTGTTCTATTAAGGATGGACATAAAGCAGAATAATTTAAAATGTGTCAATAACTCAAGGCAAAAATGCTTAATGCAAGAAGCGTCATCTTCTTAACTTGTAGTCAAAAGCACACAGTAGTAACTTATAGGTGGAATGCTGCTCATAGGTTTAGAAATCATTTTATAGATAGAAAACGTGGGGTTATTTTAGCAAAAATATCCCACAGTGTTTTATTATTGTAATGTCTATCTGGAAGCCAGATTTGAGCTTTAAAAATAGAAATGAACTTCTTTTCTGTCAACTTTTCAAGGAAGAGCCTGAAAGCTTGGCTGCCCTTCCAGGTGGATGAATCTGTAACATGGAGACTTTTTGTTACTGAAAACAATATACCATTCTTCAATTCTGGATTCCCAGAGGTGCTCTACACAGTGTGACATGCTAACCAGAGTACGTGATGATGACAGTTTAGCACAGCAGCTCCATGGAGGCATGCTGGATTGCTATATGCTGCATCTCATTGACTATGCCACAGAGCCATTAGCCACACACACAGCCCTGAACTGTGCATGCCTGCTTGAAGAATAGACACGATGCACACTAATGCTTTTTTCCGAGGACACATTCCCATGGATATGTGAACAATGGATGCTAATTTGGCAAAAGCTCTCCTTTTTCAGCCCAGTTGCATCCATGGTAGAGGTTTCACCAAAGCCATGATGCCAAGTGGGATTATACATCACTCTTGCTTGGGACTGGAAGGTATACACCAGTGAGAGTATGTACTGTGGATCAGACCTGGAGAATGCCTTCTGAACAGTAAATGAAGACAGAAGGAAAAACCATAAATATATATATTACTTAACAGATAAATATTATTGATTACCTTCAGGGGATGAGATGAGCTAGTCTGACTTTATATTCCCTTTTTCTGAATCAGTGTTTTCTGCCTTCTGGGTAGAGCTGAGACATGGCACCCTTTTCCATAGTATCTGCCCTGTGTTCTTCCTCTCACTTTTTATGGATCTTAACTGAATGAGGGAAGAAAAGAAGGCTAAGGTATGGCTTGAAAAAGAGGGGGGAAAAGCAGGAGACCTATGTTAATGGTTATACTTGAGTTGTCTAGAGATACAGCAAGGGCTTTAATTAAATTCACTATATTTAGTATTTTTGTGGCAGTTTTGATTGATTTATTATGTGTTGCATCTGGTCTTGATTTACTGCATTGCATTTATATTACTGGCTTGTTTTTTGTCGCTTATGTGCTGCGTACTAGTCATGAGTTCTTGTGGTTTGCAGTTTTTGAGTTACACTGTGCAAAACATTCACACTACAACTTGAAACCAGGTATTTCAATATGAAAGCAAATCACTCCAACATTTACACAGACTACTGGATTAGCAACTCATAGAGTTTGTCGCAGTGTATTTGTTTAGGTTTGAAATTTGTTTCTAAAGATGGTGGTGTCTACAGTGAATTTCCAGATGGGCATGTTTATGTTTTTTGATATAGTTTGTATTGCAATTATGTATCTTATTAATTAATTGTGTTTACGCTTTTTTAAATATACCTACCCTGAATCCTATGCCAATACATTTAACACAAAACCAAGCCAAACCAAACTAAAAATCCTAACAATCCTAGCTCTGTGATCCAATAGTTTTGATGCTGTATTTTAGACTAGTAGCAGGGGTTTCAAAAATGAATGCTAACATACAAAAAACCAAATTCTTTGGACCACCATTAAGTTTATCAAGAAGTTTCCTATGAAGAATGACATGGTTGTGATATAAAATATCTAAGATCTTAAATCTCAGGAATTGTGCAGCTGCTTGAGAAATCAATCAACTTATTCAGCTCCAAATGTTAGTAAATTATTACAGAGACCACTTAATAGAAAAATAATCTTAGCTACAGAAACATTGAAGTATTCTGAAAATTAATAATTTCAGTGTATTAATTTTGTCAAACACACAATGTCACCAAGTGTAAAGGTGTCAGTGCTCATATCACAGGATTTAAAATGTTCTTGATTTCTCTGGAAGGGAAGAGATAATAGCTAGAAATTAAAAATAACTTTCTAATACCTTAATTATCATGCCTCTTTCTGGTAGAACTTGTTAATGCGGAATTTATCCTTTTGCAGATGCGTGCATATATTTATGTTTTCTGGAGGACGTTGCTGTGTTTCAGTCACAAGTAACCACATTTACCATTATAAACTGCCGTGGATTTTCTGATCTTCTGTGAAGCTGGCTAGAAGCGGATCTTGTTTGCACCAACCCAATAATAATGGTTACGTGATTATACTAATTTCAGTGGAGTTTCAACTGATTTGTGGTGGCATCAGAATCTGGTTCCTGTTGGTAGAATGGTATTTTTTTGACTTGGAATGTCAAAATGGGACATTTATGACCAATTAATTACAGAGTAAGATAGTGAGAAATGTAACAAAATTAAAAAAAACCCATTCTTTCCACCACCACCCCCTTTCTTTCCACCACTCCCCCCTTTCTTCCCAGGTCCAACTTCACCCCTGACTCTTCTGACTCCAGTGGCTAATGGGGGTGGGACACAGTGGTGGTTGCAGCCAGTTCATAATACTTCTCTGCTGCTCCTACCTGGTCATTCTCTTCCCCTGCTCCAGCTTGGGTTCTCACCATGGGATGCAGTCCTTCAGAAACAGACTGCTTCAACATGGGTCTCACCAGAAAGCATACTCCTGTGTGGGTTCCTCTCCACAGGTTGCAGGCCTTGCCAGGAGACTGCTCTGGCATGAGGTCTCCATGAGCTGCAGCTTCCTTCAGGACATGTCCACCTGCTGTAATGTGGGGTCCTCCATGTGCTGCAGGGTGGATGGCTGCTCCACTGTGGCCCTTTATTGGCTGCAGGGGGACAACCTGCTTCTGTGTTGAAAAGTGACTAGACTGAGAGGTTCAAAAGAAATTATTTATGAGAACTTCACCCACAGGTTTAACTCCAAGACTCAAATGCCTTATTTGAACTTAACTCACAGATCTAATGTGCCACTAATGTAGGTTTCCACAGATTCAATGAAAGAATATCCTGTTATAATTTAAAAGGAAGAATACATTACAAACAAGAGATCATGCTAAATATTGTACATGTGTTAGTTAATCACCCATGTTTTCAAGCTTACAGTATGCTAAGTATTCATTTATCTCTCCAGATAGGGGATCTCAATCCCAGAAAATTCTCCTTGGCCAATATCCAAGGAGGAAGGGCCTCCTTACAGGCAAAGATGTAGTACTGGAGAGGTGACTCCCAGTTCCTAACCCAAACCTAACAGTTTTTATCCCGTGGTTTACATGACTGTGGACAAGGTTATGCTTGATTGGATTATACCATCTGGATGCACAAGGTCGTTGGCTGAAATCAGCACTGAAATCCTCCAGGTTCTCTTTATCTTACTTTGTCAGGCAACTGAATAGTGGTTTGGACTGAGACTTAGGGCATATTATTTGTTGAGGGATTTCAAGGCTAGGTTCAGTTTTGGGGTTTTTTTTTTGCATGGTACAGCACTGCCCTGTTTGGTCTGTGGCTTAAGGACAACTTGAGGCTGAGCCATCTACACAGCTCCCAGTGGATTATCTCTCCATAGATAGGACCTTAAGGTGAACCAAGGCTGGGTCACTTTTACAATCCTCTGTGAGTCGCCTGCATGCATTAAATATTACATTAACTTGTTTATGAACTATGAGCCAGATGATCCATACAGTTTCACCATGGTCTTCTCCACTGACCGCAGAGGATTCTTTATTTGTGCACCTGGAGCACCTCCTCTCCATCCTTCTTCACTGACCTTGATGTCTGCAGGTGTGTTTCTCACATTTTCTCACGCCTCCCTTCACAGCAGTTTTTTCCCCTTCTTATATATAACAGAGGCACTACCAATTTCACTGATGTGCTCAGCTTTGGCCAGCAACAAGTCCATCTTGGAGCTAGCTGAAACTGACTCTGTTGGACATTGAGGAAGTTTCTTGTGTCTTGTTAACAGAAGGCACATCTGCAGCCCCACCTTCCCCTGCTACCAAAACCTTGCCACATAAGCCCAATGCAATGTGATAAAGGGTTAAATGTGTCATCTGTTACTTATTTGTTGTTGTGTCCATTGTCTGGAGTAACATGGGAACAGTGTCTATCCTTAGGCACTAACAGAAATAAAGTATGCAGCAACATAAGGAAAAGAGGAAAGCTCTGCAGAGGTGAGGAAGGCTGGAACTTCTGAGTGTTACCTCCACTTTGTTCAGTCTGTAAGTTTCCATTTTTTATTTGTTTGTTTGGGGTTTTTTTTGGTTTTTTTTTTTTTTGTTTGTTTGTTTGTTTTGTTTTTTTTCTTAGTATAGTCAAATTTATTCATACCAAAGAAACTAGAACAAATGGTATCACCTTTGGAAGACTGAGGAGCTGTTCATAGGTGGACTTGAATCCATAAATCCTAATTTATGGAAAGCCAATTGGAAAAAATGGTGCAATGCATTATCACTTATTCTTCTTTTCTGGTTACAGACTATACCTGTATACTCTAACTTAAAACTGAGAAACACCAGATATTTCAGATTATCCATGTTTTGGTTATCAAAGATATCAGTAAATAGCAACCATTTTGTATAATGTCATGAAAGTATCTTAAGATCTCTTTTTTCTTGTGACTGAATGAGACTCATAAAGAATGCAGGATTAAAAACTGGGAGGTATGATTAGATGAGAGGAAATATGAAGAGCTGGGAGGAAATATGAAGAGTTGGGAAGAAAGGAAAGCACTGGGAAGAAATCAGTTGAAAGTGATGTCTTGACTTTTTTACTTTTGAAGTCAACAGTATTTCAGACACTGAATATTAGTTCAAAATCCAAATTGTAGCTGTAAGGATAAAAGATAGTATAACATTCTTTGCAACTTTTCTTATTTACTTCCTCTAAAAGACTATGATTTTGAAAATATGCCAATCCAGATGTGCATCCCCTTGACCTAGCTGATTGCTTTTTATCAATTTTTAGATAAAGGCTGGGAAAGAGGACTAAAAGAAGTTACAGTTAAATCCCAGTAAGATAGACTGGAAAGCATTTTGCATTTTTCAACCAGGTGATGTTTATCTACTGTAGATAGTTTACAACAATACTACAAAGAAGGCTGCAACTTCTTACAGCCTTCCTTGCTTTCAGAGGGAAATGACATCACATACACAGAACACACTCCTTACTCAGATGTCACTTCTCATTCATTGATACTATAGGTTTTATTATTCAATATTAAGATTTACATTTACTACTGCAAGGGTTTTATCTGCAAATGAAAGAATATTAAAGGACAGCTGGACCTTCTTTATTTTTGTTTTCCAATCATTCCCTGCATATCATTTAATGATTCATACTTCAGAAGTGCTAAACTGTGACTTTCTAGATCATGTTCTAATTGAAATTCACTATTGTCAGGAAAATAGCTACTAGAGACATTTTGCAAAAATTCAGAACTTAACTGCTTGTGGTCTCAAATGCAATGAATAAAATCAAAGGAAATCAAGAGTGAAGACTCTCCTTGCTTGTAACTCAGCATTCTCCACCTTTTTCCTAGTTTTACCTTGAGTCTCTGGGCTGTCTTGATTTACTATCAGGTACCTCTAAATTTTGGAGAGGCTTTAAGCAGACTAGAGGAAACTTAAGGTCATGATTCTTTTTGTTAAATTGTTGTTCAGTTACTTTGCAGAGATGGAGCTCCCTATATATTGATGTTGAGTTCTTTTTCTCCCCCCATGGACAAATAGGAAGAGTTATGGTTAGGCATGCCAAAATAAATAACAAAAAAAGCATGGTAAATAGGCAGCTTTTATTTTTCTTTACAGAAGAGATTCATGTTGTCATTCAAAAGAATTTACATAAGCTCCTACTAATTCCAGACTTATTCCAATGGTATTGACTCCAGCTAAGCTGTTGGAAGATCTCTTTTGTAAATCACTTGGTATGTTATTTGTTGACATATCAAGTTTATTTCCATTAGAGAAAATGGGTTTCCATGTTTGTCTTTCAACCATTTCAGCATTAGCATTAAAATTGACAAATTGCTTCTATAGTGATATGGAGTCAAGGGTCATATGTGGTAGGGCACATGATTTATCCTAGGGTTTTGATCTGATGAACTGTGGTATTTAATTTGCAAAATATTTTCCTGGCTTTTTCAGTTCAATAGTTTTCTATGTGTAATCTGATTTTGCAGAGAAGTAGAGTTATTCTGTCTGCAATTTCTAAATGACTTTCCTAAAATATTCTAAAATTTTTAATAGTCTTTTTTTTTTTTTTTTAATCAAAATTCTTCCTTGCTATGAAATCACTGATTTTATATCTAGAATAGAGCAAATGCCTATAGGGAAGATCTTAAACAAACAGTATCTTAATGCAAGCAAGAATTATAAACAAAATTTCCACTGTCTTTCTGGAGGAATTATGTGATCTTGCCTTTTGAGTAAAGGCCTGGATCCTCTATTTTCAACATCATTTTTAAAGTAGAATGTATTGTGGTTTTATTTTAAAGAACCACTAACATCTGCAGAATTGTTACAGCACTGCAAACTCATTTTTACCACACTGGGATGATTCTGTGTTAATTGCCCTGTTTAAAAGAGAAAGAAAGCAAACATGGTGTTTCCTGGGGATAGCTGAAGAGCAGAATTACTGGACAGGAACTCACAATTACACTGGTAGATAACCATCAGTTTATTTTCACCCGACACCTTCAAGCATTGTAATTTGATATGGTAAACCCAATATGGTTTAAACTAAAAAGAAAATCAATGTTTGATCAGCAAAGACTTGGAGCAGACATAGGAGAATACACTGAACTAAGTGTATTCATCTTACTATACCTCATAAAATATCTGGATTCATCACATGTGTTCATGTTGAATCTGTAAGGTATGTCTTTTATGTTAAATCTATATGTATATTTAAGGACGGATAAATAAGCAAACTGATAAACCTTGTTAATCTAATCTGAAGCCCAGTAGAGTCAACTTCTTTATTCCTATGCCATGTGAAGTATACACTACATTTCTGGAGTATTACATTTTCTGTGCAATTTTGTTTGTTCAGGCTTTGTTCACCTCAGATGAGAAATATCTTATGTAGATAATGCATGTATATGTACCAGTAGTTCTAGCTAAATAATTATGAATACATCTGCAGCTGTCACAGCACATCTGAAAAAAAAGGGAGTTGAATATACACCGCTGCTGCTGATACACTTAATCCACACATTCTCTTCTTTTGTCCTTTGCTTTGTAAAAGAGTGTGAGTGGAATCCGTATAATTATATTACAGTGCTTGCCCCTTCTACCATTTTCAGAGGCATGAAGTCACTCTGCACCACTGCTTCCACTCTCAGGTACTCAGGGTTTCTCTACTGTCCCTTCCATGGCCAGATTTTGAGATGCTGGCTCTGCATGACATGTTAACTCCTACTCTTTTTTGTGCTTTTCAATGCTGGAGGCTTGCCTCTCCATGGCTATTCTCCCAGTGAGTGATGAAATACGTTACTTCAGTGATGTAATTCTTTGTAAGCGTTGTTGTAAACAGTTGGTATTAGAAGAGTTTCAGATAACCATTTATCTAAAATAATTTAAAAAAGGAAAAGATCACATTAAAAAATGTTAATGTTTGATTGTAAGCTTCTGCAAAATGCTAGAATTGCACCCCAAAGACTTTTTGTACTTTTGCAGCATGGATGTAACTATGGTGACAGTTTCTTTCTTAGTAATATTAGTCTAGTGCTCCCTATACTCTGAGAAGCATATTAAATCAGATCTGATTAAATTGTGTTCCCTTGATAGAGTAGAAGATTGCTTAAACCTTTCTAATTTGTGACCTATGATTGTGCTTAGTTAAATGTAATATTAAGGTCAAGGTCTAACATAAAGTCACAAAGTACACCACAAATTCATTACTAAATTTTAATTCATGTAGTGACACATCTGAGAACATGCTCTGTTACCTTTGACCCTCAGCTGTAAAGGAAATCCATCTGTACTTACTAGGTTATGCAAGCCTCCGGAGAGTAGATTGCCAGGATTGTTAAAGATATAGAAGGTCACGATAAGGAGACATCTGTATAAATACTCTATCATTAATATTCTTTTTCACAATGACTATCGACAAAAACCAGTAAATAAGGACCACAGTGAACAATGCCTTGTGACAACTTTTAGAGCAGAGGACACATTGTGGGGTATTTATAATGTCGATTCCACTTCGGGTCTTGCTTAGACACAATTAAGTGGACCAAATAAAGCACCTAAATTTCCTCTGCAGTTAACTGAGACAGGAACTGACAAGGCAGTGATTCACCACCAGAGTTAGATACTGAGAAGGCAGTACAAACACTGCCTTTGTTCTAACATACAATGTATGTGAGCAAGGTAGAATGGGCACCAAAAAGAAAAAAAAAAAAAAAAAAAAAACCCAACAACAAACAACAACAAAAACCACAAACAAGCAAGCAAACCAAACAACTAACCAAACTAAACGAAATGAAACAAACACACAAAACCACCAAAAAAACCCAGAAGGAAGTATTAGATTATAGTAACAATCAGAACAATTAGAAATTATTTCATAAAATTTCATTATGAGATTCCTGTTCCCAGACAAATTTTTTTATGTAAACCCCATTTATTTGACTTGTTCTCTATATGTTTTTTCATAGGTGGAGAAAGGAGAGAGTTTATTGCTTGGTTTGCTGTAGCTATTCAGCTGGTAAAAATGTTATATATATCGTTGTATCTTGTTCTTTAGCACTGCCAACTGCCTGCCAATCTTCATATTTGCAAAAAAGAAAAAACACCAGCCACCCCGCTGTGCTGAATGTGACAGCACTGTAATGTCAGAGGACCACAAGACAGGTGATGGTTTATGATAGAAATAAATCTTTTATGAGAGCAAACTTGGGAGAATTGTATGCTTTTGTAGGGGATATATTTCTGCACAGCTATCTCTGACAGTCTTCTGAAATGCATCAGTTTGATAAGGCAATGTTTTTATTGTGTTTAATCATGTATTGAGTCATTGAGGGGAAAAAAAAGAGAAGACATTCACTTTCTAGATAAAATATTACATATGTACTATACATATATGTAATATATGTTACATATATGCAATATATATTATATATGTGTGTGTGTATGTATCAATACAGATGTGTGCCTGCCTTCATATATGTCTTTTTAAATTATTAGATTCATTAAATGATGCTTAAACTGACTCATACATTTTATGATACAATTCTGATTGCTACACATCATGCAAGAGTGCTTTGGTTTACTGCACTCTGCAAAGAGACAAAATGCTATCTGGAAAAATACTTTAATTGGAAGGAGAGGACATGGAGTTAAACTGTATATTTTGAAATAAAATGGAATATTGCATTTTTCATATCTTTGCAACATTTTAAATATGTTGCCTGTAACTAGGTTGCAGAATCATTTGGAGATTTTATCTGAATACATTTAAGAGTCCTACCCTTCCAGAAAGAAGGAGAAACAGAAAGCCACATATCCTACAGACAGGAAAAAATAATTTGAAGGATTTTATTATGAGCTCTTCCTATAACAGTGGCCATCATGTCCTGCCCTCTGAAGGACATCATTTTTACAGTTAAGGTATTCCAGCACTGTCATGTTGCCACAATAAAAATAATTTATAAGAATCACACAAACCTTACAAATTACTCCTTTTTATTTCTGGAAAAGCAGGTTGTATATGAATTTTCTGTTCAAAATAAAGCCACAATGTCATAACGAACACAGCAAACAGAGTTGCAGTTCTAGTCTCCCCTCAGCTGTTTGTCTAATTGTTGTAGACAATATTGTACACTTTTGCCATTCATCTGCTAGCCCGACTTCACATAAAATTATCACCAGAAACCTCACCCAGTTTTCTTTGAAATGGCAATCACATACATTAAAATGAGTGTTCAAGCCAGTCTGTACCACAAAAGCACATCACTGATAAGAAAAATATGTTTTTATTTCTTCTTTTACACCCTACAAAATTTTTTGCAATTCTATGCTAACCCTTCCCCTTCTTGTACTGACATTTTTCCTGTTTTGCATTGTAGTTGCTTATCTGACCAGCGCAATTTAGTTATGGCTTTACCACAATTCACAGTAAGGGGCAGCACAGAGTCATACAACCCAAAGCGCAGAGGGTGATAGTGTCTTTTTGTAGTAAGGTAATCTTGTGACCGGTAAATTCTTTATCTTGATAGCTGCTCATGATACAGTAGTGGACAGTGGGGCCTCAGACTGAAGCCTAGACACAGGGCTATGAGAAAAAGAGAATAGACATGTGTTTTGTTTTGCACTGGATAAAAAATTCCCATACTAACTCTTGTGTGAAGATCTGTGCCAAGCGTCCTACAAAAATGCCTGATGACTCTGTCTGTCTGCATAAGAGCAATTGTTAGGGTGCTTCAAGATACTGAAAGGCATTACTGTCTTGCACATGACACATATTTTCATGGCATGAACTTGGAGTGTAGGAAAGTAAAGAATATATGAACAGGCAGACACATAGGAAGGATCTCAGTCTGGTCTTGTAACACTCAAACTCTGTGTCCAGTTAATTCCATCTACCAGTCCTGGAAAGTAAAACATAGTGTTCCATACACTATTTTACCAAATAAATCCCACTAGCAAAACTGTTAAGCTCTATATGCTTCGGATCTATTTTGTTCACAAAGTGGTCTACTTGTGTTTCTTCTATCTTGTGTTTGGTCTAAACCCTCAAAGTTTGGCTTTTTTGTACAAGCACATGTTTTCAAAGACCTCTTTCTGTCTTAGTTTTTCATAACAGGTATGATTATTAACAACAAACGCAGAAGAAGTAGCAGGAAGAAGGAGTTTTCTCACACCAAACAAATTCCTTTTTTTTTTTTTTTTCTTTTCCTGTTCTGTTTATTTGTGTGTGGTTTTGCATGGGTTTTTTTTAATCCTCTAAATCCCATCTGGTGAGTAGCACAAAGTGTCTCTTCCGAAAACTCCCACTCTAGAAATGTTGTGTGATGCCAAAGCGTAGGATGTGTTAATGTGAAGGCCAGAGCTAGCTTGCTCTGTCGTCAGTTCATCCCCTGCCAAGCCTTACTCTCCAGAGCAAAGACATAGGCAGTGGACAAAAGTCAACAGACATAATTCAGATTAGTAGTCAAAGGTTTGAGGGTTAGCCAAGTGGTTCAGATGCTTATCCAAGTGACTAGGCTTTTGAGCAAATCCACAGCAGCACTCATGAGCCTATCCCCACAGCTTGCAGTAAGTCCTGTAGCTTTCACGGCCTCCTCATTCCATAATTTTCCTTCCTTCTTTCCTTATGCTAAAGCTACTGTCTACTTCTGTTTATTACCTGTGAGGCCCATGGTCTCCTCCGATCTCCCTCTGTCCCCATTTGCAGGAGAGTTCTCCATGCGTGGTTTTGCTGTGCTGGAGCAGAGGCAGGGAGCTGTGCTCCCCATTTTTGCAGCATTGGAGCATCTTACCTTTTTTTTTCAGGCTGTGCTACATTGAACAGACAGTATATTCCTCTGATATCAAACACTGTTGTAGTCTTTAAGATTTATTTAAGCAAGCCTGATAACTTACTACGAGATCCCATAAATGGGACAACTGAAGAACAGATCTTCCTTTTTCTAGGTTAATGACTTGTCCGTGTTAACAGCAACTTTTTTTTTCCAAACACAAGCACTGTCTAGCCTGTTGGACAAGCAGAAGGTATGCCACTAGTGAGGATTTTACACAGAATAGTATCGAGACATTAACAGATGTATAGAAAAAGTCTGGATATGGCTAAATTCAAGTTTGTGTAGCTATTTTTTCTTGAGATTGAAACTGAAACCTGTCTAAATGGACATTTTCCACTTGAGTTGCTTCAGACTGAGCTACAGAAAAGGATAAATTATGGAAACAGGAGTAAACTGCTGTTTACTCACAGACTTATTGGTGAAAATAATTTATATTATTCCTTGTATTTTAATAAGCAGAGAAAATTACCATGAATTTCACCACAGTTAATACTAGTTTTAAAATACCTATGCACTTGTAATTAATTTTGTCTATGTGTGTGCATATTTATGCTGGTATAAATTCTGTCACAAAATAATATACACAGACCACACCTATATTTTATCCCCTTTTCTTTGTAGAAATGATACTTAAAAAAAAAAAAAAAAAAGTTTAAGAATCAGAATCCAAACCTCTAAATGTAATTCTACCTAACAAAAAATTGCTGAAAAATTTCCAGAGGGTCTACAAACTTAGCAACTGTGAGAACTGGACAGAAGAATTACTTTTGGTAGTAAATTTGTGGCAAGGATGTAATTCAAAGGCTGGGAAATTGAAGGAAGACCCTTCCTGGAGGGCAATATATAGTAACAATCTCAAAAAGGTTTGTATAAACTAGAAAACAACTTACAAAATATACAGTTTTACTAAGAAATACAGGTTCTTGGATACACATATGTATCAAACTCTATTAAAAAATTCTTGTAGAAAGTAATACTTAAATTTTTTTCTTTTCACTTTAGTTTGTACATTTGGAAGGGGCCTTTTTTGCCTGAAGAGATGGTAGGTTTTTGATCTTTGCGTTTTAGTTCTTCTGTGCTCTCTTTCTCAGGATCTCCTAATGGCTTGTTGCTCCTGCCCAAAGGCTTGGTCCTGTCCTCTGGGGGCTGTTTTCAGAAGTCAAGGAACACTGAAGAACAATGGCAATCTGTCCAAATGATCTATCCTTTAATTGTGCCCCATTCTCATACAAATTAATGCAGCTTTACTGTCCTTAAAAACAAGTCGATCATAATCCTATCAGAACACTGTCCAGATCTACAGAATATATTCTGGTTATATATAAACTACAGAATATATTAGTGTGCAAATTAATACAGACTTTTGGCAGATGAAATTTACCTATGAGATAATCTGTCAGGGATTAGTAATTTTTTTTCCTCATAAAATAAACAACATGGATGGAAATCAGTATAGCCTACAGACTAGATGGAGAACCATGCATCTACATTTAGCCTGCATCTGTAACTATAGCAATTGCTTTATCAGCTGACAAACCCTCCACAGTCAAGAGCAGGATCGAGAAAAGGAGAGGAGGCTCACATGTTGAAGTAAAAATGGATTTAATGAAACATCCAAACTACTGCCAATGTTATACTAAGCCCAGCAAACACAGTGATCCCAACAAACAGGAAGGCAGTCCTCAGAAACAGGAAGATGAACAGGACCAGGAGACCTCAAACAGGAGATTCCAATACCCTCAACAAACTTCCCCCTCTTTATACTGAGCATAATGCTTATGGTGTGGGATACACCTGTGAGCCAATTTGGGTCAGCTGCTCTGGCTGACTCCAAACTGCTAATGGCCTGAAAACAATGGCAGGCCTATGATTCTATCCTAACTAAACCAGGACAGTATTCCATCCCTTAGCCCATACCATTTACATCACATCCAAGTCACTGCTATTCTTCCCATCCCTCAATACAACATACGCACAGATATTACTCCCTTGCTCCATGAGTCATTCCTCCAAAAGGTTCGTTGAATTTGTTTAGTCCAAAACTTCAGGTTGTCTGTGTCAGAGAAGTGAAGTTGGATGCAACAGTACAATATGCCATGCTTCTTCAGCTCAAGCTGGTATATCTTGTGCAGGTCCCTTGACGTTGCCTCTTTTGATGGCAAAACTGTACGGTTCACCTCTAGGTGAAAGCAAACTGGCCTGCACTCCACTGCCAGAGGAATAGAGAAAAAATGCATTAGCAATATGAGTTGTCGTGTACCAACTGGCTGCCTTTGACTCCAGTTCATACTGAAGTTCTAACATGCCTGGCACAACAGCTCTCAGTGGCAGTGTGACTTCATTCAGGCCATGATAATCTACTGTCAGCCTTTCCTGTCTATTAGATTTTCATACTGGCCAAATAGAATTGTTAAAAAGGCGAGCGTGTCTTTCTGATCACTTTTTGCCTCTCCAGTTAACTGATCAGCTTCTGGACAGAGATCAGGGAGTATCTACTAGTGCAGTATTGCCACCAGTGCACTGTTTTAGTAGTGATGGACACCTTTTGTTCCTTGACCTTCATCAGCCCCACAACAGAAGGGTCCTCTGATAAACCCAGTAAGACAGACAGCTGTTAAATTTCCTCTGTCTCCACTGCTGCCACACCAAATGCCCACTGGTACCCCTTCAGGTCCTTGAAATACTGTCTCTTCTGATAACCTACACCAATAAGGTATTGGGCATCTCAGCTAGTCACAATATAGTGCTTTTGCCACTCATGCCCTGTCAGACTTATTTCAGCTTCTATTACAGTCAGTTTTTGGGATGCCCCCATCACTGTGGAAATACAAATGGATTCCATCCCTCTAAAGATTAATAGCATCAGGGTGCATTGTGCACCAGTGTTCACTAAAGCCTTATATTCCTGTGGTTCTGATGTGGCAAGTCACTGAACCCACAGAGTCTAATAAACTCTGTTGTCCCTCTCCTCTAGCTGGCTGGAAGCAGTGTGACTCTATTTTGAAGACAGTGCCTGTCATCAACATATGGATCCAAGAGGCCCACATGGACTATACCTTCATCACCATTACTCACATCTGGTAAATGGGGATCTGAAGCCCATCTGTGCCATCTGTGGGGCTGCCTGCAGGAAACTGGAGCAGCATTCTGCTTGGAAGGGCCCCCTTTTGTGATTGTTTTACCTTGCAATTCATGCACGCATGCCTGTGAGACCAAAGTAAATTTTCTGCCCCATTTTCTCCTATCTTCCCCATGGTTATGCAGAAAAAAATCACAGGGTGTCTTATAGTGTGTACCATCTCTCCTGAGCAGGCCTTACAGAACCTTTTCTCCTAATGGCTGAGACACTTATTGGTACAGGTGGGGAGCAGAATCTGTACGCCACCCGGGACAATATTTCGTACATCTTACTGAGCAGTACTGTGGATTTGTCAGACAGTGTTTCAACCATGGATACACTGGCCATGGGGAAGAAGAGAGTTTATCTGAATATTACTGCAGTCGAGTGCCTGAGTCACCCGCCATTGGTGCTTCTTCATCTGTCCAGCTAAAAAGTATTCATGTGTTGGCACAAAGTTGGGCACCAAATACCCACTTGTGCCACATGGGTCTGGTAACTCTGAGTTCATCTGGATCTAATGCTTCCTGCAGATCGTCCAGACCATCAACAATCAGTTCCCACATAACTAATTCCCTCATTTTTAATACCTCTCATTAGCTGTCCACTTGCCCGGGTGGTGTATGACGTTGTCTCTAAAGGATACCTGTTCCTCACAACCAGCAGTAGCTGCGTGCAGAGAAAGGACATGCCTCTTTTTCAAGACCCCTGTCAATACTGACTGCTCTAGCCATTTGTCCCAATGGCCTGGCTTTTCTACCCTCTAAAGCCAAACAATCACCTCCATCATCCCAGCAGTGGAATAGACAAGAAATAGGTTGCTCACTTTCATGACGTCTGTAATCTTCACACATATTTCGCAACTCAGGAATAGAGATTGAGTGTTCACCTCTGATTCTTCTGCCTGTGATGTCCTTGCAGGATCTGTCATTTTTATGTATTTCTTCTTCTTTACAAGGGTGACTGATACTCTCATGGGTTCAGTCCCCAGACTAGACACATCAACTGACACAAGTTGCTGAGACACCTGCGGTGTTTCTCATGGGGGCTGACATAGCTTTGGGCCCCATTGCAAGGGTTAAGGCAGCTACACTGAATCTATACCAGTATTTTGCTCTAAGTGAGAGCTGAAAGATACTTAAAAGAACTAACAGTACAAACAAGATGCTGGAAGGCATACCAAATTCCCTTTGACCACTACCATTCCACAGAAATCAGAAATCCTTGTAATTACAAAAGAATGTGTAATACCATAACACAACAGTGTAAAACATCACAGAGCTACACCTCTAACCCTGTGCTCAGAACGATAAACTGCACAACTCCAATCACAAACAGTGGTAAAGCCACACACAGCTCCAAAAGCAGCTCTAGAATCAAGTATCCGAGAATTGCCCCAACGACCATCCTACCCAGATCAAACTTAAATCCTCAAGACTCTCAAATTAAGTCTCTAATTCTCCCAAGTGAGATATTTAAGTCTGACCCCAAATAAATGTTGGGTGCCTAAGGAACTGTCTACATTTAGTCTGTATCTGGGGCTGTCCTGGTTTGAGTGAGAACAGAACTAATTCTGTTCAGTGATTTTACTTTTCATCTCAGTTCCTCTAATTAACTGCACTTTCTGAAGTTAGAAGCCTGTTCTCACAGACAGTATCTGCTTCTGGAAGTGATAACACCCCATGTTTAGAGTTATTAATACCAAGGATTGGTGTGCAGACCAGGGACACTGCTGGATCTAGTGCATCACATTGGGGGGTGCAGAAAGTGAAAGGCTGCACCTGCAGGGAGGAGCGGACAGGAAGGGTGACCCTACACTGACCAGAGAGGTCTTCCATCACATAAACATCATATTCAGCATAGATCTGAGGGAGCCAAGTGGTCTTCAGGCTCTTCTCCCCCCTTGGACTGCTTGGCCAGTGTTGCTTGCCTTGGCTCAGGTCTTCTTTCAGTTCCTTCCTCAGAGCACCCAAGAAGGATTCTGTCTGTTCTGCCTTTGATCCTGTCAGTGTGTTTCTGAATCCAGTATCAGAATCCAGCTCCTGAACAGAGTTCCTGTCTGCTGCAGAGCATAGTCTGCAACTCTCCCGGTGCCTGCTCCACAGCATCAGTGGTGACGGTGATGTAATTACCATCAGGGGGGTTGGGTTCCATACTGGTTTTGTATATATTTGTATATATTCCATTTTTATTATTATTAATTTCCTTTTCATTAAAGCTGTTCTAGTTTCCTTTTCTAATGGCTCAGTCTCTCTCCCTTATTCCCTTTCCCTTCCCCTTTGAGGAGGGAGGGGGGTTAACAGAGAGCATCTCTTGTAAGTCTAAGGGGACACCCTGACCCTAAACCATGACAGGGGCTAAACTTTTGCAGTTGTTCTATCACCCAGTGAATGCTCCCAAGCCAAGAAGGGGGAATCACAAAAAGGAGAGGAGGCTCACATGTTGAAGTGAAAATAGATTTAATTAAAGAGACAAACTAATATCAATGCCAATATAAAGTAAACAAAGTTAAACTCAGCCCATTGAATTTACAGTGGTCACAATAAATGGGAAGGCGGTCCTCAGGAAGAGGAACAGAAGTCCATGCAGGAAACTCCCTCATTCCTCATGAACTTTCCCCTTTATAATGAGTTTGAGGTTTATAGTCTAGAATACACCTGTGAGCCAACTCAGGTCAGCTGCCCTGGATGACTTCAAACTGCTAATGTCCTGCAGGCCATGGCAGGCCTATGATTCCACCCCAGCAAAGCTGGGACACAATGACAGTTAATTGATCTGTGCTTTATATGTGAAGTATAAAATGATTAGGAGGGTTGGTGTGCAGGGTGTATAAGTAGATGTATTGGAAAAGTAAATAAATTTTACAGTAGTTAGTGACACATGAAAATACAGAAGAGAGAAAAGGAACCATGAAATAGGAAACAGTTAAGTGATTAAATAATCTATGTGGTTTTTCGTTCCATGGCCTGTAACTGTTTGTTTTTTTAAGTCATCTGCCTTTACTTCATTAGAAAATGTTATTGGAAATGAATGATTTAAGAGTAAAATAATTTGTTGAATGATTTGAAAAACAAGATGGCCAGCACATGTAAGCTTGCATGAGTGAGGTAGGAATTTGACACTGAAGACTGGATGATGTTCAAGGGAATGAGAGAGGGAGACAAAGGCAACACAGGAAAGCTGTGCAAATCAAGGGACCTTCATTTTGAAGGCAAAATTATGATATATAAACTGAATATGGAGAATGAAAGGGTTGATAACCAGAATTGTAGACAGGATAGGCATGGTGAGAAAGATAACTAAGCAAGGCTTAAGGATATAAAGAAGGTGAGAGTAAGAGAAATAAAGAGGTTCCAGGAGCTATGAGTGGACTGGAAGACATAAGACATCCTCCATGCTGGCCACTGAATGCAGCAGCACTATTATCATCTACTTAGTAAAAAGAAGACAAGACCAAGTATTAAAGGTGCTCCACTCCAAAGCAAAGATCAACTATTCTGAAAGCCAAAATCATGAAAAAGAAACAACTTGGGGGGGAGAATTTTAGAGTCTCTTCCTACTTTCTACAAATGTCTCTGAAATATGAAAATGAACTGTACTGATTTAATAGGTTGGATTGTCCACTTCTTCAATTTTTCTTCCTGAACTTTAAAGTTTGAACTTCCCTGAGTATTTTTCCCTTTGTATACAGATTACCTATATCAGATTTCAAATGCTTTAAAAATATTTAAGTTAAAAAGCACTTGCAGTGGTCCTCACTTATAACAATGGAGTTTATATATTTTCACACAATCCAAACTGCTTATGTAGATGAAAGCCAAGAGTGGATACAGAATGTCGGAATAGTACTTCACACCTCATCTACTTTTAAAATTTTCTGTCCATCGCAGGAGTGGAAGCAATTTATCTCTTTAAACCTCACTTGCTGAAGAATTAAGCTATCAGCATCACAAATCAGAAAATACTTCCTGAAATTCATGATGAAGTGCCTTAGCTACAAAGGGTGTTTTAATGGCTAAAAACCACCAGGCTCCAAGATGCTTGGCAGTTATTAGTACCTACATCTTCAGAGATGATAGATGTCAAAAAAACCTGATTCAAACCTTCATGAAACAAACACTGAATTTGTTAAATTATTATTTTACAGGTATAAAATCAATTAATTTTTGATCAAACATAAAAAAAATGTTTTAATCCTTGTTTATCATGTTTAAAATATTCAGAAAAATGAGAAGGGCCATGATTCTTTCTGTTGAGGACCAAACAGTATCTCACTGCAGGAGACAGTTTTGATGGAGATTCTGGCTCTACAAGCAGTCTATGTGACCATTCACTGGGGAAACTCCCTCTGTAACTGCTTTGTAAACAGTTGCGATAGCTGAATTAAAATGGACAGTTTCTATGCTAGCCTTCCTAGTGTTGAGTAAAGAAGGAAATTATTTGTCTACTAACTAAAAATGTTTTATGAGAAGCTCCATATGAAAGTTTTCAAAATTAATTTCTCTTTGCAGATGGAGTATGAAAAATTTAGAGATAATCATATATGTCTGTGAGGTGGGATACTGTTGTAAAAGCTTTAAATTGAAGATCTTTGTCACATGATTTCTATGATCTCTTGTAAAATTAACACACAAAGAATAGATTAAATACTGAAGTTAGAGAACAATTTTATTCTCACTAGCGAGGATAAAGCGTGAAGGATTTTGAGGTTAATTTATCATTCACAGATTATCTACTGTTGTAGCTATCTAATTTTGCATTACAGTCTTCAAGTTGATATTTGGTTCTCAAAGTCTGTCACTGAAACTGGATTGATTTGGATATTGACAAACAGGAGGAAGTAATTGAGACTGAGCAGGAGAAGCAATATATTGTCGCATATACATTTGCATGTAAGTTTAACGTCAGAAATCAAGACAGTCAATCAACATTAATGTAAACCATGAAAACTTCTCCATATGTGCATATGTCCTGACTACAGAACTGTTCTCTTAGCCTTCTTAAACTTTCCTTCTAGTATTCCTTCTAATGTTTTTGTCATGTAAGTAAATTGTATTTTTTGTTGCGTAGGACATTCAACTCAAACACCTTTTATTCTGGGATGTATCATGATTGTTTTTTGCTGGGTCACTTCACTCACATTTCTTTTAAATCACTCTGTTTGAAGCTAGGAGAATTCTCCCTCTTCCAGGTGTTCATTGCATTTGCATTACTCTGCCACAAGGCTTCAGAGATTATTTCTTGTTCTCTCATTCCTGAGACACAGGAGTTTGCCAGGGGCTGATCAACATGTGTCTTACGAAAACACTAGGAAGGGAGAGCTGGGTCAGCAGGATAATTCCAGCTGCCAGCACATTTAACACACCAAGCAGTAGTAGAACCTGACACCAGTGGCATGGGAAGAACAAAACAGATCCTCAGCTGAGCTTTCCCACTCTTATCTATACATTTTATATTAAAGCAGGAGTTGCTTGCACTTGCAAATTTTTTCTACAACTGTCTAACCTGACCCTGTGTCACTGGTGGTGTAATCTGAGTGTTATTGCGTGTTCTCTGAGAACTGTGGTATACTTTTGAGGAACTAAAGTGCTTTAGGACACAATGCTACTTGAAGCTGGGTAAGGCTGAGTTCAAACAGGGCTGTGTATATACCCCCTGGGAGGGAAGAATTGCTAAGTTTCCACTTACGGACATAGAATTATAGAATCATTATGTTTTGAAGAGACCTTTTAGATCATCAAGTCCAACCATTAACCCAGCACTGCCAGGTCACCACTAAACCTTGTCACTAAGCACCGCATATACACATCTTTTAAATACCTCCAGGGCTGGTTACTCTGTAACCTCCCTGGGCAGCGTGTTCCAGTGCTTAACAACCCTTTCAGTGAAGACGTTTTTCCTAATATCCAACCTAAACCTCCCGCGGTGCAACTTGAGTCCATTGTTCTGTTGCTTGTTAAATGGGAGAAGAGACTGGTCCCCACCTGGCTACAACCTCCTTTCAGGTAGTTGTAGAGAAAGATAAGGTCTCCCCTCAGCCTCCTTTTCTCCAGGCTAAACAACCACAGTTGTATCAGTCATTCCTCATAAAATTTGTGCTTTAGACACTTCACCAGCTTTGTTGCCCTTCTTTGGACATTCTCCAGCACCTCAATATCCTTCATGTAGTGAGAGGCCCAAACTTGAACATGGTATTCAAGGTGCCAGTGCTGAATGGAGGGGAAAGATCTGAATGTCTCCACTACTACAAAGCTCCTGAAGAGTCCATACACAGAAAACATGTCACACTTTGTCCTTTAGAAAATTATTCTGAGAGAGAAAAAATTTCCAACTAAATAATAACAAAAATGAATGACACCAAACTAAGTGGAAGTGCTGATATGTCAAAGAGTTGTGTTGCCATCTGGGCAGCTTCAACAGGCTGGATAAAGGGGCTGACAGAAACCTCATGAAGTTCTGTGGAAGTGGAAATTCCTACACCTAGTGAGGAAAAACCCCAGGAATTAGTACATGCTGCCATTAGCCCAGTTGGAAAACAGGTTGTCAGAAAAAGCCCTCAGGGTGCCGGTTGGCACCAGGCTGAATATGAGCCATCAATGTAGCCTGACTGCAAAGAAGTCTAACAGTGTCCCGGGCTGCATTAGGAGGAGTGTTGCCAGCAGATAAATGGAAGTGATCCTTCCCCTCTGCTCAGCACTGGGGAGGCTACATCTGTAGTGCTGGGTCCAATGCAG
Organism: Todiramphus chloris collaris; assembly: GCA_025345505.1. Classification (NCBI taxonomy): domain Eukaryota; kingdom Metazoa; phylum Chordata; class Aves; order Coraciiformes; family Alcedinidae; genus Todiramphus; species Todiramphus chloris. Next base: position 14,779,215 of record JANVCC010010369.1, read on the forward strand.
GGCTCCTCATTACAAGACAGACATAGATATACTGGAGAGAGTCCAGTACGTGCCACAAAGATAATGAAGGGACTGGAGCATCTCTCCTATGAGGACAGGCTGAGAGGCCTGGGTCTGTTGAGCCTGAGAGAAGGTGGTTCAGGGGGATCTCAATAATGTATATACATACTTGAAGAGAGGATGTGAAGAGGGCAGAGCCTGGCTCTTTTCACTGGTACTCAGTAACAGGACCAGAGCAATTGGCACCAACTGAAACACAGAAGTCTCCATCTGAACATCCGGAAACACTCTTTCACTGTGAGAGTGACCAAGGACTGGCACAGCTTGTACAGAGAGGTGTTAAAGAGTCTCCATCCTTGGAAATATTCAATAACCATCTGGCCATGGGTCCTGGGCAAACAGCTCTAAGTGACCCACTTGATCATGGATTTAGACCAGATAACATCCAGAGGTCCTTTCCAAACTCAACCATTCTATATTTCTGTGATTCTATTAATATGCATTTCGTGGTCTATATTTAATCCAGAATATGGTGTTGATTTTCTTTTATCATTGTTTTGAATATCTGCTCATCTGCAATATCAGCTGAAGACAAATCACTGATCCATCTTGATTCAAATGTCATAGGGGTTGAGAAATAGTGACCTTTTGTGGTGGATATCCTCCAAATATTTCAAACTGTGAAGACTTAAGATGTCTCTTTCTTGCCAGCTAATAGACCCAAAGAGAGATCTCCTGGGTCATCCATTATTAGCAGATGGATCCTTTGAACTCTTCATTCATACTGTACAGTGACTGTAAACTAAAATGCCATCTGTAAAATTAAAAGAAGAATCTATTCTCCTACCTAATTAAGATATAACAAAGCTTTCAGGATCTTGCAAGAAAGGGAAATAACCCATCAGGTTACCTTGGTAGGCTCCTCCTCAGAAAGAGGCATTTCTTTATGATTCTCAAATTTGCAACTAATCAGATTTCAGTAGTTCAGACTACTTCTCCATTACAGGATAGAGGGGATGGATCATAGATAATTATTATATGCCATGAGGATTTTCTGTGCAAGAAGGAGAAGGATGCAAGAAATTACAAACTCTACTTCACTCAGAACTACCTTTACTTCATCAGTAGCAACAGATAGAAGCAAAGATATAAGGCCAGAATCATCTGTTCTCTCTCAGGGGAATGCCTTGAGAGGTCAAGCTTCCTCTTTTTTTTTTTTTTTTTTTTTTTTCATTAGACCCCAAGCAGTTTCATTTTTCTTTTCTCTTTACTCAAATATTATTCATATCCCAGGGTAGGAGGCACACTAATTCAGATGACTTTTGAGATTATTATAATATACACACAAAAGGACAGTCTTATAGTTGTGCATTTATCCTCAACTTTGGCATTTCTTGACATTTGGGTACTTCACCATGAAGACAATTTTGCATGAACACAGTTTCTTTTTTCACTTAATTTCTTAAAGTATTTTCTACAGGTAAAATTTGGTACAAGAGAGAAAACTAGAGTAAATTACAAGGTATCACATGGACTTTGAAGATTTACAGTTTGCAAATAATGTAATTATAGCTTCTTAATTTCATTTTCAATGTAGGTATCAGAGAAGTCCATGAATTCAATTGTCCTTGATCAACATTGCTAGAACAAAAGAATCTAGAACCTTTTTAACAAAATTCTCTTTCATCTTCACTTTGTAATTTATTTATTAAAAGATTATCTACAGTAAAAGTACTGGCTTGATTATCATTAATCTAGTTGTTGCTGGATAAAATCATAATAATGCCGTTTCAGTTAAGCAACGGTCATTACTATTCATTATCATTAGATGAAATCAGTATCCTGGGACACAACATGTCCCATATAGCATGTTCAAATGCAATATTTAAAGGCCTTTCATTCTGAACATGATTAATGTACAACGTATCTCAGAACTTCCATTGCTTCTGTGGAGGACAAAAGTCAATTGCCTCAAGGATTTAACAGAAAGGATGAATGTTTAGCAAATCCAGGTAGACTGCTGGTCTTGCAAAATCTGTATGCATAAACTGCATACAGTATCAGATGACAGATATAAGGTTCTGTTGTGGAATATGTTGTGAAAATATTTGCAATTAACGGTACAAACCTGTCCCCAAGGTACGCAGAGAATGAAAGCAAGGGTGAATTCATGTCTCAAAGGGATGTGAAGTCCCAACAGAGAGCAAAGATTTCAAGTGTCATTCCAGTGAGTCATCCTTCTGGATAACTGCTATGATTATGAAAGGATATGGTGCAGACAGTGTCTTCCAGACCGCTCATCACTTCTGCTTTTCCTCTGCTTCCTCAGCCTCAGCCACTGCTGTGCGCACTGGGCTCAAAGGAAGGAAGCAAATTCTGGGCCAGGAGAAAAATAGTTTTCCCTGTACAGCTTGCGTTGTTCCTCCAAGCACAAGGCAACAAATATCTATTTAATCCTTTACATGTTTGCAAGGCATTACATTCAGGAAGGCTTTCATAAATAATACTTCCCCAATGAGTAATTATAAATACTATTACACAAATGTGAAGAGATAAATCTTTTTTCCAAGGTTACATAGACAGCATGTTTCTCTACTGTGACTACTTTGCTCAAAATCTGATGGATATTTTATGTCCTGTAGAGAAAACAGTAATGATATGTGATCTCATGCACCAAGCACTAAACAAGCAAGAACTAGTTACCATGTTCTCTGCACATTGTAGCTTCATAACAGCAACAGAGAAAAGGTGCTAAAGGAAAGCCATGTACATCACACACAATTTTGACTTTCCACTCTGAATTTTTGAATTCACCACAGTGCATCTTCCAACATTTGTGACTCTGTAACAATAGCTTTGGGTTCCTTTCATATTTCCTTAGGCACATGCTCCTCATTAATAGATTTTATAATTTATTTCCTCAGGAAAGGTTTCAGGTTTGGTTTTTTTATTTCCTTTGATGAGAATAATGTATTTGATTGTCATGGATCTCAAATAGCTGAAAGGAATAATTTAAAACTGTTCCAAGATGTTGGAACATCATCCCAACATTTGGGATGAGACCAAACATGGAAAGTTACCACCCTGGAAATGAATGAAATGGTTTGAGTGTGCAAGTTTTACAGCCCTAACCACTGCAGCTACAAGTGCTTCCCTGTGTATATGCGCCTTTATTTCAAAGAACCAGATGTTTATATAATGAATCACAATGATATTATCATGCCAAAAAACCCAGCCTATTTTGTTTATTTGTGTTCATTAAGTGATGAGTCCAAGAGTGACTTAACTGTTGCTTCTAGCCATGATTTTGTGTATTACACATTAAAGAAGCAGACTAACTGTGCTTAGTGCCCTGGTTGCCTGTCTCTGCATGCAAATACCAGTCAACTTTGCTGTCTTTCACTTACAGCACTTTTCAACGAGTGCTAAGGAATTGCTTTAGGAGCTGGGGAAAGCTGTCAGATCCCCTGTGAGATTAAATAAACACACTTGCCAGAACAGAAAGGAAAAAGAAAATTTGCTTGTTCAGGGCAAGCATGCTTTGGCTTGCTGCTGTCAGAAGAGGGGCTTTGTAGGTGCTAGCAGTAGAAATGGGCTGTGGTTTAAGGAGCTGTTTTTATATGCGCAGTAAATTTTAAGTACAGAGTAACCAGGTTACATACTGATCTGTCTCTTTTTCAAGGCACTTAAACCCATCCATATAAATCCCTAAGCCTCAAGAACTCCAAGGCCAAAAAGAGATATGAAGATATTTTTGTAGTGAGTTCTAAAGGGTAGGTGACAGTACCTTTAGAATCTGGTTGTGTTTTAAAGGTATATTCAGAGATATTCATTCCAATCTGGTGGTGTTTGTCAGTTCTACTGTTTGCTTACTTGTGAAGGACTGGGATGCACAAAATAGTAGTAATACTAACAGGAAACATTGTGGAAACAAGTACTGACATGACAGACTTTCTCACAGGTGCAGTTCTATCACCTTTTTAAAATCTGCCTGTGAATTCATTGAACTGTGATTGCATTGAAACAGGCTTCAGCTAAAGGATATCTCTTGTGTAAACTTCTTAGTTTTCTGCTCAGACAATGGAAACAGTTCTGTCTGAAGTAATATTCATAAGGAATCACTTTTTGAAGTAGAAGCATTTAAATCCATGAATTTATGAACAAGTCTGAAACTAACATTGTGGAGGGTTTTTTTTCCCAAATACTTCATTAAATGGTATTGCCCGGAAATTGTTACCCAGGATGCAATAATAAGAATGGAGAACACTGAGACTAATTGGGAAGCCTGTAAAAAAATGCTCTTGATAGTTCTGTAATGTTTACTGTGATTCTTTATGTCTTCTTCCTTGCTTTTCAAACGCATACTTCATGAAGAGTACCTGGAGGAGACTGTCTGTTGCACTTTCAAATACAAATTAGACGTCCCTACTGATGGGAGTCTCTTTTAATAATTAAGACTGTGATGACATTTCTAACAATTTTTCCATGCTTCTAGGAATTAAAGAAAAAAAGATTTCACTGAGATTATTATTTCTCAAGCTTGAGCATGGATAAGATCTGTGTCTTCTTTTGAAAAGGAATCAGATGTCCAAAGGTGTTTAAATGTGGGGCTTGTCCCCAGGCCTGAGGTAGAGTAAGATAAATACATTAAATGAGAAGTAGACCCTTCGTCTTTTTTAAAAGTAAATTGATGTAAGCTAAACCACAGGATCCCTTAAATAACTAAGAACAATTTGATGATCTGTAGCTGTTTATTGATAGAAGAGGTTGAGAATAAGCATATCACAAGTGAATAGTTGCCAAGGTCATTCATTACATTTATGATGTCTGTTGGGTAGATCAAGAATGATTAGTAGATATGATGTAGATGGGCAAAGGTTATGTGCAAGCAGTGACAAATCTTATCTGTTCTGCATGGTCACAGAACACAAAACAGATGAACTTAAATTCCTCCTTATGCCTTTGTAGAGTAGACACCAAATGTAGCTTTATACAGGGAGGTGGAGTGAGCAAATCACTGTGCAAGGAGGCAGCTAATTGCTGAACTTGATTGCAACTGCTAATCAGAGTCACAGGAAAAAAAATTGTTGGGAATTAATTAGGCAAGGACCTTCAGAACAGCAGCAGGAAGCCTCCAAGTGACCTTTATTTACAGTCAGTTAAACAGAAGTGTGACTAAAAATGCCAAGGAGCAAATCAGATTATTAATATTGATTGCTTAAAGAAAATGAATAATTTAGGAGCAGTCAGAATAAATATGCAGTGACAGAGATGAAAGAGCACAATGTACTGCCTTTCCAACATTCATCTATCATGCAACAGTGCCCCTTCACATAGAAATGGAGAATTTCCACCATCACAAAGCATAATTAGTTTCATGACCCAGCATGATTGCTGAATTGCTGCTACAAGGAGCTTTTTATTTTATTGTTATTTTTCCAGGGCAGCAAAATATGGAGACATGAGCCTGCAGAACAGAAGTTTGCTCTTGGAAATTTACACAGAGATCAAATTCAGGTAGTATGGGATTAACTTTTAGTTCCTTGACAACAAAATAGCAGAAACACAGTATATCGTTTTTTTCAGACATACTGTCAGAGTAACCATTTTAAGCAAAGCTTAAAGCATCTATAAAATCTCTAAGTCCTAAATTCCCTCTTCTGCTTGTCTGTATTCCAGGGTTTTTTTTTCCAGTGATTTTTAGATTATATTTTTAATCTGTTCTTTTTTTTTCCTGATTTTACTCTTGTATCCTAGTAAATCAGCATGATTGGTTGCAGCCATTGTTAGACTAGACTATTTTTGGTGGAGAGCTGTGTGGATATTTTTTTTCACATTTAAAAATTTAAATAATAAATATCATAAAATATAATCATAATGTTAAATTATAACATTAAGAGTATAACATAACAAAATAACTGTGTGTGTATGTTTATCTAACCAGTCCCATTTTTTACAACCTTCTGTGAAAAGGAGTATCACTACTCCTGTATCTCTTGTCCTCCTTTTTTTATGTCAGCTATTTATCTCTTCCTTTCATTGTCTTGTCTCCTTCATTTTTCTCCTTTGTTTTTGAAAGAATAGGAGATGAAGATAAAATTAAGCAGGACAAGTATGCTACACAAATCTAAGACAAAATTGTCTCCCACCATTTTGCTGCTACTCTGTCCAGGAATCTCAAAGTGATCTTCAGTACTGGCATTGTGCTAAAAATGATTCCAACAAATCTCTTGTTTCTTTTAGAAAAAAAACCAGTGCCACTGACAAAGTTTTCAAAAGATAATGCTTAAGTTACTTGGACTGTATGGTGGTCATATTTCCTCCTTTACTGTTAATGGTTTCAAAGGTGGTGGCACACTGGCTGTCATGGTGCTTTTTGAGTATGCATGAGCTGTCTTCATGTTAGGAAAAATCCTTGTTGCCTGTATTTGTCTGTATTATGTTTATACAAATGACCATAAGGGTCTGATGTCAGCATATATGTAAGGATTATGTATCCAAACTTGTAATAATATGTGCCCTCTTACACAGGCAATACATACTTGGCACAGACAAAAAAAGGTTATTGTATGTTGTATTTACATATATACCCATTGAATGTAGGTAGATCCATAGGACAAAATTGTACTTCAGGCAGCATCTTGGATAAATCCTTGGGAAAAGTGAACATTTAGAATATAAGCCTGCCCCTTCCCCTTGACAAGCACCTATCAAAAGCAGACAGATTTAAATGAACAGTTTAATCTGTGCAGAAAGGAAAGCTGCAATGGTTATCCATAAACCCAATAATCCTGAGTAAGCACTTCTTTCATTGTGCCGGTTTGCCTTACTAAATTTGGGAAGCTGTAACATGCAACAAGGCAAGCAGGAGGACACTGAAATGTACGGTATTAGGAGCCATAAATATTTTAGTTTTCATTTTCTCTACTAACACAGAAATAATGATTTATACATGAAACAATGAGTTTGGTTCTCAGACAATTGTTTTCAGTTCAGCAGACTTTCATTATATGCATTTAAGTGACTGTTTGGAGTCCCCCAAAATTACAGAAAGTGCTTCAATTCCCTGCTTTGGATATGCCTAAGTGAATCTGAGGGATGATGCCAGCAGATAATAAGGCAAACCAAGTAGCAGTGTGCAAGGATTAAGTAATGGTTTCAATATAAATATATTCTAGCCTCGTAAGACCTTACTTATATGACTTAGGCCCACTGATTTCAGTGAAACTATTCAAACAACTACTCACATACTGAACATCAGTATGACAGACTGTATCATGCTACATTCACAGTATGGTGAAAGAATGAAGTCCTGCAATTCAGCTGTTCTATGTAGCTTTAATTAAGGCCCTTAGCACAGAGGATACTCTTCATTAACAAATAAATGTCTTTTTTTTTTTTTTTTTTCTGTGGGCCATAGGAACATTCACATCATGTGATGAGTACACAAGGATAACATTAATGTGTGAGTAAGATTAAACCTGGAATCCAGCACTTGATCTTCGCAAGCGAACTACAACTATTTCAATGCAACTATTTTTATGAATGCCAGTGTACAATTTTAGCTTACATGACAAAATCCTTCCTATATGTGAATTTTAGCTCATATGTGATTTTTATCTCACATGTGAATTTTAGCTAGTAAAGTGAATTAAATCATGCTTTTAAGAATAGAATACATATGACAAATGGATGCTACTGTAAAGCAAGTTGCTTTCTAACATGCATAGCCTGACCTATATCCACCCAGATTCATGCCATCTTTGTGAGCCTCCTAATTTCTTGATCTCTATCAGACCAAAGAAAAAACTTGTATAGAACAACAAGAGCAGATTAGATGAGTTTCACTTTTATATTAAGTATGGAAATATGCTTGGTGACCTCTCATCTTTATCCTTTAAAAGCCATCTCACTATAAAGCCCACTGTAAAGTTTGGGAAAAAAAATAAAATGAAATTGACAGCTTCAGCGTGGGAGCAGCACAGGGCTGGGAAATCAGGCACCCTCTCTGCTCAGGACTGAGTAGCATTGGCAGTGTGGTGTGGGAAATCAGGTATGGCACTAGCCCATGCAATATGATACCTGGCTTCTTTTCAGTCTGCACTGTTCATCTCTCACTTTCCTGAATGTTGTAATTATGCTGGTTGTCACTTAAAAGTCAACATTTGCCAAGAGCTGTCACTGAGCTGTTTCTGAAGCACTAGAGCTTTGCAGGAAACAACCACAGTAACTGTGTGATACCTGTTGACAAATGCTGGCTTTTAAATGGCACCCACTGTAAGGAAGCCCTCAAAATCTGCTCTAACCATAGCAGTGGGAAGAAAACCCTTTTTTTTTTTTTTTTTTAAAATACGTTTCTGTTCAGCCTTCCCCTGGTGTGTGAAATGTCCATAACTTGAAAGACCTATAGCATCTTCTTTGAAACCGCAATTTGTGAAAGGTCCTTGTTCCTGAGTAAAACATTCTTATTCAGGAGATATTCCCTATTTCTTCTCTGGTAACTCGTTACAGTATATTTTAAATTAATCTGTTTAAATTTCCTTTTTCTTTTTATAACTAATAAGCAAAAGGAATGACAAGGAGACACAAAGATTTAATAAAGTACAAGCTTAGAACCGTAACCAAATTAGATATCAAAGTACTACATTTTTTTATTGAGGTGTGTTATAATGATTCTGGTAGTTGACAAATGGGTTAATGGTTGTTTAGGGATGATATGAGCATTGATTGCTGTTATTTGCTGTCATGGGGTGCCAAGACACTTTGTCCTTCTTCCCAAACAAAGGTCCTAATTTTTATTATGCCAAGTTACTTTGCACCACCTGATACAATGAACCATGTATTAAAAATAAAAACAAGTAAAAAAAAAAAAAAACACACAAAAAAACCCCACAAAAACAAGCAAAAAACACACACACACAAAAAAATCAACCAACCAAAAAACCAACCAACCAAACAAAACCCAACAAAACCAAGAAAGAAAGAAAAAGGTTTAACAATGCAATTATACTTTTCTGTGGTGTAGTGAAATAAGCCAAGCTCTATTGATGGGAAAATCCCTGCATAACAAGTCAAGATGCTGTAGTCCTCACTAGTAGAGGGGACAGGAGCAGAAGCTGTCTGGAGCAAGTTGGAAGGGAAGGATGCACAGAGAGATCCCCGTCTGCTCGTTCTGCCTCTGCATGCCATCATCCAAATGCTGTCACGGCACTTGGACCACTGCACTCTGGGTGGTGGAAAGCAGAAAGGAGGAGGAACAGAGATTGGTGGGATAAAAATGCAGAATTCATCCAGGGAAGATCCATTGTTACTCCCAGAAATAGTCTTTCTGCTGCTTTCCTTCCCTCACTGTTCAGTTAATCCATTAATGAAAGTACTTAAGCGAATGACAAAATACCATGATATTTGAAACATGTGGCTTGAAATTAAGCATGTGTTTTAAGTGTTTCCCAAAACTGGAATAAAAATATAATAATAATGAAGCCTGTGGAATTCCAGCAAGATTCATAAAGGAGTCCAATTCTAATGTGATGGAAGGCTGTCATCACCATGAACTGGCCAGCTATCCCTTTCCTTTAAAATGACCATGGAAGAAGCACTTACCACAGACTGTTAAAAAGACATTGGCAAACGTGCAAACTGTTTCCAGACATCCTGATATGTGAACATGCTAACACTTGAGCAGAAATGTTGATTATTTCAATGGAATTACTCCCCTGAATAATATCTCATATCCAAGTAGTATTTGAAAAATCCTATCATGGTTAGAATAATGGTCTAATCCTGCATAATGCTGGGAATCCTTCAGACTCACTGAAATTTGTGCGATCACGCAACACGTAGTGGATCAGAGTCTTTCTGAAGCAGATAAATGACAGAGAAGCAGAAGAGTACATGTGCCAGTCTGTACATAACAGGCAGGAATAACCTAGCAGACAATTTAGTCTCATCCGCTTTCCAAAACCAGCATATATTATTGCAATGCTGTCTGATGTTGCAAGGTAATAAAGTATCATCCTTAGAATGGGTACATGTTTCTTTTTTTATCCTTTTGTTTGTACACAGATTAAAGCGTGATCCCCATTGACTGTAACCTATAATTGAATCAAGGATTCTGCTGCTGTCACAGAGAGCAGGAGTGCTGCTTGACTGCTTTATGAACACAAGCAGCACACTTTGAAGATTAAATTTCATCTTTGATCTTCAGGCTGTGACCATGAATTTTCTGTTGATAATATATAGAAAGCAAAATAATACTTATAATTGTGAATGGAAGAGCTAGAGAGGAAAACAGGCTAGCCATTGATCAAAGAAATTTACTCTCTTTTGGTGTGAAAATTTGATGCTAACCAGTCAGGTAAAATAGTGTAAGATTTTTACTGGTTTTATTTTTTCACATATATATTTTTAAAAGCTATTAAAAAATTTGGAGTACAGATCATTGGATTCAAGGGGGTGAAGCAAATTGCTTTGTTAGTCCTTTAAGCTTCTGAAGTCTCAGCACAATTCTGAATGAGGAAAAATTCTTTTTTCCTGCTCTTTACATGCGAGTCACAGTTTTCTTACTGGATTCCAAAGTGCCCATGGTCTCAAAGCACTACTGCACAGCTGCCACTACATATGTTGCTGCTGAAAGCTAAAACTTGCTGAAATAATCATTCCCAATGTTTAAAGAGGATGTCTTTTAGGCTCTGCTTGATGCATCTTGTTTCTTCAGGGAGCATGAAATCACAGCACAAAACAGCAGCGACATCAAAAATGCAGGGCTGATGTGAGTTTTTGTCGTCCCCCCTCCCATTCCCACCCCAGTCTCTGGCAGTATGAAGCACTAGAAAAAACTGCTTGCATCATAAACCTTTATTTCAGGGTAAGTGATTGGATTGATGTTCATACATAATTGCTCATGCTGCATATGAGAGCTGTAAATTTTTAATATGTAGATTAAAAAAAGGACAATACAGGGAGTATGGTGTAAAATGTTAAAAAAGAAAGCAAAGATGGACTTTTACTCTATTCCACTGTCATACAATATGAGATGCATAAAATATAAGCTCTCAGGATCAATCATATATATAGATAAGATCAAATAAGATCTATAGTAACCCTGAGAGAAAGATATCCTTCCCAATTCTTCCATTCCATAATAAATAAATAGCTGCAGTTTTGTTACTTGACCGATGCAAATCAATAGAAATCCACTGAAAACTCGACAGGGTTGGGATTTTTTTTTCTCCCTGGATCTAGTCCTCAAGAGAGCTTGGCCCACTATAAAGGATGTAATGAAAGCATAGTTCAATATGCTTACAATCTGTTTCTACACTTTTTTCTCCCTTGAACTTCACTACTGGCAGCTATGACAGTGAGAGATGTTAAGAGATAGAAATGGAGTAAAGAAAATATTCCTATTCCAAACAGACAAAAGAGCCAAAATAATCATTAAAATCTGGAGGAAGTGGTGCAAGAATTTTGCTTCTGATATATTTGAAGCCTTAATTTGTCACCAACTTAGGAGTGTGACAAAAATTTCAGTGTTGGTGTGTCCAGACCTCACCAGAAGCAGGAAAAGTTTGTCTATTTTTGCAGAGCAAACTGTTGTGATTTAAAGGTTAACCATCACATTCAGAAATTAACTTAAGTCATGACTTTGGAAAATTTCCAGTAGTTCCTGGTGGATCTAAGTCTGTGGTATTTTCACAGCCACTTGCCTTTTTGAATTAAAGCTGAAAGGTGCAATCTACAACTGTGCAGAGCCCAGGCAAGGCCTGTGCAGCACAAAACAGCCGAAAGCAGAGCTGTGCATGGGTTTTATGTGGTGCTAAGTCTGCATGATGCTCCACTGCACAGGAATGAATAGAATCCAAGGAGAAAAGGGCTACACGTTGTATAGCCAGTCTAGTCACAACGTGCTATTGAGGAGGACAATAAGGACACAGCATCTGGTGGAAGCAGGGACACAATTACTCCTCTTCCTTTCTCTTTCAAAGACAGCAGCTCTAATTCTCTTCTAACACCATTTTTTCTTTCTGATGCTGTAACTTCACAGTTTTCAGTAAGGCAAAATGACAGTATGCCAATATAAATGGAGGCAGATGTAATTCATCCCAGTGTGAACTCTTGGTGTTTTTTGAATATGTAATTGCAGCCACAGGGATCATGAAATCAAACTGGAGCAGAGAGCTGCCATATGAATACTGTGCCTCTTTACACCACCAGAATCTATGTGGCAGAAAGGCTTTTCCACACAGGCTCATGCAGAGCACAGAAACCCTGCTCTATGCATTTGAACCAGAGCTGGGAAAATGAGCTAACAAATGTTGCTCATGAATATTCATGCACATTTTCAAAGAAAGGAATTTATCTATGTCGACATCTCATTTATGTTTGCATTCTGCCAAAGTGTAATCATGAACAATCCAGTACACACACAGTTTAAAGTAAATTTTAAGTTAAAACAATGGTAGCTATTAAAAACTCAGTTCTTTCATTGAAACTAAGTGCTTTTCACCCTTCCTGACATTTGCTCCGTTGAAACACAAAAGCATATGGAGTGAAGACTCTGACCATAGTATCTCACCAGGACTTCTTACACCGGTAAAATGGTCTACAGGTCTAATGGGAACGTTGCTTCCTTTACTTGTCACTTGGAAAAAGCAAGAATGTTGGTGTATTGGAAGATATATTTCCACTTTTATCTATAACTGGAGGTGCTATATAGACCAAATACCAGAGAGATTCAGAATTTCCTGAGCCTCAGATATGGTCCAGTTTAATTTAGGGTAGATGTCAGCATACTTTTTTTTTATTTTTTTTTAATATGAGTCAATAAATATATCTTTGCTGAAGACTGTGAGCTTATAGTTTTGTTTGCAGCTGGCTTGTTCTTCTTTGTACAAACCTCCCCTGAAGATTTCAAGCATTTGGAAGAACCCTGGCCCATGAAAGGCACTAAAAATCTGACATTGTAATAAAGGTCACTGAATGCAGTGGAAATATCTAACAGGACATAATCTTTAAGTCCTTTCCTCTTCAAACAGCTCCTAGAATCTTGAGGAGTTTTAAGAACACAGCAAACATGGCTCCATTCAGGAAGGTAAGATCAGCCCCTACCACAGCAGTTTCACAGAGTATTGTCCTGAACATGGTTATTTAAAAGTTGAAGAGAGCATGCACAAAGAATTATCTGCAACAAGCCTTACTTTAAATCCATACTCTCAGGGCTATATAATGTGGCTTCTATTTAAAGACAGTTCTGTTTTGCAGTGTGCAGCTGGAATAGGCACTGTAGTTCATGCTTGCTGTCGGTCAAAGAAAAGCTTTCAGTTTTTCTTAACAAGCTGTAAGCGTCTGCAATTTTAAGAAAAGGAAACTAAAAGAGAAGTTATCTCAACAAGCAAACTCCAATGTATTCCAAGGTTACTGCTGTATAATTAATGGCATTACCAAATGGAGCTGAAAATGTAGAGTCTGCAAATGCCTAATAACAAGGATTAGATATGCACTCTCTTTTTCATTCATGTTCTTACAGTTTCTTGTGAGTCTAATTGAAGTCAGAGGGGTTTTTCCACATGACATTTTCAAATTCAGCTCTAATCAGTGGCAAACAGTGCAGGTGCCCTATGGAAAAACCTCTTACCATGTATTTCTAGAAAAAAAGGAAAAAAAAAAATCTTGCTCTTCTTTTTTGGATCAAGATTGCAGTAGGACATGTTACATCGAAAAACTGGGAGAAGTATTTTCATATGGGAAGATTGGCATACTAGCTGTATGCTTTTTTTCTCTCTAGGATTACATTTGGTAAGGTTTTATTAATGGAAAGAGCCACATATTGTAAAAACCTGTTAAAGATAACAAACTTGCTTCAAGAGTCTGTAAAACAATAGAAGGTAGACAAATGCTGGAAAACAGTTTTAAATTAATCCTTCTGACATCAGATTAATCTGTGATAACAAAGACCAGTTTAACAAATAGGTCTGAGTACAGCTGCTCAAAGTAAGCAGCCTGATGCAGTGGAGTTATGATTTTAAACACTATCAAAATGATTTTGGATTAATCACCTTCCTGCCTGCAGTAGAAGTTATTTATAGAGCATGCTTAAAAGAAGCAACCTGAATATATCTATTCTCCAACTAATTTTCTATAGTAAATAGCAAAGCATTAGCTCTGTGTGCATTTCTGAATCCAGTCTTTAATTATACCTTTCCCATGTTTACATGAACCTTGGTTTGCTTTTCAAAAGCCTCACAGAAGAATTCCTGCAGCTGACCTGTGTGTAGTGGTGAATTTCTCCATAAAGTGAGTATTGATGAGCTGAAAAGTTCAGTGAACAGGAAAATTCTGCTGCTTTTATTGCCAGTGTGACAGGTTACTTTATTACCATACCTTTCACAGCAATTTAACAGTTACCCTGGTAACGGATTCAGTGAGGTAATGGGATCAGAGGCATTAGAGGAGAGGAAAGGCTAGCGATGAGAGAAAACCATCTGCTGGCTTATGTTCTCGGGGCTGTTTGCTCACTGCGAGCTCCTGACAATCATTGTACTTGGATGTAAATGAGGCAGGTTAAACCACAGGCCTGCCCTATTTAGCCGTACTCTGGTGATTTGTCTTTCTAATTCTATTGAAATAATAATCAGGATTTGTTTCTGATTAATTAACTAACCTTTTGGTAAAAAGATTAGATAACGAAATTGCTGCCTATTCAGAGATAATGAGATTTTTATTACTCTGTCAAAGGGGAAAAAAAAGTACATTTATGTGTCACCAGCCACCATGTCAAGGGAGGAAAATAAAGATTTAAATCTTTATGTCAGACATTTATTTCCACCACAGATTAAGTGTATATTGAATTCCATGGGCACACATCATCTTACTTAAAACATTTCAGAAGAGCTTTTAAAACACCAAATAAAGTAATAAACACATTTAAACCATGATGTATTTGGCATTAATTTATTTCAAAAAAAAGTCTCATAATGGAGGAGAAACCCTTGATGATTCAGAAATCCACCTGTACTGCATGGGTGTATATATGTAAGTTCAAGAGAGTAAAGAAAGCAGTAATATTTCAGCGTGAGCACTTTAGAGTGATATATGTAAATAGGCTGCTATTATATCTTGTAGCACAGGCATGCTTGATACAGTAGTTACAGTAGAAAATTCATTTATTTGTAGAAGCTTTGCCTGGGTGTGTGAAGTGCCAGGCAGGACACTGGAAGGTGATATAACTAAATAATGTATTATAACAAATCATGTCATTTAGTGTCTCTTCACAAAAGGCTTCTGGAGAAGATGCATCTGCAGACCTCAGCAAGTGACCCATATCTGCAGAAGGCTGCCCACCAGAGCCTGGGCGGCTGGATTGTAACCCAGGCAGTACCTGCCCACCAACGTCTTAAAACTCACCACACATCCCCAACAGTAAGGCAGAAGACCAAAAATGCCTAAAAAGTTGCTCCTGGAATCATGAGGCCAAGTACAGCTATGAAACATGTTAACCATGCATCAGACACATAGCTGTGGAGACATTGACCATGGCTTCCACAGTGCAGCATGGTGGTGTAAATGCAAACTCTTGGTGATAGAAATTTAATGAGTGGATAGCATGGCTCTGCACATAGCATTCAGTGACTTACCCATTTTAAGAAGAGTTTTGTGCTTTGCTGACTGACAAGTTACTATCATGATCTGTTAATTAATAAATCTCTACAAAGAATTACAATAACATTTTCTGTCATGCATACAAAGCAAGAGGAAATATAGGACACAGCAGAGCATTTTGTTGCAGTGGAGTTAATGAATGCACTTTCAGATTTGAGGTGACACTTACATTGGTGGCATTCAGTGTGCTTCATTACTTTTACTTTTACATGTTAACATGAAAGGCTCTCACATGCTGAAAGTCCCTGCTTCTCCCCAGTGGTGCATATAGCTGAAAACCAGTCAGAAGTGTGACCCAGTTAGAGAAAATGTCTTTGGTAAAGGGATCTGATGCTGAGCATGTTTCTCCCCTGTTCCCCCACCTCATAGTTTCCTGTTGGTGGTTATCCACCATGACCAGCATTCCTCCCCTCCTGCCCAGGCTTTCCAATATACCAGCCCTGACAAAGGATGCAGACAAGAGAGCCTTTTTCTACCAACAGGTTTTTTTTTTCCCCTCTCCATGCCCTCCAAAAATTCTTACTGTGGGCTTTTGACCCTTGATAGCTGAACTCCCTTGAAAAACAAGCAAGCCTTCTTGGCTTGGTACCATTTGTAAAGCTTTTTCTCTTTCTCTATCTTTCCACTCTCCCCATGTGAAACTTAGGTGTAATATTACTAATTATTACAATTAGCAAAATGTTATTGGAGGCTCTCAGTTAAGGAGAATAACTATAGTTTTCCTTTTTCCAGACAATGACATCTGCAGCTCTACATTTTCATGAAATGACTATACTTAACAAAAACATTACTTCATTTTTGTGGTATTTCTTTTGTGCCTAGGAGCAACCCTGTAATTGTTCACTTCAATTACAACATTACTATTTTAAACTGAAACCCATTTTATGTGCATGCCAGCTTTTTATTTGTTTTACCAACTATATCTATTTCCATTACTGCAAGGCTGATGGTTTGTCTCAAGAGGAAATCAAATCCATTAATTCAGAAATTTCAAGCACGGCTGCCTCTGCCATAAGCAGCATTTCTTATGCTAATAGCAAATGTGCTGAGACTGAAAAGAACTGACACAGCTCTGGTTTTTATCATAACTTAAGCATTTATGTAAAAAGGCAAACCTAATGACACTAGGAAACTGTGTTTTTATATATATTCACTTGACTGTGATCTGCATAGGGCCTGGTTTGTGCAACTGTGATTTAAATAATTCTGTTTGTGGCTTTAACTTGCTTGACATTTTGTGTGTGATTTTGATCATGGTTACCTCAATGTAAATCTGCCATTGTTCATCTCACAATAATTTTTTTTTTTTTTTTCAGATTAACTCCAGGAAAATGGAGATCAGGACATACTCATTTTGCTTAAGGTGAAATACCACCTCACAGTCACAACATACTAAACTAGATTTGGACAGTGTCTGTGTGTACAGAAAAGGTATTCTAGAAGTTGGACATCTTTTTTCTCCAGCCACAAAAATAGCTGTTCCAAATGTAATTTAGCTATTTCCAGGAAGCTGCACTCTCACAGAACCACACAGAAATAAATGCACCCTGCTTCCCACTGCCTCCTCATTTAATGCACTTAGTCCTGTTGTATCACAGGGACTGTGTTCAATTAGATAGCTTAACAAGATAAACTCTGACTTTGACCCAGAAAAAACAAACCAGATTGCTGCTGAGTTCTATGTAAGCTTTTCCAGGCACTGTGACCTGTTTATGTCAATGAAAAATTCAAGAGATCCTTATCATGAGGGCCTAATTAGTTTCTGAGGGTTTGGGGTTTTTAAATATATGTGGGCACAGACAGAATGTACGGAAAACTGTACCATTCTTGCACTTCATTTTTGCAGCAAAATCCTTCAGTGCTGTAAATCAGATCTCATTGGGAGATCTTACACACTGGCTGCTGATAAGCTGTTGAGAAGTAGACAGGGCTTTTAGGAATTGCTGAACCATGAAGCTGACCTGCTTAGTGTTTTGTTGTAGGCTATTAAATCCAGGATTGGGGTTTTAAGATGATTCTGCTTTCTTCTTCTCTTGCCCTGGTTAAGCAACTCTACCCTCATCTCATTATTTAGCTGATTAAAATAAAAACTAGAATGGGAAGCCTGCTGTTTGAAACTCCTACCTTCACCCATCAAATTAATGAGAGTGACTTATGCTGACATAGTTTATGGCCTTAGCAATTTGACACTAATTTTGCAACTACGAAAAGATTTACTAAATGTACACACAACTCTGGTTTCATGGCAGTGGAATGGTATTCTTTTCTTCAGAATGGTATTCTTTTCTTCAAAAATAAGCTCTACATCTTTTGTAAACATGCATTGTTTGGTTGCCTTGTTGTAAACTGATCCCAGCTGGGTAATGCCACTTCTTCCCACTAGCATATTGACAATTATGCACCAAAAGACACAGTGAAAAGAATATATTTCAGCTGGAGTGTTTTCTTTTTCATATCTTTCAAGCATTGCAAATATGTTTTCCACTGTACTTGTTACTGCCTAGTTAGAAACATGCTGGTTCTTTGCACATCCCTTTCATACTGAGAAAGAAATTAAATGTGCTGGTTTATTTTTCCATTGTTTGACAAGTGTTAACAAGTCCAGCTTTTGAGAAAATCCAAACCATAGAATGCTCTGTAGCTGTTGCTACTAAGTAAAGCAAAAGCCACCTGGTGACTAAGTTCACCAGGGCTTCATTTCTTTGTGTGTCTGAAAGAAAGAACAAGAGAGAGAAAGAGGCTCACATACGCATGGAAGTAAATCCAATTGAATTGCACTCAGGAGATAAAATAATAACAACATGTATATTTTGTATATATATGCAAATAGACATATGTCCCAGGTTTCCCTCGGTGTGAACATTAAGGTATTCAAATTCTAGGAAAGGAAGAAAGGTACTCATAATTAGAGGTCATTCAGTGCTGCAAAATGCATCTCCACAGACAATATTTTTGAAGTTAGGTATATTTTTATCACAAGTACATTTTCATCCCCAGATTCTTTAGAGCTCTGACGTTCCTTTCAATTCCCATTGGAGTTGTTTTCATATAATCACTCTGCTTATTTTGGGACTCTTAACGTGACTTGGAGTACTTGAGCTTTTATTGTAACAGCCTTATTTAATGAAGCTGCCTGGTTTTAGTTTTCTCATACTCAAAAATAAAAGGTGTGAGAAGCAAATGAATCACAAAACAATAGGGACCATCACATTAGAATGAAAAAGGAATTAATTTGTGTATCACATATGCAAGTAGTTATGCTTTTCAGGAAGGAAAATGAATTACTGTGCAACCTTTTCCCCCTCTCTGTTAATCTATTGTTCCTTTTTTAATTGTTTATTTATTACTTTTAACACGGACAAAGAATAAAACTGAAAATTCAGACTCGGTATACTGGCCACCTCAGAGGCTTAGCATTGGTACTCTTTATAGTTTCAACAGCTGTGCGTGGGACAGATTGTATTTCCCACATTCTAGGTCAGCAAAGTTTATTTTCCTCCACGTATTTTATAGGTTCACATTTCACTGTAAGCTTTATGTGTGCATTCAAGCTTGCAATGATGAGCAAGCTTATAGGGCAGTCAGATCACAAGATTAGAGGCTTGTTGTTTATTTGTTGTGTTGTTTTTCTAAAGAACATTCACAAAACTGATGTTTAGTTTGCTGCTGTGTCCTATCTGCAAAACAGCAAAATAATAACACTAATAGAGAAGAACATTATTTACTGCTGTGGGACTGATTCCACTCTGCCTGAAAAAAAAGGAACATAGTAGTTTATTAGTGAGAAATCATGTGAGACTACTGCAGGGAAATCTAGATTATTTCCATAGTAATTACTGATTTCTAGTACCACAGCTATAAATAATTATGCTAATCCTATGTAAAACACCTGCCTTTAGAATAGCAACAGTTTTTTTTAAATTATTCTTTCCAGTTTGGACACTGTATTCCTTCATAAATCACCTGTCTTCTAACCAATATTTGCTATTTCAGAAATGATCTATTTAATCAGAAATGCAATTTTATGTGCATTTTTTATAATTTAAATCTCTAATAGGATGAGACTTCCTGACACTTTTTCAGACACATTCTACAAAAGAGAGAGCTAGTTTGTAACTGAAGGATTCCTCTGAAATGTCTCATGCTCTGAGTATGATTCAGATTATGATTTCAGTCATTAAAAGAAAGACATTCTGTAGTGGTCATTCGGTTACTAGAAAAAGAGACAAATGTTTCCAAGAGGAGGTTTAGCCCAAGTGTTTTTCCTGGTTATGGATAGACACAGGTTAACTAGACTACAGAAGGCAGCTAAATTCTGTTAGTGAATCCCACTTTCCGTGGGATTTCTGTGTTGCCTGGGGTGGGTGGGTGAAATGTTGTGCAACTTGAACCGTTTCAGGAGGGCTAAGTGTTATCATTATTTTAGGATTAACTGAACTAATACTTTCATGGTGTCTCTGTCCTAATTTAAACTATTTTCCCTTACTCTGACCTTCAGAATTCATAAAGTATTTTCCTAGTCTAGCTATGACTTCTGTTAAGTAGTGCATGAGGATATCAGTTTGTTCAGTTGGTCAGCAATGGCTAGTCAGCTGTAAAGCTATTTACATGATATCTGAGGGGTCTGCTCTCAGATCAGTGCACAAATAGAATTCCTATTTACAGTAATACAAGTTATAGGCAGGTATGAGAGTAAAAAATCTCCCTGATTAGAAATAATGAAACACCAGATTGTTGCAGTTCTGAAAGGCAGTGGTACCCATATTTACTCTGTAAATAAACACAGCAACTGCAAAGGAAAAAAACTCATAAAATGGGGGAAAACTGGCTTACAGTTTGAAGTACTACACAGCCCTACATGCAGTCTCTTCCATGAAGATATGGGCAGATGTTGTTACCCTGCTGCAAATACCTCCTCTACAATCATCTACTCTGCAAGGTGAATTGGAAAAAAAGACCATATGTGGACTTGAATATGTCTTCTACATTTAACACAAAAGCACATGAAAGAAGAAAACCTAAGGAAGTTATGTCAGTGCACTGGGAATTACTGGCTGTTAACTGTCATCTAGATACTGCTGGAAACCATGCTGGATAATGCCTTTCATAAATCCATTGAGCATCACTTTAAGTTAGCCCTTTTATGTGTTTTTATCCTGACTACTTGTTTGGGAGTGCTCCTCTCTAATCCCATTTTTGCAGGTTTGCCATCATATGATTTCCTAAACTACTCATGGTCAGTTTATGCCTAAACATAAACATGGTCAGTTTAAGCATAAACAGTTATTTTCCTTCAGTAGTGTTTGGTATGTATTTAGTGCATTTACACAATACAGCCTTCCTTTCATAGACTAAAGAAGTCAATTGCTTTTCAGCATTCTTCTGTTAGATAGACTGTCCATTTGTACTGTCCACCAAGAAAACATTATTTTCAAGGCCATCCTAGAAGACTGAATTAATTTTGTCTTCTGAGAATACATGTTCCTAATTGTTTTCCAGATAAGATCTCATTATTGGTTTGCAGATTAATAATTCCCTTTACAGGAGTATGTTTTGAAATATGCTAGGTTTTCATTTGCTTTGTTTCACAGACAGTTTGTATTAGTAACTCGTAGTCATTCTCTGATTAAATAAATAATTACATCTCTTTGTTTCTTTATATGCTTAAAACTGATGAGCCCAGTTTGTCACAGAAATTCTTGTTACCTCCAAGTGCATGACCTTGACTTTTGTATCCTTTTTCTTCAGATAATCAGTCTTCAGATTAAGCCAGTTTGTTAATGAACCTACTGTGAAATGACAAATGCTTCCTAATTTGATCTTCTTTGAGGCATGTCCTCCAGTTTCAAATATATCTCTTGGAATATTATGCCAGTATTATTAACAGAACTAACAAATGAAACTAGTACAAAGACTAATTCTTTACAACAGCATAGGTTATCTTCTTCTGGATCAACATCTGTTTTCAACCAACCTGTGGACATGTCTCTTTATCCAGGATCTCAGTGTTATTACAGATATTGCCTCTCTCCCCAGAGAGATAGCTTTCCACATGGTACCATGTTGCATTTCTTTGGACTTTATTGCATTTGCTTACAAACTTTAAGAAATCCACAGTGTTTGAAATATTTAGATAGTCAGTGAATTCTTGGGTTGTTCAGTAGCTCTTAACTGAAAATATGTTTATATTGATTATTTCAGTATTTAAAACCTGAATGATTCATTATATTGTTGACTACATTTAATTCTTGGAAGCACATTTTGTGTAAAACTTACCACTACTCATCTGAAAAGTTTCTTTATAAATATTCAACTATTGCTGCTTAAGCTACTCTGTTTCAGCACATGCATCTGAAGGACCTTTGTTGTGTTGTGCTAAAATGTCTGAAATATCTGCAGAAAGCACAAAACAAATCACTTACAATCAAGGGAAATTTTCATTACAAATTTGCTATGAATGCTTGGAGTAATTTTAACAGTATTAATCTCACTACTTTAAAACCATTGACAGAAATAAAGTAATAATAGCTTTACATCTACAGAAAGCTTTGGTTTTGTTTCCCTTCGGGAAACTAGAAAACCCAAGATTTTCTACTAATTTAAAATGGTTTATCTTGGCAAACATAAATCTTAGAGCCTGACAGGGAAAGAAAGTGTGACAGGCTGATGGCTAGGCACTTTTACAGAGGGCATGGGAGTGGGGATAATTTTGCTTAATTCAGATCCCATCCCATTACAAACCTTTGTTTAGTAACATTTTCTGAGGAGGGCTTCTAAGTTAGCACAGTGCTTGTTTTCTACTGGGGTTTTTTTGGGTTTTTTTTTTTTCATATACTTCCTTTCTGTGGGTCATCTTTGACTTAATTAAGGGCAATTTTAGCCAGACATAAGGAATTTTACATTGAGGGAATTGTGTTTGGGAAATGTTGGACAGGAGATGCTGAATGCTGACCTCAGAGAAAGCGGAGTCATAAACAAAAGAGATGGACATCAAGTTCTACCTGGAGACAGAGTACGTGACTTTTTTTGAGATGTCCACCACAGGCAGGTTAAGCACGAGGAGAACTCCATAATCTGTTACTAGAATTCATGGTTTTATTTTTATTTTAGTAACCTTTTGACAACAAGATAAAATTGCTGATTAGAACATTTGCCCTTTTTACCTACTATGTATTCTAGTGGTTAACACACATGACTAGATCTGTTCATCACTAACAGCATTTCTGTACCTAGAGTGGACAGTGCTTCTAAATATGTTAGTCTTCTTTCTCAATCGTTAAACATAAAGATCTTTAACAAACAGAATCCAAAAAAAAAGACAGGAAAAACTCTTTGCTTTTCAGGAAAAGCACTTCTCAACTAAATAATTAAATTCCTTGAAACACCAGGCAACGTTTGCTTGGTTGCTCTGAAATGAGGAACCAAACAGAATTTTCATAGTTAAATCTAGAAGCCATACCCATCTAGGGAACCTTAATACATTCTTTACACATGTCCAAATTCCTTTACTGATGCAGAGTGTTTAGAGAAGAGCAGATCACTAGAAACTTAAGATATTCAAGAATCCAAATAGAAGAAATAAATAATTAACTAATGTTTTCTATTTTGTCTGGTTTTGTTATATCAAGTCTTCTATATTCCATTACAGTGTAAAACTACAGTCATTTATCATTTTTTTATTAATTTAGAAAATTTATCTTTTGTGGTCCCTTAGCCTCCATAGTCAATGAAGGCAGTTACGGGTACATCCCCAGTAAGCACAATTTCCAAGTCCTGTGTACTTTTGGTAACTAGCTCTACAGTCTGAATTGAGAACTCTGCTTTCCCTGCCTTTTTCCCTTGATTCTACAGCAACAAGACCTACATCAGTACTAGCCATATCTGTGGTCCTTTAAACATTACTAGCTAATGTGTTTCTGAGATTTCACCAGCCCTGATCTTAGTAATTGCTCTGAACACTGCTTGCTCCATGCTATTCGTGCCACTTTTAGTGCTATGTGAGACTAACACTTCTTAGCCTTTGCAAGCTTTGTTTCTGCTCCTCTCTATTTTTCTGAAGTGTGACATGGTTGAAGGGAAAGCCATGATAAAGACTTTGTAGCTGTTGCTGTGTTCTTCTGCAGTCAGACCTTGTGGAAAAGCTTCTTTATTTAAGGAATTATGTCTAAGACAACATAGTGCCGTATTTACTTTTGAAGCCTTCATTGAAACAGGTATCTTAATTCTGTAAAGAAATATATAATAAATACATTATGTGTCTTCCTTACAATGAACTGAAGGAAGTAATTCTTAGTCCTGGATGCTTTCTAGCAAGTTATACTTCATGAATCTTAGAGAGCATTAATGTGAGCCCCAGCCTACCAAAGGTAGTGGAGCATCATAGCAATGTCTGTCCTTTCTTAAAGCCCTTCACAATGTTAAGTCAGACATAAACTACTTCAGTAGTACCATGAAACTCCTACAGCAACACTCCTCAACTCACCCTTTGCCAATGAGTATAAAAAGATAACCAATAGACAGGCAATCAGTCTGCAACAATTGATGTTATCTCAAGAATTGTCCAGGCTGTAATAATTGTTTGCATGTTTTTGTGCCTGTTTTGGTAATGGCAGAATCACTAGTGCTCACAGGAGCCAACTATTTATGCAGGTCACTTACCCCTATCTCAGCCATGGTCACTATGAGTGCATGTTAAATGAATAATTCTCTCTACATGGCCTCACAGTCCTGTCCTGTTCCTGTTTTTTTTGGGTCTATGCTACTTCTGTAATGTTCTTTCTTTTTTTTTTTTTTTACCTCAGTTTGCATAGCAGAGATTCCATGTGACTAAACTTGTTCAGCTAACAATCTCTCAACTTAAAACATCTTTTACCTTTTTCTCTTTTCCTCTAACTGCTCTCTGGATGTTCTCCTTTTCTTTGCTTCTAGGTTTTCTTCCGGGTTTTTTTTTTTTCCATTTGCTCTTTTTTTGCCATTTGCTCTTATCTGGGTCCTCCAGTATGTACTTCATGAGTGACAGGGAGCAGTAATAATTCTGTCTTTTATATGAGCAAGCCAGTTATGGGAATATAACGTGCAGTTCTGTTTTTTGAAAAATTCCTGGTCCACTACTGCAGAAAGCACAGCAGAGTTCGGAAATGTTCGGAATATGTCTCACTGTTTTAAGATTGACCTACAAGTTATGTGTGATCCTTTAGGATCTTCTAAATTCCATGATCTAATTTTTAGATTGATGGAAGAATAGAGCTGTATATAATTAATTTCTATGTTTTCTCCAAGTGTTGGAGGAAAAAACAAATCCTCCATAGATTATTTTTATATAGTTTTATATATTTATGTCTCTAAAACACTGTATTTTGTGAAAAAAACCCAGCCAAATAAGTTGTCTTTATTTCCTGCATATTGTATTTTACACATAGATTATGATTCTTTTCAAGTGCAATAATTTCTTGTTTTATTGATAATAGGTCTTTGATTTGAAAGATTTATTGGATCGTATCTTATCTGTATATATATATCTTTTCTATTAGACAAAAACTTGAGGAATTTTTAACTTGCTTATAGGTAATGCATTATAAGGTACTAGTAAGGAATATATGTAGGCAGTATTCATACTAGCTACTGACTGCAGATTTACCACTGGGAATCAGTCTGGCACATACAACTTTCAACAATTATCTTATATTGCACCTGTGGACCAAGTATCATAATCTTTAGTAAAATTGGTCACGTTTTCACATTATATTTATGAAGTAAATAGCAGGTCAAAAAGTAGCATGTCACACATTTCTGAAAGATGTTATTCTAGACAGAAATTTTGTATCTGCAAAATGCATGATTCGTGCTGTACAGCTAGCTATTACTGGTTTTAGTAAGCGATCTTCACTGAGAATTTAATCTTGCCAAATCTTGGGGTATACTATTGTGAAAGTCTGGCAGATAAATTTTGCCTGTTCCCATCCTGTTTCTGGTAATCGACTCTGGATAGGAGAATGTCCTATACCTCTGGATGCTCTTCACTAAACAATGGACACTTCTAAATCATAAAATGTTAGGGGAAGGGACCTCTAGAGATCATCGAGTCCAACCCTCCTGCCAAAGCAGGATCACTTAGGACATGTCACAAGGGAACATATCCAGATGGGTTTTGAAAGTCTCTAGAGAAGAAGACTCCACAACTTCTCTGGGCAGCCTGTTGCAGTGCTCCATTACCCTCACAGTAAAGAAGTTCCTCCTTATGTTGAGGTGGAATCTTCTATGATCAAGGTTATACCCATTATTCCTTGTCCTACTACTGGGCATTACAGAAAAGAGATTGTATCCTTCCATTTGACACCCACCCTTCAGATATTTATAGACATTAATAAGGTCCCCTCTTGGTCTTCTCCTCTCAAGACTAAACAGCCACAGTTCCCTCAAACTTTCTTCACAGGGGAGATGCTCAAGTCCCTTAATCCTCCTTGTAGCTCTCCATTGGGATTTTTCCAGTAGACCCCTGTCTCTCTTAAACTGGGGAGCCCAAAACTGGTCTAACTAGGGCAGAGTAGAGGGGGAGGAGAACCTCCTACACCTGCTGGACAGAGTTTCTTAATGCACCCAAGGACGCCATTGGCCTTTCTGGCCTCAAGGGCACATTGCTGTCTACATTATTGACAGAATCTATATGAGACTGACAAATATAACAGAGGAGATCCTCACCTTTTTGATGTGGCATCCAGAAGCCCTCAGGCTGCTAGAGGGCAGCTAAATCACTTATTTTCCCAGGACGGACAGATTCAGTGATATCCTGAAAGGATTTTGAAACGAAACTTTATCACAGATGAATGTCTTTGAGATATATTTACTCTATAGATTTTTCTGGTTCCCCATGGCAGCAAAAAAGGGCTTCTTTCCTTCTCATTTTCTTTTTCTTCCTCTCTCCCCTCCCTACCTATTCCACATTTACTGATACAGAGTTGTGTTTCCAGGAGGATAAGTTTTCCTCTTTTGAATGAGAAATTGATTTTGGAGATTATATTGGTATTCCTAAGAGTGATAAAAATCTCTCGGGGTTTGAGTAAGATTTCAAGAGAAGGAAGAATCTTTTCTCAAATAGAGTTGGTTGGGAACTTTGGGATTTTGCTGACTTTCTTTGAAGAACCATGCTTCATCTATTTGCTGTCATACGTGGATAATTTATCCAGTGGTGTCTTGGTTATTCTGGGGCCTAGGAAAGTGTCCTAGGTCACTAGGTATTATTTTTCCCCACTTCCTACACAAAGTGCATTCTGGTCATTCTTGGTGTTGATCCCTTGTAGCATTTTGTCTGTCATTGTTTGTGATCTAAATACCATGCTAAGAAAAGCCTTTGCATGTAAGGAGCAAGATGTACATTCTTAGGGCATTTCAGGAAGTTGCCTGCAGACCACTGGACTCAATGCCTAGGTGGTCTGTAGTAGTCTGTGATTCCAACTTCTTGAAACATTTCATGAAGCACACTGCCAGCAATACATTTCCATACCCAGCAACCGGTTACACCTGAACACTGTGCAGTCAATGCAAAACCTGACAGAATAGCTTGAAAAAAAGGTGGTTGTAATAACATACAAGGAAACACCGTTCTCCCCATATGAAATATGGATTGAATTTAAGTAGGATTTGTGGTCTTTGTGATCCAAATCCAAATTCCTCATGATTTTTATTGCATAGTAATATTCACAGTGATTTTGGTATATTTGTTGCCTATGCTGTAGAGGGTTTTTTTTAATGTGGAAAACAACTGTATAGCACTGAAATCAATCTCTAATCATATACACATCCTAGTGATGATTACAACTTGACATCTGCAGAGTCCATCTGTCCATCTTCCTGAATGGTGCTCTCATCATTGACCTAAAGATATTCCTTTCTCTTCGTTGACTTTGTTGACATATGCCTGTATCTGTGACTTAGGATCAGATAGACTCACTATCCCCTGTGAACATCAGTATCTTGATTTCATATAATGTTTCCTTCATCAGATCAAAGCTTACGTAATGTCAATATGCTAGAGAAATTCATCAAAAGGATGTAATTCACATAACGCATCCACAGCCCATGCTCAGAGAGGTTTAGGCCTGAAAAATTTGTAGAGGAAAAGATACCAGACTGTACTGCCCAGAGACTGAAATTCTGAGACCTTAAAATATCAAAATTGTCTTATGTCCCTTTGCATTATTAATGCCCAGTTTTCCACATCCAGAAGCTATGAAGTGCACATGCAAAGGACCTGTCCTTGCATCTTGTTCTTTCCTGTCCCTCTCTTACTGCCTTAGTTGCTATGGTTTGAGAATAAAAGCGGTTGTCTCCCACATTCAAGGCAGTCATTTCCCACATAACTGTTCCTTGACAAAAGCACATTTAGGGGGAATTATGCAAATAGACTGATTGTATCTAACATACAGTAGTCTAAAACACAGCAACATATCTCTCATTGATATGACATTTTATTTGTATGATGTAAATGCAGTTTCTAAATTAAAACTAAATAATACACCTTCAGTGCAAACTGTAGTTACACATTCCATCATGAGTGCACAGAGGTTATGTAAGCTCTGTATTTATATTCCAGTATGTTACATTTTCAATTCACTTCCATAATAATATATCAATATGACCACCTCCAAGCTGAGTCTAAAATGGATACAGTTTGGTTTTGCTGGTAGAGTTTATGGTCTCACATTTAGTCTTATGGAGAGTGGCTGAGGGAACTGGGACTATTTAGTCTGAACAAAAGGAGGCTGAAGGGAGACCTTATCACTCTACAACTACCTGAAAGGATGTTATGGAGAGGTAGGCACTGGTCTCTTCTCACAAGTAACTAGTGACAGAACAAGGGGGAATGGCCTCAAGCACCATCAGGGCATGTTTAAACTGACATTAAGAAAAAAAAAATTCACTGAAAGGGTTGTCATGCATTGGAACAGGTTGCCCAGGGAGGTGGTTGAGTCACCATCCCTGGATGTGTTTCAAAACCATATAGATGTGACCCTTGGGGAGATATCTTGGTACTTGGTAGAGTAGGGTTAATAGTTGGACTTGATGATCTTAAAGGTCTTTTCCCACCTTGACGATTTTATGATTAGTCTTGAAGGAACTAACAAGGGATGAATTGTAATTGTGAAAAACAGCATTACCATATCCAACAGGTATAAGCTGTTTTTCGATATGGTCAGCTATCAAGAAGGAAAAACATAAAGATACTGAGTATTATTTCTTTGACTCTTGAATTACTGTTTTTCAATAATCCTAAATTTGTGAAAACACTAAAGACAGTAAATTTATATATTCAGATACTTTATTTATACAATATTTGTCTGGAAATAACATTGGAAAATAAACTGGGAGTTTTGTTGCTTTATGAAAATAGATTTCATAAGATTCCAGTTTGTCCATAGTACCAGAAATGCTACTAGAATAACTTTTTTTACCTTTCTGTACTTCTGCTTGCAGAGGAATTTAAAAGGCTCAGAAATCAATATAATAAGCCAAATTTTAATTTTAATGAAATGTGCCATTCTCATTCAAGCAGAAACTGAGTAAGCCTTGTTAGTAAGGACTACTCATTCCATCCTTTTTCATACCATCATGTACATGATACATGGTTTTGAGCCGTTCCTGATATCAGGTGAAGCAGAATTAGCTACAGCAAGCTTTAATCCTGTTATAGCTTCTTTTAATTTCCCTTTCTTAACTTCCCTCTTGCAGAAACACACACTAGGAGTCTTTACCCTCCTAAACACATTCAGGTTAATGTTGCCTGAGACTAAAGTATTGTGTAATAAACTTACATTTTGATCTCAGGATTGTGTCATAGACACCTCATCATGACCCCTGAAAATTTTGCTAATAATGGGACATCACACATTCTAAACACCAGTGTAATAGCATATTTTACCACTTACAGTTTCACTGTGTTTTCAGATGCTTTCGGGGAATTAACTTCAAAAGATTTTTCTGCAAGGATCATGGTATTATTCGTTCCATAACATAAGACATAGTATTTTTTAAGGCCATTCTGTCCCACAAGCAACTCCAACTTACGTGTAATAAAATATCTGCTTCTTATTTTTCTTAATAAAGTGTAAAGAGAATTTCTGTCACGAAGGTTGGAAGTATGATGTCAGCTAATGTAAGCCTTTTCTTGGTATCCCTTGTTATACAGAGCTCTTCTGAATGACAGAAAATTTGTGCAAGAAATAATACATAATGATTCAGTTATACAGCACAAAAGAAATAGTGTAGTTTTGACTACTAACAATGTCACCAGGAAACAAGGAAAACAATCATGAACAATGACTTTTTGAGATATGCCAGACTTGGGAAAAAAATGTGATTTTGACTCAGCTTGCAAATACAAAGAACGATGGAAAAAGCTGTAGCTTTTAGTGTGACCCATTCTAACACTTCTGATTTATACTGCTATTGCTATAGCATTAAACTGATTTGTACTTTTTGCAAAAGCCTGGTATATTCACAAAAAGTGATCACAGCCAGCAAATGTAAGACAAATTCAGTATGAGTTTCCTAGACCTATTAATTTGCTGAGTAGGTTTGGAAGCTTTCCTAATTACTACTTAGTGTTTTGCAAAAGTCATCAAACCCTCCTATTACATCTGTAGAATGCACGATTGGACAGATTTAATCCTAAAATACAAAGTAAATACATATTACTTCAGCCTACCTTTCTAGAAGACAGTTGAAGCCTGTCAACACTTTATTAGTTTTTCATCAATTTTTTTTTTTTTTTTTTTTTTGCTTCCTTTGGTCTCTTCCTCTGTGCTAAGCATTTATTTTAAATTAGATTTATCATTGACCTTTGCAGCTGATTTTACTTAGACCTTCAGAATATTATTCATTAGTATTATTCAGATATATTTATCAGCTTGCAAAGACCCAGGATTCTTTTAAAACACTTCTGTGACCATACACATGATTGAGCCAAAAAGTGAACCCGGCTGACTAGCAAATGCCAAAGAAATAAGAATAAAATGAACATGTAAAAGGAGAATTAAATCAAGTGATCTATGTGTTTGCTGTAACATTCACTTGAGACTCAGATTAACTATTTTTTGTCATCATCTGCTATATTTTTTTCAGGCCTGTTTAAGGTCTAAGGTATTTTTTTCTTTATTGTAATGTTGAGGAAGAAATCATACCTGTTAGTAAAGGAACATGGGATTTAGAGATGACAATTCAAAATGTAAAGAAATGGAAAAATCCTGCTACATTATGAGACAATTTTGTATTTGACTGAAACCTAGAAATTTATCAGTAGCTAGGGAATTTGTTCATCTGGGGAATAAGAGCAAGACAGGAAAAGGGAGATGTTACAGAGGGGACTTGGTTGTCTTTGTTTTATTTCAACTCAAATCTAAATAGTTATATGTCTGTCTTTTCCTTATTTAGGTAATAGTATTGCAAGAAGGGTTGAAGGTTAAAATAAATTAGAATAGCAGTTACACAACCTGTGAATGTATACCCAGCAATTCCAGCAGAAGCTTGAGCATTACAAGTCTGAAAATTTGTCCAGGTACCAAAGACACATACATCTTGGATATCAAAGCAATTGCATCCTCATGAGCCTTATAGATCTCCACTCAAATGGATACCAAGTCACCCCTGTGTAATCTCAATGAAAACATCCTACCTTCCAAATTTTGCTGGGTGCTCCCCTTCATATGGAGATAAGGGAGGAGCCATTTATGGTCATCTATACAACTGTACTCCAGCACATTAATGGGAGAGACTACTTGCTTTATATGTTAACATAATGAGTTAGTAGAGCTATCTATGGTAACTTGCACAAGTTGTGCTTCCAGCCACAGACTTTATATAAATACATCAGCAAGTGCAGGGAAGAGACAATCATTTATTCTCAGACACACAAAAATGCTTCCCTTTAAATTCAGAAAGAATATCATGAGTGTTACAGAAGACAGGATTTCACCTTTAAGCATTTACACATGTAAGTACACGTACACACAGATACAAACAAAATTTTTGGCCTCAGCTTTGAAATTTCCACATTTTTGTAATAATTACAGCTCAACAGAAGGAAAAGCAGGAAAAAAAATCCTAGTTCATGATTCTTCCTCTAATCTCTAATCCTGAGTTTTACAAGTGTGTTTCCTAGTAGAAGGTAAAACCTAGGGCTTGTAACATCTTTTCATGAAAACAATGAAAGGCTGCTTTTGTTGTAAAAGTTGTGGTAGTATATCTGAGGTGAATAAAATTTGTGCAAGTTTTGTTTGTTTTTAAACACATATTGCTATGATACAGTAAAATTCAAAGACCATTTAAGTATATTACACAATTATAAAATTCATCAGCATTTGGAAAAAAACCAAAAGCATTATTCCCTTGGAAAAAAAAAAAAAAAAAAAGATGTATAATAGACTGTATCATTAAGGAGAATTGCTATGCATTCTTCAATGAGCAAACATACTGGAAGAATGAATCTGATGGTAAAAGAACATTCGTTTAACAGTAATGCAGGTGTACATTCACAGAGAGATAGTTACTTTACATGATGATGTAGACAGAAGCATTTGAAGTCTATCTAAATTTCACACAAAGTATTTGAAAACACATTTTTTTAAATGATAGTTTAGGCTTTGCAATGTACAGGTTTTGGGGTTTTTTTTTCTTTTCCTCCTTCTTAACAAGTTAGATTAGTCCCAGAAAAGGATTTATATAGTTGCCAGGTGCTTCTTTACATTTTTCAGTCAACATTCAGTATCTAAACCATGACTTAAATGGACCACCTCTCCAGTATTATGAATGGCAATTTAATCTCCATCCTCAATAAACCATGAGCCCAGAAGCAAAGGCTGACAATTATGTTGAATTGTACCAAACTATGCATCATTTTCTTTCAGACATTCAGTTTTGCATTGATTTAATTCTTATTTCTTTTGTCTTTAACACAAAAGAGAGCTTTTACTGAATCAACTGCTTTAAAACAGAAAAGGAACCCTGTATGTATGGAGCAAAATACAGGTATTTGATTGAAACAAGCAATTCAGCTACACTGCATAATGTCTATCCTTTGTAGAAAGCAGACAGCTAGATCGTGTTCTTGTAAATCCCAGTGATAGATGTGTGAAAGTGATAAAACATTCTGATTTAAAATAACCTTAATCAATTTTGTAATTCAGGTTTCTACATTTTGACTAAGGCAGTCTCACTTCTCAAACAAGTTTTCCTTACTGTCTAGATAGTTCAGCAGTCAATCTACATTCATTTTTTTTAATAATTTGATTCTGATATACTTATGTACATGATAAATTTTTTTCAGAAGGTTGAGCAGTAGATTCATACTGAACATTATGAATTTCCAGATTTTGCCTGGTTTGTATGAATTGTAACTTTTGAAGGATCAAAAAGATATAAATATTTATTTTCTGTGTAGACACTAGTACTTATTGAGGTAACCCACCCTTTCTTGTTAAAGTGATGTCCTGGTTTGAGTGAGAACAGAACTAATTCTGTTCAGTGATTTTACTTTTCAGCTCAGTTCTTCTAACTCACTGCACTGTCTGAAGTTAGCAGCCTGTTCTCACAGGCAGTGTCTGCTTCTGGCAGTGATCACACCCCATGTTCAGAGTTATTACCAAGGACTGGTGTGCAGACCAAGGCCACTGCTGGGTCTTCTGTACCACATTGGGGGGTGCAGAAAAAGAAAGGCTGCAACTGTGGGGAGAAGTGGACAGGACAGGTGACCCCAAACTGACCAACGAGGGATTCCAGCCCATATACAGCATATTCAGTATAAAGCTGAGGGATCCTAAGGGTCTCTGGGTTCTTCTCTACCGTCTTGGACTGCCTTGCCAGCTTTTGCTTGGCTTGGCTTGGGTCCTCTTTTGGTTTCTTCCTTGGAGCAACCAATGAGGACACTGTCGGCCTTCAATCTGGTCTGTGAGTTGCTGAAACCGGTACCAGAATCCAGCTCCTGAACACAGCTCCCATCTGCTGTGGCGCCCAGTCTGGAACTGCCCTGGTGCCTGCTCCACAGCATCAGTGGTGACGGTGATGTAATTACCAGCAGGAGGGTTAGGTTCAATACTGGTTTTATATATATTTGTATATATTACATTTTTTTAATTATTCATTTCATTTTCATTAAAGCTGTTCTAGTTTCCTTTTCTAATGTCTCAGTCTCTCTCCCTTATTCCCTTTCTCTTCCCCCCTGAGGAGGGTGGGGTGTTAACAGACAGCATCTGTTATAGGTCTAAGGGGCCACCCTGACCCTAAACCATGACAAGTGATTATACTCACTCCTCCAAAACTTATTTAAACACTTCATAAATGTATGGATTAATTTTGTAGTCATTAGCTGTAGAGGTAAAGAACTGCAAGACTTCATCATGAAAAGTTGAAAATGTATATAGATAACTATCCTCAGGCAAATATTTGCCTCCACCTCTGTCCAATGAACCTGTACTAGTCAGAACATTGTGGAGAAATGTGCCATCAAATCAGTATTTCAAATACTGAAGTAATGTATTTTTCAACTGTTGAAGAATACTTTTACTATTGTACTGGATAACAATGTTGGAATTCAAATGATGGTTTGGAGGAATTTTTTTGCAATGCTTGTATTTTCAGACAGCAAACAGAGCTCATCAGTAATTACAGGTATGCAGGAATGCAACTTCAGTAAAATCCACTGAAACAAGAGCAAGGTATCTTGTACCACAACAACACAAACAAGTAAGATCAAAGAAACATAATGTTAATTGAAATAACAAGACTTAATCATCAAAGTGATATGTAAGCCACCTTTTACGTTGTAGGTCTCCCTTCTTGTCAGAGATTTAAAAAAAAAAAGCATCTGAATGAGGACAAACAGGGCTGTCTTTTCACTAACCTTATACATAATCATGTTTTTACAGCCTGACTGTGCAAGGCATTGTCTTCTAATAGACACGGCTGTACCCTCATTTATATGTTATTCAACACATACTGAACTCATGTAAATATTATGATTACAGGTAAGATACCTTCAAGTATGTAACTGCATATGAGAAAATAACTAATGAAACTTCCTGGCTTACTAGAAAGCATTTTCTCTTTTTAGGGGTTAGTAGTTCTCAGTGAATCTTTATTTATTCTTTTAACAACTTCTCCTCTATTAAAGACTGCTAAGCCCCAGAAACTGGATCACTAACACAGCAGACTCAGTAACAGTAAATGAAGTGCTGTAAGCTTACATCAGACTAATTAGTCTGAAGGATAAAATATGGGGAAAAACTTTTCAGGTTGCTTTGTGAAAGGCAGTTTGCTTAATTAAGCCAACCACTAATTGTTAAATATTTTTCAGGCATTAACAGAGCTATGCTGACTGTAATTAAATTTTTATTTTAGTGGTATTTGCAGGGATTAAAGTCACAATCTGCTGAGGCGCTGAGGTTATTTAATATTCACTTCACTGCCACAGCTGTCCTCCATTACATTACAAAGGACAGGAAAAGAGACAGCAGAATAGGGTGAAGTAATGAGAAAACTATTCATTCATTTGAACCAGCTCCACACTGTAGAGTCTTGTACAAATGGATCCAATCTGCATGACACACAACTAGGCATAAAATCCTATTTAGTCTGATACAATAAAGGACAGCCTAAGTTTTAAATGCATTTTTGTTTTTATAATTAAGCATTATGCAATGTATCAACAAATATAATCATGTGATTATCATATGATTCTGTTCAAGTGTTATTTCTTGACTTATTAGCTCTACAGGAGTCCATAAGGCTTATAAACCAATTCCTACTAAGCCCTTATTTGTCCCATGTGTGTATGAATGAACCCTTCACATTTCTGGATTGTGAATTTTTGTTTCTAGTAGAATTATTTACTAGCAAGATCAATGTTCTGAAGATTTAAATTTGTCTTTCTCCTGCGTGTGTGTTGTATAAGGGTGCCGTGCAGGTGGAGTAGGTATCCAAGGTCTAAACTATGCCATAGATACAACAACAGTGAGAAAATGGTGACTTTTTACACCAACAGTATTGCATTCACAAGGATGTTCTTTGGTGAAGCTAGGCTGGGCTAAGTTTAGATTTAAAAGAAGTGCGAAAGTTGGTAATTGTGCACACCCATCTAAAATTGTTCCTCTCCATCTCATGAAGTGGCTTGTGTGCTCTTTGTTGTACTAAATCCTTCCTCCTGGCACAGCCTCAGAACCTGCAGTCACTATTGCCACCCTCAACCTGTCCTTAAAATAGCCAGTTCTAACTTATAGTAATAAAACCTAATCTCTTTTAAGAATGAGCCAGACAGTCCCTAATTCCTTGACTGTGTGTCAATTAATGTCCCTTTTTTATTTGTGGATGTGGAGGGTCTTCTTTTGGCGTGGTTGCACCACCTTGATACAGAATAGTTATAAGTATGCCCTGATTCCCTTCTGTGAGTCTGAGGTCATGCCACTTACCACAAGGCTTTTATACTGCCCAAAAAGCCAGAGTCTGGCTATGCTTCAGCCTCTCCATGAGAGCAAAGGAACCCTCTGGATGTCAAAATATTCATCATCTTAATCTTTTTTCTTCCCATTTTCTCCTGGCTCTTTTTCCACTAATATTCCATTTTACTCAGTTTTCTTTTCCAGCACCATCTTCTTAAAAGTTACACCTTGCCTACTTATCTCTTGGCATATACTTATCAATCCATTTCAGACTGAGTAAAATCTCAAAATGCAAATGTGCAGGAGTATTTTATTCTTTACAATGGTGCCTACCATAAAATTCATTATTCTACTTGAAGGTTTCTAAGCAGGTGCCTCTTTTAAAATACTAGAGAGAACATTATCACAAAAAAATGTAAACTCAGAAGTTATACTGTCATTCCCAAACTTTCAAGAATTCTACAGATGCTTTCAGCAATATTCTTCCATATGTAATTTATGAGTCATAGCACACTGAGAGATGGGTTTTCTTTGCTAGTTCCTATACTCCTTATGAGGCTCAATTTCTCCAACAGCTGATTTGTTTTACACCTGAATTTAGGGAAGAATACTGCATTTATATCACACAAACATGTTGTATTAGGACTAGATGTTGTCAGCAATCCTCTCTGTGTGCATTATCAATAACCTCATATTGTGTTTCAGTTAAGTGCTGAGTGTACGCTGCACGGGTGAGGCCACACCTTGAGTGCTGTGTTCAGTTCTGGGCCCCTCACCACAAGAAGGACATTGAGTTGCTGCAGTGAGTTCAGAGCAGGGAGACCAAGCTGGTGAAGGGTCTGGGGAACAAGGCCTATGAAGAGAGGCTGAGGGAATCGGGATTGTTTGGTATAGAGAAGAGGAGGCTGAGGGGAGACCTCATCACTTTCTACAGCTACCTGAAAGGAGGTTGCAGTGCAGTGGGTGCGGCCTCTTCTCTCAAGTAAATAATGACAGGACTGGAGGAAATGGCCTGAAGTTGCACCAGGGGAGGTTTAAATTAGATATTAGGAAGAATTTCTTTACTGAAAGAATAGTCAGGTGCTGGAATGGTCTGCCCATAATGGTGGTGGACTCAACACCCCAGGAGGTATTTAAAAAATGTGTAGATAAGGAACTTCAGCACATGCTTTAGTGGGATGGTGAGGTGGTGTGGGGTTTTTTGGGTTGGATTGAATTGGGTTGGGTTGGGTTGGGTTGGGTTGGGTTGGGTTGGGTTGGGTTTGGTTTGGTTTGGTTTGGTTTGGCTTTTTGTGGATGGTTGGACATGTTGACCTTAGAGGTCTTTTCCAACCGTGACATTTCTGTGATTCTGTGAATTGCTGGTGTGAATCAACATATGGATGAAGGTAAATTTTTGCAGAATGAAGGCCTGAGACTGGATGCTGGAAGCAACATATTCAGTGATATTGTCATGTTTTCAAATCAAATGGAAAGTTGAAAAGAATTAGTGGAGACTGGAATCTTTGTCTAAAAAAAATATTTATGATAATTATAGGAAGGAGCATGGGAACTTTTTTTTTTTAAAAGCATAAGACAGGAATGGATTTATGTTTAGATATATTTCAAAGTTTTCTCAAGCACAAAAGTCTCTCTTTAAAGAGGATCTTTTCACTAGTTATCTAATAAATCATATTGAAGAAAAAAGAATATTAGAGAATATAATTCATACCAGAACTATATAACATAGGTAAATGAACAATA
This sequence comes from Todiramphus chloris collaris, assembly GCA_025345505.1. Lineage (NCBI taxonomy): Eukaryota > Metazoa > Chordata > Aves > Coraciiformes > Alcedinidae > Todiramphus > Todiramphus chloris. The sequence goes on from JANVCC010010369.1 coordinate 14,817,038, forward strand.
AAAATGATAAATTGGGCAATAGAAAAGATTACGGAAATAATGTTTTCACATATTGGGCATTCATTAAATTGACTTTCCAGGGTAATTAATTTAACATTTCTACCTCAGATTCAGCATAGACTTTCAGATCATTAAATTAGATAGTAAATATTACAGAGATTCAGGACCTGCTCTTGTAGACCTCTTTCCTGGAAATTCAATGGCCAAGTCAAAGCTTTTGCTCAAAGTCAAGTCTCCTCTGTAGGTCCAAATATTCTGGACTAGAAATTGCATTCACCAAGAACATTTTTCTTTCTCAAAAACTGTTATTTTTTTGCAGACTAATACTCTTCACTCTTCTTTATAGACTGAATACTATAAATTACTATCGTAAAATTAGTAATATATTAACATAAAAATATTATTCGCATTTATACTGTTATTTGTGTGTATTTTGATAAAGCTTAAAGCCTATGGTAAGGATTGGTTAAACCAGGCAATTCCAAAGCCAAATAGAATTGTTAGTACTTATTGTTTGTGGAGCTGAAATTTGCTATTAAATATGTCTGGTTAATTTAGCTTTTTTTTATTATTATTTCACTGGAAAATGTTTAAGTTCCTAGCAGTTCCCTTGTAGTTATGGATCTAACTTCCTTAATGCAGCTGCTATCTTTTCTCACTCATCCAACTTAAACAGGGACTTGTGTACTGCAGAAACTTAAGGGATTTCCATATACAAATTTAGTTTTTGGAAACCATTCTTACACATTTTAGTACATGGCAGGCTGCAAAAAGAGAATTTATGCATTAGTAAACCTGCTATTTTTATTTATTCCTCTCTTAACTTTATATATATATAGATATAGATATATAATGAAAAATACACTCCTATTGAGGTGAGATATTCTTTCCTTTGGCCAAAACTAAGGAATAACACACACCACACCAAGACATGTCTTATGGGAAGTTTTCGGATGGATTTACCTGCCTAACAAATAGGATATTCAGGAAATGTTTGGCTAAGGACCTGAAATTTAGAATTCATCTCTGTAAACAAATAAAGCAATACTGTCCTGGTCTGACTGAGAACAGAATTAATTCTGTTCAGTGATTTTACTTTTCAGCTCAGTTCTTCTAACTAACTGCACTTTCTGAAGTTAGAAGCCTCTTTTCACAGACAGTGTCTGCTTCTAGCAATGATAACACCCCATGTTTAGAGTTACCACCAAGGATTGGTATGAAGACCAAGGCCACTGCTGGATCTTGTGTACTATGTTTTCCTTATAAATAAGGTGTTTTAAAACTTCCTAAACTAAGGATATTGACACTGATTTGGCAGTCTGATGTTGGCTCCCAAAAAGATATATTTTAACATAATGGTGTTTACCATAGGTTGTCATTGTTTTGTAAGGGGACAAATGAACTCCAAGACAACAGAGCTCAAGTTATTGTGCCAACTTGGAACAACTCTGTTCTGGAGAACAGAATGGGGGGCACCTAGTTATTAAAACTACTCGTTTACCTTTAAGATTTAATAAGGCAGCAAACCTACTGCTTCTTACTAAGTCTCTGATTTATGGTGTGTTAAACACATGCATAGTTTGAAATAAGAGAGACCTGATAATGTACTAAGGACAGCTGGAAAACCAAAGGTACTGAGGTATCTGAGCAGGTACTTAGATTTTTGCCACATTGAGATGTCAAGACCCCTTTATACCACCAAAGAGTAGATGACTTAAGTCTTTCAGTAGTATCATGAAATATATTATTCTCTTCTCATAATTTTGTTATGGTTCTACATAATTCATCTCCCAGTCCAAACCTAAGCATATTCCTACATAAATAAAAAGCTAATATATGTCTAGAGGATCAAGTAACCCCTTTTCATCACTGTAATAAACAAATGATTCTCTTATTGATTTACTTTTAGAATTTCTTTCTATGTTCTCCTCCAAATTTCATTAAATCCAAAATATATCCTATCAAGATTGAAAATTTCCAGTTCAGCACAAAAGTTTTTATATCTTTTCTGTAGCTTAGTCTTTTCCTTTTTTCTTTTAGAAACTATATAATGAGATAGATACTGCCTTCTACATTGTCCTGCATCTGACAGGATGTTTTCAGACTAACCTGTAGGGGTAAAGTAGTGCTTTTAGTCATATAACTTCGTATCAAGTGATAAAGCTACTATGTTTATCTAGTTACCAGTCCTCCTGTGAAAATTATCACAGACTTCATGAAATATAATAAGTGTAAAGGGCAGGAATGCTTTCCACAGCAAAGTCAAGGAAAGACAAAGTGTGCTGGTATCACTTTGAATGCAAGGAAGGCATTCATTGACATTTACTTTTGTCTGAAAAAAAAAAAAGTAAGTTGATTCGCTGCAATTCTGTGTTCTTCAGTTGTGTTTCCAGGGACATTGCTCTCATTGGCAATGCCAGTTTCAGTACTTACCTAATCATTTTTTCCTACCTCTTGTTCATCCTATACCCCTACATAAAAGCACAGCTGAGAAAGTATTGTATTGAAAATCATCTGACAAGAGTATGTGGAGGACAAGGAAAAGGGAATACTGCTTTCAGCGGTAAAAGCTTAGGGGAAACGTCAACAAAATTACAGCCTCAGTCTGTGTAAAAATGAAAAAGAAAAAAAAAAAATGCCTGTAAGTAAGCAATTAAACTTCATTATGTCTATTCTATTATTAAAGCTTCAGCTGACAAGCTCTTCATTACATATCTTTAGGTATATATTAAAGTATAGCATTTATAGTGTAGTGTGAAAAGGAACTGCAATAGTTGAAGTAGAAAAGTAATTTAATTCCAAAATCTGGATAGACAAAGTAAAGGCAGCTATGGTAAAAAGATAAACTCAGTTCATAGATATTTGCAAGACTTTAGTATAGGGTGAGCAGGTCTTCATCAGAAGTCTCATAATTTTTTTATGTATAATGATCTCTGCTCACTTAAGCTCCCGTGTTACTACAATGGTGATCACCAAACCTTCCACTCTGAGGAAGTAATAGCTGAAGCCAGGTTTTATGCAATGCTTTCACCACTTCAGTCCTGTTATTTCAGTTTGCTCTCAGTAAAAGGGAACTACTGAGAAAGTAACATATTGATGTATCTTTCTTTCATGATGTAGGGGTCTATTTAATTTTCAACTATTTCACCTTTCCTCACTCCCTTTTTTTAGCTATCTAATAGGAAAAATATATCAATCTGCCTTTAACTTCAGTAGCTGTTAAATTGCAGTTGGGTCTTGTAAAATCATGCTGAAAAGATTATTTATTCCAAATCAAGACCTATTCCCTTCAACCAGACTGGCTGTAATTATGTTGTATTTTATAACAGATTTCTATGTAAAACAAACAAACAAAAAAACCAGAAAAAACAAAAAAGGACATTATGTAAACATTTACTTGTGTATGCAAAATGCATGCAGGTACATAGTGGTCTCATAACAACAATAATTCCCCTGGCTGTTCCCCCAGCAATGTAAACAGCTTATTTGTCCAAATCCACTGTGAGATATGCAGAGCAGAAACTATATCACAACATGATGCTTCATCCCCTCTCATGCCTATACTGATGAACAATGAAAAGTATTTTATTTCAGTCACTAGTGTTGAATTCAGTCTTCCTATCTCATGCATCCAACCACTATATGGGTCCCTAATGAGGCAGTCTTCCAAGAAAGAATGCTGGAAAAATCAGTGGAGAGAGATGTTTTTGGAGGGCACCAGAAAGAGATCTGCTGTGACCACCTTGAGATCCAAAACTCCTTAACTGGAGAACAAAAATAATGTCCTTTGATAAAGATTTAGATGAGGTTGTAAGTATGTAAATCACTGAAGAGCTGAGGGAAACAGTGTTTGACTCTTGAATGATTATAAGAGCAACATAGGAATATACATACATTTTTCCACAATTAGACCTTAGAAGCTGTTATTCATTGTGTTGCTCCAGCAACAACAGTCTAATGAAAAAGGATAAAACTCCCAAGCACAATTAGGGTGTGTTCAATCAAAGAAAAGGCAGAGAATGTTCAGATTTAGAAGAAATGATTCTTAACTGCTGTAGTTGCGTATTGCTCTGAAGTCCATTGTCACTGAGATATGGCTACTTACCCTGTTTTAAAAAGTAGTTTCAGAAAATAATTTGCTGGAGCAGAACATGTAGTTTCCCCTTTAAAATACTGTAAAGGAAAAAAAAAATGAGAGAGTTGGCTACTAAATGTTCTTGGTGCAGCATGCTGTCTCTCCAAAGTCTAGCATGAGTAATGCAAGGTTACTGCAGTAAGTACACATTCTTATTGGATATCAGAGAAAATAGGTGTGTAAAATCCATGTAATTTGATAGCACATACATCACCACTGCCCCTGGGAGTACTGAATCATGAATCTACATACTTAGCACAGTAAAAGAATATTTCCCATATTTTCTCTGAGGAAATTCTGTGGTAGTAAGTGGGGGATGGGAGAGAAGGCTTATAAATCAAGTATTAAAACAACAGGCAAACTGTAGAGCTGCTGCAGTGACACGATGTATACTTTTCTTTTATTCCATGACATTTTATTTTAAGTGCCCCTCTCCCCCCAGTGTTTTTAGTACCAGTGTTAAATTACAGTAGCACACTTATGGAAATCCATGCGAGATTCACATGAATACCAAGTACATTCATTATGATCAGTGCTGAATTCCAAATGAGAATAGCTTCCTTTTTTTTTTCTTCTCTGTGTTAACCTTCGAGGCAAGTCAACACATTTCAAACATCCTAGACTGATTTTAATTTGGAAAACAGTCTTAAATACACCACTGCCAAGTCAGATCGACTCAAAGCTGTGAGGAATGAAGGCAAGGAGGAGGAGGGGAGGCAGGACTGCCACAACAAGGAGACACTGCGAGAGAAAGAGAGGTGAAAATGAGAGCTAACATCAGCTCCCCAGGGGTCTGCTGTAATCAGCAGACAAATGGTCTATACCCATGGTGTGTATTCATTCTGCAGCAAGGGGCTGCCAACAAGAGCCTTCCTAGTCTGTTTGGAAATACAGTACTAGCCTTCCTCTATTCAGATGCTTTGAAATAAAAAAGAACTGCTGACAAACACTGCTTTGGGCATTTGACACTGCTTTTTGATCTACTTACTCAGACAGTGTAAAATGAACAAATTAGGAATGTACTACAAAAGACTCGGTCCTAGCTTGCTAAAATGTCAGGGTTTATAAAATTAGGGTTGTTATTTGTGTTTTCCCCCTCTCTTTCATTCAGTTGTGTAAAACTAAAAAAATCCCTTCCCATTTTTTTCACACTGCCAAATGGATGTTTTCTTTAGTTTGTGAATTGTCACTGTTTAGATGCATGTCTGTGCTTGAAAAGAACATTGATACCACAGATACCAAACGCATTTACATACTCACCCTCTAGATATATTTATAATTTGTGTAGCTTTTATCTCTAGATATGTTCTTTGGGTTGTGCAGTATGAAAATTTTCTTTCAAAATCTTTTAAAGGACTTTTTACTTTCCCAGGAGGATTCCACTGTTAATTAAGTTAACTTCCTCCTTTAGTGGAACAAAATACCTTTGTGTCAGTGGAAAGCCTATAAACATGGCTTAATGATGACTGTGGAGCAGCACAACTGTTCTTGGTTTTCAAATACATTATTTTTCAAATGTACTTTCATAGTGATGTGTTGAGCACTATTGAGTGTCTCTGTGGAGTGAAGTTACCTCAGGTGCTTTGAAGCATGTTATGTGTCCTTATGTAAATGTCAAAAAGCTGCTCCTTTGAAACCACATCTTATTTTAGAGACTGAGGAAAATTAGGTAGGCTGCTAACACAGAGACAAAAGCAGATATCATACAATAGCCCCCAGGACTCATAATGAGATTAGATTTTTTTTTTTTTTTTTTTTTTTTTTTTTTTTTTTTTTTTTTTTTTTTAATTCAATGATCCAGATGGATTTATTGATGGAAGAGCAAACCATTTCTGAGATCACTAATACTTTAATATATAATTGCAGGATAGCAACTACTTACCCATTATATTCAGCTGTTCTGTTGGTACTTCTGAGTTTAATTATCAGTGTGCATTAGAAAATCTATTTTTTCCTCTCTTTCTGTAACAGCAAAATCAAATTTGAGTCACAGTTTAGGATGAATTATTACAGTCATAGGCGCCTACTGAAGGAAAACATTTACAATGTCCCCAACGATTCTAGTGCTGACTGAAGAGCATGTGCAAGCATGGAAGTTCATCACTATTTCCTCATCAAGCAGACAGAAAACATCTTATTTTTCACTTGAGTATCCCACTTGTAGGGAGCCTTAAAATCTCACGACAATATAACCACAATGGCACAAGGAATTTGCTAAAATTTTCCAAGCAAAGCATCAATGGAGCCAATGAATAAAAACTGTGATTTTAATGAATAAGATCCCAGATGTTTCCCACCTGCTTGTTCTTTTGGATCTTCAAGCCTGTGCTCACACATATGAACAACAGAAAGGAACTTGTTCTAGATGTGTTTTTTTTCTGTGGTGCATATGTATGAACACTACAGAGGAAGGGCAGAGCATCAATTGTAGATCAAAAGAAAATGTTTTTTCTTTCACATTTTTAAGTAAATGCTGTGATGCTGTGCTTTTAGTGTGTGCTGTATTGGCAGTCTTAGAGACTATGTTTCTGCTCATCACGAAAAAAGGCACAAAGGACACAGTGGAAACAGAAGTTTCCTGTGACAAAGGCTACTACCCCAGATGCGAAGAACTGTGGTTACAGTTACCGTGGCAGGCAGCCTCCACAACTGAGTATTTATTTACCTTGTACAGCTGCGGAGTAGGGTGCTAATTGGTAAGGTAGAATACACTTTCCTCTGTACGTGTAGGAGACAGATAGGTAGACAAACAGACAGATAGATTGTGTGTGGGTTTATACTACTACTAGCAGATAGCTGCTAGAAGCCACTACACCAGGTAAGGACAGCATACAGTTATTATCAGAAGTGATTTGTAGCTAAAACATTTCATTTATTAATCATCACATATATATTTCTGTCCCTCTGAAACATGCTGCCATAACCGAGAGGCTATAGAGCAGATATACAGGTTCCGCAGGTTCTGCATCCATGGGTTTCCTTCAAATAACCACATGACTTTAGAAACTTGAATGCAGTGGATTTTTGTATGACTATGCTGTGAAGATCCTGTTAATAGGACTTTTGTGTTCTTGTGGTGTGTTTTGTACTTAAAAAATAAGATGACCTAGCAACTTATTTTGGATTAAAAAAAATACAGTATTTGGTCTGCTAGCTCTGTCATGAAAGTAAGCAAATGTTTTATGCATTTTCTAGGAATAATATAAATCAATTATAAGAACTGTTATCAGAGAATGATAATGATGTCCAAATCATTAGTAAGTAGTTAATGCACTGAAGCTATAGATCTGCTAATGATCTGCTGCACCCTCTCGTGATTAGATCACAAACGTTGTGGGAATGGCCAGAAGCAGGCCAAATCAGACTGTAATTTATTCAGTAGCACATCCAAACTGCTAGGTTTTCAAATTCAGAAATGCACAATACAGCCTGAGGGCAAAACATTAGAAAAGCATGCTGGCTTTATCCAAAGGAAACTGTTTCAGTGGTAGGAGGAAACTTGATTGTCTCAGGCTCACCCAGAAATTTTCTGCAGACCATGGTGCACCACAGCCTAGCTATTCCATCCTTTCAACTTTGCTGTCTAGAGATAGCAGTCGGACATCTGAATGTCCTTCACTGGTGATCAGAATGATTTCCTAATTTGCACCATGGGTAGTTCATAGTGCTGTCTGAATACAGCTCTTGTTGCTGGATACAGTATGTATTGCAATGGCCATGACACTGTTTTAGTCTCTTGCCCTTAGTCTGTTTAAGTCACCTAAGTGGAGAAATTCTGCAGACCTTTAAATCTCAGGAAAAAAATAAATCTCTTATCTAAATTTTTCCAGTCCCTTCCACACAGAAGGTAAACGGTAAATCACAGTCAAGTGCTATAATTTCAGGAAGGATCCCTTTGAGAACTGGCCTGTGAAGTGAAACCTGCAGATGACTTTGACTACAGCTTCTTCCTTGCATTTAAATTGTCCGGCTTGATTCATTTATTCTGAACACATCTCCAGGGCAGCTGTGAACAAACTGATGAACAGGTCTGTGAATGCTGAGAGTGCAGAAGGATTGACATATTAAAGGTAAACATTAAGACTTCATCCAGAAGATGCAACAGCTGCTACAGATACTGATATAACTTCTGACAGATAGTGATGAGTGATATGTAATGTCAATTCAAGATGGGAGGCTACAACTTAGTTAAAAACAATCCACTGAATGTGAATCATGAGGCCCGATCTAGCTGCCCTGAATCTCTGGTTCTGGAAAATGACCTACTCAAATGCTAGGTATGACATCAAATACCCTGTCAACTTTCAGGACAATGAATATGTAACCACATCCTCCCGTCTATTATGAGGGCTGTTTGAAATTCAGAATTGCTGCTGAAACAATTGCTCAAGAAATATTTTGCCAAGGATGGCTTGCTGAAGAATGTTACAATCTAGCCAAGCCCCGGAATTCCTCTCATCTGCTGTGAAAGGGAACCTACAAAAGCCTTGTGTAGGCGGCACAGGTCCTCTGACAGGTGAAGACAGGTCACATTTGTAAATGTGTGCAGAGCTCCAAAAACAGTGGTGAGCTTGACAGTGGTTAAAGTGATGCTCCAGGGGTATGTATGTAGTGTATATTTTACTGAAAGTTGAAAACTTTCTTTTGTGGATTGGCATCCAGTTTGGGTAACCTTGGCTAAGAGATGCCAGATCAGCTGCTGAATTACATTTTTGTCAAGACCAGAAGCAGGTACATTGCAAGGAGATTTGGTTTAAAATAAGCCTCCAAATATTCAAAAAGTTTAAAGCTAGCTTAAATTTCCATGACAAAAGAGACACACTGAAAGAAGATGAGAAGAGCTCAATTCCTTCATACTCTCATTCCAGCTAAATCCCACAATGCAGAGGCAAAGAAAGATTAAACAGAACAGAAAGAAAGTGGATTTAACTAATGCAAGCAATACAGAAATATCACATTAGTACAATTGTATATTGCAACAAAGATTCAAGTTAGTTTTCATTTTATATCATGTATTTTTTTTCCCAGTCCCAATGAATGTATAATCATATTACCTTTCTCTAACTTTGTAAGATTGAGGCACCATATTGTTGAAAAAACAAGTGAAAATAAATAATAAGCAGTCAAAACTGTAAATCTTAGGTTGCTGTGATGCAGCTGGGTGGTTGCTTTATCTTTTGTATCTAGTAATATTTACATTATTTGCCTCTCTCATTTTATGGGGCTTCATTTTTTTTTTTATTCTTCATTAAACTTCATTTGACTTTCCCTACATTTGTTACTCTATTTATACCAAAATGTGAATCAAAGATCCAGAAAGATGTAAATATTATAAACATGAGCATAAATCAATAATTTAAAGACTACCCAAAAACATAGTTTACTCAGTTTATGGGGTGTTTTCTTAACCTTTGACACCAATGTTTAATGTTAAGTATTTAATGAGAGTTTCCAGAAAGAAAACTATCTACCAGTAACTGTCTTTGATTGTAAAATACATGGGTTCAAGGAACAGCAGCACTTAAATGGTAAGTAGAATTTTAAATCATTAGCCACAGAATGTTCTAGTGTGAAATTTCTTTTTTATGTTAATATTAATCATTGCATAATATTTCCAGCCTTCTGTGTCTGCTTCCCAAATGTTTGTGTTAAGAACAAGATATACTGATACTGTTCTTTTAAGGAATGTCTTCAATTTATTATTCTTTCTCTTTCTGTGCAGTCTTCTATGAATGAACAACTCCACCACCCCAAAAAGCTTGCAGGAATAGACAGATTTTGCCATGTATTTTTAATATTTTTCTTATAAAAATACTGTCATTATTTAGGGTCAGGGTGGCCCCTTAGACCTACAACAGATGCTCTCTGTTAACCCCCATCCCTCCCCAAAGGGGAATAAGGGAGAGAGACTTAGTCGTTAGAAAAGGAAACTAGAAGAGCTTTAAAGAAAATTAAAATAATAATAGTAAAAAATGGAAAATATACAAATATATACAAAATCAATATCAACCCCAACACCCCTGTTGATAATTCCATCACTGTCACCACTGATGCTGTGGAGCAGGCACCAGGAGAGTCCCAGACTGGTCCCAGCAGCAGACAGGAGCTGTGTTCAGGAGCTGGATTCTGGTACCAGATTCAGGAACACACTGATTGGGACCAAATGCAGAATGGACAGAGGCCTTCTTGGACGGTCCGAGGAAGAAATGAAAAGAGCCAAGCCAAGCTGCCAAAGCAGTCCAAGAGGGGAGAAGAGACACAGATCCTCCAGAACCCTCAGACTTATTTTGAATATGATGTATATGGGATGGAATACTTTGTTGGTCAGTTTAGGTTCACCTATCCTGTCCGCTCCTCCCTGCAGGTGCAGCCTTTCAGTTTTCTGCACTCCCAATGTGGTACACAGGATCCAGCAGTGTCCTTGGTCTGCACACCAATCCTTGGTAGTAACTCTAAACATGGGGTGTTTGTTATCACTGCTAGAAGCACTGTGAGAACAGGCTGCTAACTTCAGAAAATGCAAGTAGTTAAAAGAACTGAGCTGAAAAGTAAAATCACTGAACAGAATTAGTTCTGTTCTCACTCAGACTAGGACAAACACAAATAATCAAAATAATTATTTTAATAATTAAAAGGCAGTATTTTTATTGGTTTGAGGAGTTAAAAGCATTTAAAACTCAACAGAATTTTGCATTTTTTGAACATAGGGAGCTTTATGCTGCACAGGGTCTGCAGGGAACAAATGGAGTTCATCTGTCTCCAAGGGGGAAAAGAATTCTTGCATATGAGCTGGCTGGGCTCACTGAGAGGGCTTTAAACCAGGTCTGAAGGGGGAAGGGGATAAAACTGGACTTGCCAAAGTTGAGCAAAAGGGTGGCAGGTCATTGTTGGGCAGGAAGTCACTAGCCCAGCTCAAGTGCATCTACACAAATCACGAAGCATGGGCAACAAACAGGAGGAGCTGGAAGCCATTATGAAGCGCGTCCGTTATGATGTAGTCACCATTGCAGAAACATGGTGGGATGACTCTCATGAGTGGAGTTCTGCAATGGATGGATATAAGCTCTATAAGCGGAATAGGCAAGATAGAAAGGGCGGTGGCGTGGCTCTCTATGTTAAAGAGTGTTTTGAATGTATAGAAGTTAATAAGTGTGATGGACCAGTGGAATGTTTATGGGTTAAGCTGAGGAAGGCCAACAAGGCAGATGTCCTGCTGGGGGTCTGTTATAGACCACCCAGCCAGGATGAAGAGGTTGATGAATTATTCTATGGACAACTGGCAGAAGCCACTAAATCGCAAGACCTTGTTCTTGTGGGAGATCTCAACTTGACAGACATCTGCTGGAAATATAACACAGCAGACAGGAAACAGTCCAGGAGGTTCCTGGACTGTGTGGAAGATAACTTCCTGACTCAGCTGGTAAGTGAGCCCACCAGGGGAGGTGCCTTGCTGGACTTGTTGCTCACAAACAGAGAGGGACTGGTGGGTAATGTGGTGGTCGGAGGCCTTCTTGGGCTTAGGGACCATGAAATGATAGAGTTTTCAATTCTTGCCCAAGTAAGGAGGGGGAGCAGCAGGACTATTACCATGGATTTCCAAAGGGCAGACTTCAACCTGTTTAGGACACTGGTTGAGAAAGTCCCTTGGAGTACAGTCCTAGAGGGCAAGGGTGTCCAGGAAGGCTGGACTGTTTTTAAAAAGGAACTCTTACAGGCCCAGGAGCAGGCTGTCCCCATGTGTCGTAAGATGAACCAGTGGGGAAAACAACCGGCCTGGCTAAATGGGGAGCTTCTGACGGAACTTAGGAGGAAGAGGAGAGGCTACCACCTTTGGAAGAAGGGGCAGGCTACTCAAGAAGAGTACAGGGGTTTAGTTAGGTTGTGTAGAAAGAACATTAGGGTGGCAAAAGCTCAACTAGAACTCAGCCTGGCCACCGCTGCAAGAGACAACAAAAAGAGTTTTTACAAATATATTAATAACAAAAAAAAGAACTAGGGAGAATCTCCATCCCTTACTGGATGCAAGGGGGAACATTGTTATCAAGGATGAGGAAAAGGCTGAGGTACTTAACACCTTCTTTGCTTCAGTCTTTAATAGTCAGTCTGGTTATCCTCATGGCAGGAAGGATGATCCAGGGAACTACAGGCCTGTCAGCCTGACCTCGGTCCCAGGAAAGATTATGGAACAGTTCATTTTGAGGGTGATCACACAGCAAGTGCAGGACAATGGGGGGATCAGGCCCAGCCAACATGGGTTCATGAAGGGCAAGTCCTGTTTAACCAACCTGATCCCCTTCTATGATCAGGTGACCCGCCTAGTGGGTGAGGGCAAGGCGGTGGATGTTGTCTACCTGGACTTCAGGAAGGCATTGACACCGTTTCCCACAGCATTCTGCTGGAGATGCTGGCAGGTCATGGCACAGACAGGAGGACTCTTCGCTGGGTCAGAAACTGGCTGGGTGGCCGAGCCCAGAGGGTGCTGGTGAACGGAGTAAAATCCAGTTGGTGACTAGTCACAAGGGTGTCCCTCAGGGCTCAGTTTTGGGACCCGTCTTGTTTAATTCATTCATCAATGACCTGGATGAGGGAATTGAATGTACCCTCAGTAAATTTGCAGATGACACAAAATTAAGCACAAATGTCGATCTGCTTGAGGGTAGGAAGGCTCTGCAGTGGGATTTGGACAGGCTGGAGAGATGGGCTGAGCTCAGTTGTATGGAGTTTAACAAAGCCAAGTGCCGGGTCATGCACTTTGGTCACAACAACCCCCAGCAACGCTAAAGGCTTGGGCAGGAGTGGCTGGAGAGCTGCCTGGGGAAAAGGACCTGGGGGTGTTGGTCAATAGGAGTCTGAACATGAGCCAGCAGTGTGCCCAGGTGGCCAAGAAGGCCAATGGCATCCTGGCCTGGATCAGAAACGGTGTGACCAGCAGGAGTAGGGAGGTGATCGTACCCCTGTACTCGGCACTTGTGAGACCACACCTTGAGTACGGTGTCCAGTTTTGGTCACCACAGTACAGGAGGGACATCGAGGTGCTGGAGTGAGTGCAGAGGAGGGCAACAAAGCTGGTGAAAGGGCTGGAAAGCATGCCCTGTGAAGAGCGGCTGCGGGAACTGGGTTTGTTTAGTCTAGAGAAGAGGAGGCTGAGAGGAGACCTTATTGCCCTCTACAGCTACCTAAAAGGAGGTTGTAGAGAGGCTGGTGTTGGTCTCTTCTCTCAAATTAGTAATGATAGGATGAGGGGGAATGGACTCAAGTTGTGTCAGGGGAAGTTTAGATTAGATATTAGGAGGAAATTCTTCATTGAGAGGGTGGTTAGGCTCTGGAACAGGCTGCCCAGGGAGGTAGTGGAGTCACCATCCCTGGAGGTGTTTAAAGAACGATTAGATGTGGAGATTGAGGATACGGTGTAGTGGTTAGAGAAATGCTGGGACAAAGGTTGGACTTGATGACCCTGGAGGTCCTTTCCTACCATAATGATTCTATGAAATTTCCTTGGGGATCCCATAGCTGATGACTACAAGCCTGCTCTTTTTTTTTTGTTTATTAATAGAGAATAAATAAGACATCATCAGCTGAAAGAAGAAAACTGTTATCTGAGGCGGCTAAATTTTCAGGTAGGTCATATTTTCTTGCTTTCATTTTTACTTGCTTACCTAGCTTTCTCTTGCTTTCTCTATTTATTTATTTATTTGTTTATTTATTTGATACCCACATTGCTGAGTCAAGGTTAGAGAGCAGCTGGCACCATGAAGGCCTTTCAGTTTCATTTTGCAGATCTTCCCTACCTTCACTCTTGACACCGATGAGTACATCAAATGTTTGGTTGTGGAACAACAATAATGGGTTTTGAACTGTGTGCAGTCATGGGAATTTCCCTAGAGTGCAAAATTAATTCTACACATGAGCCCCCTCTCCCTCCCATTACCCCTGACTTTTAGCTGTATGCTCAGATTGATTCACTGGAAGAATAATTTAAAAATACCTTTGATAAAATAATATAATATTGCAGCATCTCCTGTCAGGCATCCAATTAGAGCACATCATATACAAATATAATAACACAAAGAGTTAGTTCATTTTTTATAAGTAAACACAGAACATGGATTTTAGTATTAGGTGTAGGTATTTTAAATGGGTTGTTCTTTATAGGCTCAGTTTTAGAAGCATATATTTGTATGGAAATATTAACAGTAGCATGGACTGTATGCCTTCCACATCATGTACAATGAGTTATTTAAATTCACAGTTAAGTGATCAGCTCTAACAGAAATCCAGAGTTAAACAATCGTTTAAATATCAAGCTCAGATTTGGTGATGGGAGGTTATTTTGAACACAATAGAGTTGCATGTGTGAAACTACTTATGTGTATAGGTGTTTTGCAGAATAAAAGCCTTCGGATTGATTCTGAACTGAAGCAGTCAATAGTTTTCCTATTCCAGTCAATGAGGTGGAGTACTGAAGCACTAGTCAGATAGCTTAAACTACAGATACTCTCATGTCAAGACCAGCAATTCAGGAACAGTAGAAGTTAACTTTGAAATATACAGAATCCTATATAAAAAAACCCAAACATATTTCGCAAGTGTACTGAACAACAACAACAACAAAAAATCAATAGAAGCAAAATTGGAGAAAGAAATTAGGAAGCCATCAAGGATATGTTATTTTAGGTAAATAATATGAAAAATTTACACTAAGGTCAGGGGAAGGGTACTAATACATAAGAGTGTGCCTTTCTGATTTGGGAAATATGAGATTTCGTTATTTAGTAAAATAGAGGGCTTTGCCAGCTAAAGCCTGCTGAAATGGGATTAGGCTGAAGTAGACTACATTTTTAGATATATTGCTATTATAAGTAAAGGACGAATAGTGTTGATAGGAGAAAAGGGGATCAGGACTAGAAACCAGCCAGACTTTTGCACACCATAGAGGTGGGAATTCTAAAAATATACAGAAAAGCCTTACGTAAGAAGGACCACCAATATAAAGGCAATCCCATCAGTTAATAAATATCTTTTTGTTATAAGTAGTGTTACATTATCAACTGAATGTGGGAAGTGGAAAACTACAGCTGTAGGTGAGGAAGACTATTGGAAAGGATCATTCCATTAAAAAATATCTCATCAAAGCAGAGGAAGCTCTACAGGTGACGGCAAACACTTCACAGTCCCATCAAATTCCTGTGATTTAATATTTCTTTGCTTCTTTCCTAATCAGGATGTTTTCATTCCCAGAGGACAATCAGAGATAGAGGGCAGTGCCCTCAGAGATAGAAAACTTTCTTCCCTTCTCATAGTTTCCTTGACTATACAGTCATACAATATTTTTTTTTAATTTTTTTTTTAATTTTTTTTTTAATTTATTTTTATATATATACTTTTTTTTTTTCAGTGAAAGTTCTTCATGAATACAGAGGAGACGAATAGCTCTGGAAAACAAATTATGTGCTTTTTCTATACAAGAAAAACAGTTGGCAGACATTTTTAATGGAGCTTGAATATCGCTTATCTCTGACTTGGAGTGATTGGTCCATAGGTCAGAAATCCCGTCTTCTCAGCTGAGACTGCACCAAAAGACTGTCAGTTGTGAAGGTGCTTATCACTCTTGCCTCAAAGGAAACAGGCTCAGGCCACCAACTCATTTTAAAGGAGCACAAACCCATCCTCAGATGGTAACGATTCTTGGTTCACTGCTGACTTAGACTTGAATCAAACTAGTGACCCAGAGTGAAAGAAAGGGTTCAGAAACCCTTAGCAATTCACTGAGCCATTCAGGACTTCAGTGAGAAGGAGGGGAGGGAAAGAAGTCTCAAAAAAGGGTCTAACATTTACAAAGGATTTACCATGAGTATGCTAAGCTTTGCCTTCTCACACAGTGGCAGAATGTACTACACCAGATTCCATAAGTGAGATCTATAGGTACAGTAGAGTAGAATGCAGCAACAAATATAAACATCACAAATAGATATAGATTAAAGCAAAACGTATTTTTAAAAGTTCTTCATTTCATAAGGCAGAAAATTTTTGAAGCAAAGAAGGGTCACCCATTTAAAGGATTTTAAATACTGAAATCCTAAACCTAACGTGAACAGAAAAGGAACTTTTCAAATGTAACTACATACTTAGTTCCCCATAATGTGTGGGCTATTAGGTGGACTTCTTTCTTTTCAGCACTGACATTTGACAGGCATCTGAACTAGAACATATACATGGGTACATGTGTGTGTATATCCATACACACATGTCCACACATAGATGTATCTACTAATATCACTGGAAATATAATCAGTGGTTTTACTAATCTTGCAAATAATAACAGTTATTATCACTCAGTAATCTATAGTGCATGTTTTTACTATTAACTGTTTTTCCTTCTTTTCTTTATTCACAGTAATTATTATCAGTTCTCTTTTAGATGCTGATTAATGTCTCTTTTTTAAAGAAGTTAGGTCTTTTGTTTATTTCTTGTTTTTCTAGATGATTTGCCACTGCAGGCAATTGTCTAACAGTGACAGCACTGCTTTGCTTTTTGCCTCTCTTTATCTAACCCCAGTATTTTCCATTTTTTTCACAGAGAATAGAAAATGCTTCTCTTCACTTTTCTGAATTTCAGTTAAGAAATTCAGACTTCAAAATCTGATATTATTTTTAATTGCTGCATTGATTTTTATTTGCGGGTTTTTGGGTTTTTTTTTCTTTTATGGCACTGCACTGACTGACATAGACTTGATATTACTAGCAATAACTGTATTTCTCAGATTTGTACCTCTCTGCTGAAAATTGATTCTCCAGATTTTTGGATTTCAATTTCAAAACCTTGGGCTAAAAGATAATTGCTAAGTTAATGACACCTGCTAGGCTCTGTGAAAATGCAGCTATGTTTTAGAGGAAGAACATTAATAAAGTAATTCAAAAGTTATATACACAAAGGATGCCTTTCACTGTCCATTAAGGTTTAAAAGGTTTAAAATTCCACCTTTTCAATAGTAATCTTCAGCAGCAATCTCTAAAAACTGCAATTCTTGTTTTATGTCTCAGGTAACAAAGAAAATCAAACAATTCACTTGGTATTTATTCTAGCAAAATTTAACTACTGACCTCTCTACCTATTCTACAGACTGCTATTAACCTTGTCTGCAGGAGGGTGGTGATTTTAAGAGTTATGATTGTTAATGGCCTTTGAATGCAGCAGTCTCAGACCACTTACTCCCCACTGTATCAGATGGCTCAGACTTTTCCAGATGGGAAAATGATAAGACGAGGAAGATAGCAGGTCAATCTTGAGGCAGCCTTGAGAAAATTGCTGCAAAATGAATCGTGCAGGTCTGCAGTGCTTTACCCAGCATTTTTCTGTTTTAATTTATCAAGCCAAAGCTTGTTGACATGAAAGTGAATGAAATGACTGTGCAGTATGCTCTAAGAATCCAGCTCAAAGGCTTTGTGCATCAGCCCAGCTGTAAATAAAATTGAGGATCTGGGAAATGTTCTGCATACTGGTGCTCTCCATAACGTTTTATATTCATCTGCCACGTTCAAATCCCATCATTAATTTCAGCTGTAAATTAAATAAAAAATCAGGTCCCTGAAATTTGCTAACAAATTTTATGCCTATTAGCAATTTAATTGAACTATTAGTGATATTTCCTCACCTGGTTATGCAGACCTATATTTACTTGTCTATATAGTGAACTAATCAATTCTATATAGACAAGATAACTTTCTAATGTTGGAGAGTACATTCACATAAGCACAACATTACTGTTAGGAAACTGCATACAATAGCAAAAACCTTCAAAGGGGGGGGGGGGGGGGGGGGGGGGGGGGGGGGGAGGGAAATGAAAGATGGTTTTACCCATAGTCATTCAGCCTCAGTAATCTCCCCTGAATACTGGCAATCCAAGCTACATCTTATTTCTGTGCAAGTAAGTTGGGATCATGAGATTTAACAATATGTATTTCAAGCTTCTCTGTTTTGTTTTCTATATTTGAGTCTTCCAAAGTTTATTGTTTCAAACTTTGTGGCTCTCATAGCTAGAAACTATTTATTGCAATGAGTCTTCATGGTTCCCAGTGCAGTAATTATGAGAACCACACTAAATGCTGCAGGATTCGGAATAGAGCCACTGGAGAATCACAGAATCACAGAACATTAGGGGTTGGAAGAGACCTTGAAAGATCATCTAGTCCAATGCCCCTGATAGAGCAGGATCACCTAGATAGGGTCACACAGGAACACTTCCAGTCATGTTTTGAATGTCTCCAGAGAAGGAGACTCCACAATCTCTCTGGGGAGCCTGTTCCAGTGCTCTGTCACCCTGACCATGAAAGAATTTCTCCTTATGTTTACCTGAAACCTCCTATGCTCCAGCTTGTAGAAGAGCAATAGCATACAGCTCTGAGCTATTTCCTTGGGGTTGGAAGAACAGATACATGTTTCACCTGCTTTTTCTCTCTTCTCACCCTATTGCTCTCTGCCCTCGTGGAAACCAAGGAAAGCACAGAACACGGACACAGAGGCAGAGTACAGTTCCCTGCTGCATGGGTTATGCTTGTATTAGCAGTCATGTCTTAGGCAGAAGAGTCATAACAGAGGCTTTAGGGAGATGTATTGCACAGTATTGTACAAAGCCTGGTGAGATAACGCATGCCTTACTGCATCTAATATACAGCATGAATATAGCCAGTCTTAAACAACATGGACATAAACTACATCGCACAACTTGACAGGAGGATCCACACTGCTGCAGGTTGACCAAAACAGGACAGAAGCTGTCCCTTACAATCTAGGTCAGTAGATTTGAAGTAAAGGGGGACTGATTGAGAGGTAGCTATTGGTAATTTTGACATTATTTCTGATTATCATGACTCACTCAAAAAAAGAACTGTTAAGTAGTTTATGAGCTTTTATTCAAACCATTAAATACAATCTTTGTCAAATTGTAGTCCATATTATTTCATACAAAAAAAAAAAAAAACCTGGAAATTCAGTGGTGTAGGCAAGACAATTATAGAAAAACCCCACTGCTGAAAACTTGTCCTAAATGTTTTATCACATCCGAGGTACTAATATTTGACAAAATCCTTTTGCTCATAGTGCTGTCACATTTGTGTGAGATGAAGGTTGTTGTCTCACCCACACATACAATAGGATGACACTTTAATTGGAAAGTGACATTGTTGGGAACATTTATGAATAATTTAGTATGTCCTCCCCTCTCATCTTTTTATATGTTCTCCAACTCATTATTTTATTTATTAAGAACTGACATTGTGCTGAGAGCTGTACAGAATAAAGGAGAACACAAAGTACTTGCCCTTGTGTATCTTACGTAGCAAGAAACATAGAAAGCTCTTTTCCATCCTGCTCATAAGATAGTAAACACATTCTGGCTATGTTGCAGTCTTTTTCCTTTCTTGGAGTTTGCCTTTGCTGACAAATATAACAATAATATTATTAATAAAAATATCTCAGCATGAATGTTCCATTAAACTTGTCTCTTTTTAAAGTTATCCTTACCCTCTGAGACCTTCAGATCCTATTCTGGTTTCATTTTCTTCATAGAAGTACACAGATCTTCTTATCTTGTTGGACTACCTGGGCTGACATCAGAACTTGTCAACAGAAATAATTCTGTCCTTTTTTACAGGGAGCTGAAACTTACTAACCTTTTACAGATGAACAGTATTCCTTAATTGTTTGATTACTGTTATTTGTCCTTTTTTTTTTTTTTTTTTCATTTATACATACAGATGAAATTACTTGTGACAGGTTGGATTAAAAGGCTTTGCCTTTATCTTTGATTGCAGAACTCTGGCACTGCAGTCCCTTGTCTACTATTCAGGTCTGTAGCATAAACATACAAAGAAGCAATATAGATTTTTTGTGTGATTTACCCATACAGGCCCTTACTGATGCTGGACTGACTTGATGATTTTTATTAATCTAGAAACAGCTATCCTACTTGTATTATCTTGTTGGACTTGAAACAGAGGACCAACTTGCCGAAAGCTGGAAAGTACCATGCTTTGAACGATGTGTTTAGGTAATTGCCTACAGCCTGATATGAGGCTTTAAATTCCTTTATCTTTTTTTAACAAAAGAGTGAAAATTTTTAATGTTTCAGGTTGTCCGTTTTTAAAGTATGTGATTTTTACCAGCTCACATTCAGAAAATTTCTGCTCACTCACAGAATATGTTGAAGATATGCTCATAGTGTATGTCTTGGTGTAACAGGTGTACTTCCATACAAGAAATTTACTTGGAGAGCAGCTGATGCCTAAGGAAAACCTTTCCATTAGACACAGCTATGCTCATGTTATGTCTGCATACTGCATTTTTGTGCTTCAGTCATTACACCTGGGGCTTTTCCCCTGCTGTGAATCAGGCTGTCCTAGTACTTTCTACATAAATTTTGATGTTGTGTATGTGTAGTTTGTGGAAGACTGAATGACAATTTAAGATAAATCACCAGACCATCCAAATAAGATTTAGTTTTGAGGGAAAAGTAAACCTGAGGTAGGCATAACAATGAGTAGAATAGTACTTGACAACTATTTTTTTTTTTAGTCTTCTATTATGAAAAGGAAAAAGCTATTGTCACCATTTTCACCCCAAATATGTCATTGCACAAGTGTTAAAATTTATGGGAAAACTAAATTTCAATTTTTGCACAGAAAACATCAAGTTTTCCAACAGCAACAAATTAGTGATGGATAGTTAGAGACAATACGATGGAAAAGGGGGAATTTGCAGAGGCCAGTGCAGTAGGCAGTCTCAGTGCAGTGAGAACAAGATAAATGTGCATGAAGCCTAATTATCTGAGAGTGAAAGGTCATCAAAATCAATTTGCAGCATGATGTACAAAGGTCATTATCAGACTCAAATTTTCTATGCCATTTAAAACACAATAAAAAATAAAGTGGTTTCTTTAATAACTATGATTAGTACAGAAAAAAGACATATCATTAAGCCATCTGTTTAATTTGTGCCACCTTAGTTTTTATTCAAAACATTGTACATAATGATAGGTGTTTTTTTGGAAGGCAGGGTTCCTGAAACATACTCCATTCATTTTCAGGATCTATAATGCTGACAGAATTGAAAGCACCTCTCTAAAGTTACAGTCCTTCAAAATCAATAGTGTAATATTTGTAATTTGTTTCTTTTTTTATTACAGACTACTTCATTATGATTTTTATTTTCACTTTATGGATTGAGATATACTAGACTCCTTTTTTTTTTTTTTTTTTTGTTTAATCTGTGGTTAAATTGCTTACTCAAGGGTGCAGATTGTCTGTTTTGTTTTGCCTGTTTTTTTATATAACATCTCAGTGTCAAAACAACCTTTGTGCATGCAATCTGTATATCCAGCAGAGAAGATATTACAACAGCAGCACATAAACCTACAAGCATACTTGGAATTCTATTTACACTGGTTTTGATGGTAAATATAATCCATAGTACAATACAAAAATGAGCAGATCTGTCAGAAGAGGATGGCTAACTGAAGGTTTTTCTTATGAAACTTTCTGTCGTTAGGACATAAGGAGTCCATACAGGAAGCTGTCATCCAACAGGAACTCATTGCTAGTCTGAGCATGATCACTCAAAAGGTGAATGAAGTTCTAAAAATTGTGCATGAATTCCCTATTGTGTTTGCTTCTCCCTTTTTCTGACACACAGACTCTCCTTTCTCAATCCCCTATAAAGAAAAAGCACTTGAAGTAGATGAAGGACCCATCTGGATATGGGCTGGATAGTGTCCACTAATTATATACGTTTATTCAGAAAGAAATTTCATCAGCTTTTCTGCTTTGTCTGCATTGTGTTTTCCAGGGCATTAGAAGTTCACGTGAAAGGGAATAAAATAGATTTCCTGCCCTCACAGGCAGCAAGGCCACAAGTGCCACTCTGCTGAGAGCTCTTTGGCACGGGCCCTCCTCATGCAGGCTGTGCAGCCACTGCCTGCAGAGCCCACAGCAAGAGAAGAGCTCACAGCCACTCCCGTCTTCAGGAGCTCTGTAGACATAATCTATGATTTCTTGATACCTTATGTGCATTTTGTATCACCTAGGAGTGGGAAAAATATAGATACCGAGAAATCTGTTTCTTTCCCACATAACAGCAGCCTCTGAAACCATCATATTATTCAATATTAATATGTTAATAACGGTAATCATCACACTCAAACCTTAAACAAAAGAAGCTCTTTCTGCCTGATTTTTCTTTCTGTTTTCTTTACTCCTAAGGCTCTTCACTAAATAATTTGTTGGGTTTTTTTCAATACTCAGCTCAAAGTTTATGCCCTAATAAAGATGCTGCTGTCATTTCATTTATAGCTTTTTCTACAAATGAAAAAAGACTAAATTGTGCTTTATATTATTTCAAAGACATTTTTGTGAATGAAGTGACCACCACAGGGTATTTGCCTTTGTGCCAGTCATGGAAATCTTCCTGCCATGGAAATGAGATTCAGCATTGTTAATGGGAAGATAAAAATACTCAGTATTTATTTTACAATTTGCTAATAATGAAGCAGGCTGAGAGGATGATTGGTCGAATGCACTCAGAATAATGATAAAGGGTAGGGAAGATGCTGAAAGATACTTTTCATGTTTCTTCTAATTGATGTTTGTTTCTCATATTCTTTGTGTGCATTTCCTGAATTAGTGTAGCATTCTCTGAGGTCATATCAACCTGATTTTCCCCGCCTTCCAGCTGCATCCTTGATGATACACAAGCAATAATTCTAGCCTTGAAACCTGGCACTCATCAAAAGGCTGCACTGGACTTAACTGGTCCTAGATTTCAGGCAAAGGTTGACTGCACTGCCTCTGCACCCAGAGCCAGATGTGGTGGGCTGCAGCTCTGGACCACACAAAGTCTGCAGGTGCTGTGCCAGACCTAACATCAGACTGTTCAGAGCCTGATACCTCCTCATAAAATGACCTTTCTTTGACATCAGAACTCACATGCCCCTGGTTGGCTTGGAGTACCAAGTTGTTGTCAGCAAACTCTGCTGACATAACAGTACGCTTTGAGCAAGTAGTGGTGAAAATACCTGAGTTAGGATCTCAGTAACAAATAGCCAGACTAGGGGGAAAAAAGATGGCTGAATAAACTTGATACGAACAAGTGGGACATGATATCAACCCCACTGATGTCATGAAAAGTAATCATGTTGATTGAAAAGTATTAGAAAAGAATCTAAAACTGCAACAGTAATTTTTACATTACATTAAAGCTCTGGAGGTTTTTTTACAGGTACTAGCTGTACTAATGAGTACTAATGAACTACAGTACCTGTAGCAAGTGAGTGTCATCACAGATACTAGCAGTGTATCTGATTTCCCTTCTCATAGAGATGGATGGGAGTTTTGCCTCTGAATATAAAGACTATTTCCCTTCAGTTATTAACAAAACAATGCTATGACTCTGAAGTTTTGAGTGGCCCAACTACAGGTGCAGAGTAAGCAAGGGCCTAACTTCAGTGCCTCATCACTGGACCAAGTGTCCCCTCTACAAATAACTCCTGCAGTACATCCAGGTCCTATTGACAGATCAGTACCCATGTCCTGTAAAGCCAGCTTTTGTAAGAGCCTTTGGAAAAAGTTGAACTGTCAGTCAGCTGACTAGAGCTCTCCCTGACAAAGGCAGGCTACACAGAAGTAGTCTGGGTGAAAAAAGGCTGATTAGTCACTAGTCTGAAGGTTGTTGTGCACTTAACACTCTTAAGAGGTCCTAACTCCCCATGTTGTATGAATTTATTTATTTGCAATGTGCTTTATTTTCACTTGATCCCACAATAATGTTCCAAAAAGCTTTTTTGTGGAAAAGTCTATGTGCAATCCTGTGTTCTTCCTTCCTCCCTCCCATGTCGTGACTATTGACGACTTTGGTGCCAGGGAATTAATGCTCTAAAGCATTTTAATATGAATTTTATGAACAAAAGGTGAATTTGCTTAGCCCAGCAGCAATATACATGCATAGAAGAATTATAATTTTTCCTGACCACATCAAATCCATAGAATTTTCTTCAGGTTTTACAATCTTGATAGCAGTCAACTTGCAAAGAATTTGGCCACATTTCACTGTTATACTTCTCTTCATGCTCTAATCATGCAATTATAAGTAATTAAATATTGCTTCAGAAAAACTATGATCTCAAGAGGATGTGCTTGTAAATAAGCATTTCATTTCAACCACTTTAATTGTTAAGATGGAGTTGAAAAGTGATCCCAGGTATTCCATAGACCCAAAATGAAATCAGGAAGATCTTCATGATTGCAGTTCTCCAGACAAGCCACAAGATCAATAAGTATATTTGAGGGACAGATGTAACCTTCTGTGTGACATAAAACCCAAGCCTTTAAAATACATTGAGCCTACCTGGGTGTGGAACTCATCATTGAAATGTTATTAATTGTTCAGCTTTTTATTATTTTTACTGGCATTTCCTCTCTGTAAGGCAAGGCCAGTGAGGTGTAAAGTGGCATTTGTGAGGTGGTACTGAATAGTCTCTGTGCAGAGTTTTCATTGCCGTGATGGGCAAGCATCATAAGGCAAAAATTCGAGACCAAAAGGCATCTCTAATTTTCTACTGAGTTTCCAGGAAATGTTAACAGTTCCTTAAAAATACATGTCCAGAGCACTGAGGTCATACAGTGAAGCATTTAACAGCAGGAATTACAAACATCCAGCTTTACTGAAATTACAATGGTTAGCTCTTGGTCAACTTTAACTTGCCACCTCTAGGGCATGAACATAACTATTCAGTCATTAATGACAAGGTTAAGTGGGATTTCTCAGTACATATTACATAGTATCCTAATATTTCCCCCGCCATATAGCCTGGCCTCTCTAACCTCATTTTTTTTCCTTTGTCTCCAGGTTTAAAGATTTTCCTTACTCCGTAGAAAATAAATTCTTAGTCTAATGAAACTAAATTTTACCATCATTTACTAATATTACATCTCTTTTCACTTCTTATCTGGTGACCAGACGTCTATGTTTCTCTTGCCTCTGATACAAAGTTTGTTTCTGCATAGATACCATAAGGTTTACAACCAGTTCTGACAAAAACAAAGCATTCTGTATTATGTGTTTTCACATTTGTCTTTGTGCTTGAAGAGAAGTTAGGATTGCTAGTGTCCTTTAGTAGAAGGACTTACATGAAGGCTAATTTAAGTGGCTCACTGCCTTTCAGCTAAGATCACCATGGTATTTCCTGTGTCCGGTTTTCTTGCCCATTTCAAGCTTCACATCAATTGTTGACAAGGAGGTTGTTGATGAACTAACCCTAAAAGGACCGTAAACTGATTTGTGGATCAAATTAGAAGGTTATGAAAGCAATGATGTACTCAGTGATTTTCCATTGTCTGTCTAGTGTATGTATCTTTATTTCCAGATAGCTGCATGACAAAATGAAAATAGTTAATAGCCTTCTTGTTCTTTGTGTTCCCCTTCCCCCTTCTGTTAGGTTTCAGTGGACTAGTTCAATAAAAGGAAAAAGGAACACTATTCACTAGAAAACAGTTATTTAGGTACAATAATTTGTACTATATGTCATATTATAATGGCGAGTGTAAATTTTCCTTTGAACCATGTTTTATTAACAATTTTTTGCAGAGAGTTACATCAAAAGACTCTATAAATAAGTGATGTGCTCAGCCTGCCAGCTCTTACACGCATACCAATTACCTCTATTGATTTCAGGACACGTAGTCAGTACTTTAAACAACCCAGATAATATTGCAAACTGAAATATTCAACATCTCCATCTTGGTAAGCTGTCACCATGCAGAGAATGATTATAATTGGTAATCAGTTTCACTGCTGGTAAGTTGAGTGGCATGATGCATTTTATATCCATGCTTATGTCAAACTCAATTAACATTCTAACACAGTATATTTCAAAGACACAGACCTAATCTGAGGGAACAATGCAATTATTTTTTTGATGTTTAAAATTCTCAGTTCTATGAAAAGAATGTGGAAGCACAAATACATTTGTTATTACTGTAGCTTTTCTGGGTTTGCTTTCTAGAGGAAGAAGGGACAAACATATATCTTCCATCTCAAATTCCTGTTTTAAGTGGGACATGCCAATAACATGAGAAATTGCAGTGAAATCAGAAATATAAAACAATTAAGATTTTTCTTTGTGATTACATAATTCTGTAAAGTTATGATATTCATTATGTTACTTTCAACTGAAAAAGAGCTTGATTCTTTTTTTTTTTAAATACTAATCTGTTGAGGACAGTTTTTATTGATTGATTTGTTAAATAGTCATGAGCATCATAGTGCTTTGTAAACTCCCCAAGAGTTCACCAAGACACTTTCCATCATTCACCAGCAGCCCTGAGTAACTGGAGGGGAGGTTCCAGTGAACTGGAGGATAGGAAATGTGACTTCCATCTACAAGAAGGGTAAGAAGGATGATCTGGGGAACTACAGGCCTGTCAGTCTGACCTCAGTTCCTGGAAAGGTTATGGAGCAGATCATCTTGAATGTCATCATGCAATGCATAAAAGACAACCAGATCACTCAGTCAGCATGAGTTAAGGGAAGGCATGGGTTGCTTGACTAACCTGATCTCCTATGACAAGGTGACCCTACCTAATAGATGAGGTTGTGCATGTTGTCTACCTGGATTTACGTAAATCTTTTGACATTGTTTCCCACAGGATTTTTCTGGAGAAACTAGCTACTCATGATGAGCGTAAAATTCACTGTATAAAAAATTGAATGGACAGTCAGGCCCAAAGAGTGGTGGTGAGTGAAGCTAAACTCAACTGGTGGCCAGACACAAGTGGAGGTTCCCAGAATTCAGTATTGGGATCACTTCTGTTTAACACCTTTACCAATGCTCTGGATGAGGGGATCAACTGCACCGTTAGCAACTTTTCATACAACAAGAAGTTAGGCAAGTAGGGAGGGTAAGGAGGCTCTACAGAGGGATCTGGACAGGCTAGATCGATGTGACAAGGCAATGGTATGAAGTTCAACAAGGCCAAGTGCCAGGTCCTGAACTTTTGTCAAAACAATGCCATGCGATGCTACAGTCTTGGGGAGGAGTGGTTGGAAATCTGTTTGGCAGAAAAAGACCTCAGGATACTAGTCAACAATCATCTGAATATGAGGCAGCAGTGTATCCAGGTGGCCAAGAATGCCAATGGCATCCTGTATGGTATTAGAAACACCATGGCCAACAGGACTAGGGAAATGATTGTTGATTGTTCCCCTGTACTTTGCACTGGTAAGGCTACACCTCAAATACTATGTTCAGTTTTGGGCTCCTCACTACAAGAAGGACATTCAGGTGCTGGAGCACATCCAAAGAAGGGCAACAAAGCTGGTGAAGGGTCTAAAGCACAAGTTTTAAGAGGAGTGGCTGATATAACTGCAGTTGTTTAGCCTGGCAAAAAGGAGGCTGAGTAGAGACCTTCTTGCTCTCTACAGCTACATGAAGAGAGGTTGTAGTCAGGGGGGTGTCAGTCTTTTCTTCCAAGTAACAAGTGATAGCACAAGAAGAAACGGCCTCAAGTTGCACCAGAGAAGATTTAGACTGGAAATTAGGAAGAATTTCTTCCCCATAAGGATTATCAAGCACTGGAACCAGCTGTCCAAGGAAGTGGTTGAGTCATCATCCCTGGAGCTATTTAAAAAACTTGTAGATGTGGTGCTTAGGGACATGGTATAGCAGTGACCTGGCAGTACTGACTTAACGATTGTACTTAATGAGTTTAAAGGTCTCTTCCAACCTATATCGTTCTATGACTCTTTCGAGACAGAAACAGAACTCATTTGTTGGCAGGTGAATTAGCTGAAGTTAAAATAAATCTGGAAATCTTGAATGAGAAAATCTGTCTGACAGTTCTAGCATAGTGAAATCTTTTTAAGTAGTATTCTTTTTTAATAAGGAATAGGAATAAGGAATTTTATAAGGAATATCCTTTTTAAGGACTAAAAATTCTTCACTCTCTGTAGAACAATCAAAAAGTTTGTAGTAGCTTTTACAAGCAGACTCAGACCAGGTAATCCCACTTGATTTTTCTGGTCTTCAAGACATGAAAAAACTGTCAATGAAATAACTGACCTCAGCTGTATATATTGCATGAACAGGACAGTATGAAATAGAGTGCTGTGGAATTCTTCCACTGACCAGAATCCTTAAAACTTGACTATTCCCATCTTTTGATCTCTAAAATGGAGAGGTGCAATGGAGCATGTGCTAATGAAACCTGACCAAATATTGACATGATTAGTTTCTGTGTCACAATGTCTGATCCACTGAATCCACTGAATATTTTTACGACCTATTGAGCTGAAATGTAGAAAAACATTCTCTTTTCTTCCTGGAATAAATGGAAAGGTGTTTTACTGCTCCACATTATCAAGAAAGATGAAGCAGGACATCTAAATTCATATATTTACATCTAGACATGTAAATATATGAATTCTTACTTTCTTACTTTTTCTTACTTTTTTACTTTTCAGCAATCTCTCTCTTCCTTCACAGCCCCAGCTTCAAGATTATATGCTTCTATTTAGTTCTACTGATACCTGTGGGCTGGTGCACATCTCTTCTGAACAGAGTACAAATTATAATTTTTATGATGATATACTCTTGTCTATTCTATTCTTGACCATTGAATCCTAGTTAAAGCCTTGATATTATCTGTTGAAGTAATCAGAATACTAATGTATTTATTGGAAGCTGTTGTGAGAAGTTATGGATATGAAGATATTTCTCATTTTCTGGGTACCAGCCTTGTCCCTGATTTGGACATAATGATTTTTTTTTTTACACCATTTGCTACAGTTATTCCCTTGAGAGTATCAGCGTTTGGTAACAGGATATAAAACAGGCATCTAATCCAATTGCTATCACTCATGTTTCTTTACCCCAATAGATAATTTCAACCAATTAATTATTTTTTACATTCAAATGAAATAGTCCATTAATACAAACACTTTAGCATTCTTAGGGAGAAGCTTTTCTATATTCAAAATATATTTTACATGAGCAGCCTGGCTGCTAACCATGAGGAATAATGTTTGTACTATGTAATTTCAAAGAATTTTTCTCACTGTTAACTTAGCTGGTCCTGAGAGAGGCTAATAATCCTGATGTCACATCTGACCACTTTATTTCCCCGAAAAGCAATATATTCAACATGGCCAGAGCACTTCTTTAAGCAGTGCTATTTACACAGAACACATTTCTATTTATCCCAAGACTAACTTGCAAGAGCACTGCATAGTATTTTGGCTACAGGTCTGCTCATGTAATATATTCTTAGCAGGACTCCAGGCAGTGTAGCTCCATTCCTTGACAGTGGTTTAGTATTTACAGCAGATTTTCTCAGTGGCAGGAGCTTCTGTGATTTGAATATTGTCACAGATTAAATTTCATTTTAATAATTTTGAGGATTTTCTTTTTTGGTTTTTTTTTTCAATTTGCCAGCTTCTGAGAATGTCTGAACAGTTATTTCTCTCTTGATATGGCCTTTATCACAGTGTGAGCAGAACACATTCTGTACATTTTTCTACAATAAACTTCTATAATTGCTGTGTACTTATAGTTAGTATTCGGGTGACATATTTACTTTAGTACAGGAAGCTGAATCTAATGTACCAAGTGAATGCTATCTGATTCTGTGAGTAGCCGCATTAAAAAAACATGTTTGGAGAATAAATATATGAAATAGGATCTTGGAATCTGACAGCATTACTAGTGCTATAATGCTAATTACAAAAATAATAAAATTGTAACAACCTATATGATATCTGCTGCACTGATGTCTGGGCAGTTCTTAGTATTTAAAAGCTCTGGCATCAGAATTTAATTTGCATGTGCATTTACATTCAGTAATCACTGGGAAGAATAATATGGAAGGTTTTGTTATTACCAGCAATCTCTTTCTTGAGCCCCTTCTCCCTGTCCTCTATTTCTTTGCAACAACCAAAATAGAACAATTTGCATTATTTTCATATTTATTTCATTTTTTATTTCACAGATTATGTATATAACATATAATGACCTAAAATAACAAAAGGGATTACAAGAAATTTTAGAAAAGTAGTAGTGATTATAAAATAATAATAGAGCCAAAATATTTCTGTCAGCATACAAATATATCTATAAATTGAACTGCCTTGGTTTTTTTTTTTTTTTTTTAAAACAACCTTTGAGGATCCATGGCCTCAACTATCAGCCTCATCTTTCATTTCCTTTTTCCTTTTATCATGGTCTGGATTTATAGAAAATATAGGAAATAAATAGTTCACTCTAAAACAATGGCAGATTAAGAATTCTGGTAACAACCATGGGCCTTTTATACTGAAATGATTTATTATTTCTATGACAATTTCAGAATTAAAATATTAGAAAAACTGATCTATTATTTGAGTATTCTTGTATCTACATTTCAAAAAGGTATGAAACAGACTTCACCTCCTTTGTAAACAGACTGTGCAGGTACTTCTTTAGTTCATATATCTAGTAAAAGATTTGTAGAAAGCTATTTTCAGTCTAGATTTCTTTATGCATGTATTTCAGAAGAAATTTTCTCACAAATATGCAGCAATGAATATAAATAGTGTCATAGTATTTCTGAGATCAACCTTTAAGAAATCATTCTCACACATTTAGAAACTGAGATCTAACACTCTTAGTAAGTGACTTGGTATTAATTCAGGAAGTAGATGACTTTTTAAATTTTTTGTGACATTTAGCTGACACTATATTTGGCATATAATGCTTTCTTAACAGAAATTTCCTGAGTGGTGCCAGATGTTCTTCAACACTAATTGTTATAACTTCTCCTACTTGCACTCTTTAACTTGCACAGTTTCCTCCCTTATTTCCCACCACCTCTTTTTACTACACTCTCTTCCACTACAATCCTTCATTCTCAGTCCTGTACCACAAACAGCTTCATGTTTTCTCTGGCTTCATCTGTGTCACAAAAATACTCAGAACTTCTCTTTAATTTCTATTGACTTCACAACACCCACTCCTTAAATGACATCTACAAGCAGTTGTCAGGTCAACAGAGGGACATTATTATCTAGAGATGCATAATTTAATAATTTGTTAAATTATCATACATGGTTCTGTGCAGAAGTATATGTAAAGCACACCAAACTTTGTTAGGAAATTTTCTTGTGCTTTATTGAATAACATACTTACTTCATATTGATCATGAAGGGATTGAGAGCAGCCCCGTGCAGGACTTGGAGGTACTGGGAGGATGAAAATCTGGACATAAAACAGCAATGTGCCCTTGCAGCCCAGAAGACCAAGCATAAATTGGGCTGAATTACCAGAAACATGGCCAGCAGACCAAGGGAGTTGGTTCTGCCACTCAGCTCTGCTCTGGTGAGACCCCAACTGGAATACTGTGTCTAGCTCTGGAGCCCTCAATACAAGATACTGATAACCTAACAAAAGACAGCTCAAGGCTATGATAGCCTCTCCAAAGAACTTTCCTTAAGACTTCTGAGAAACAACTAATGATATGATTAATGGCAGGTACAAATTTGAAAGCATTTGTTGGGGCTGGTTTCAGTTTACAAACGAGGAGACTGCTCCCTAGGTTTATGTCAGTTTTAGGATTCATGCAAGGGATGGGCAGCAACACTCAGCCATCCTCCACATACTGACACATGCTTATGTCACAGATCACCATGAGTGTACTTACCTTCAAAACACCTGTGTGAGATCGGGAAACACAGTTTTATTTATTTGTTTTCTTGGAAAGTTCTATTGCATGCAGGAATGTTGGACAGGGAGGGCCTCAGTTGCCACTACAAGGTCACCCAGGAAACATGAGACAGGTGGAAGACAGAGAACAAGGCTGCTGAGGAATTAAATAGGCTTTTCTTTTTTTTCTCCTGGTACAAAGCAGAACTTGCTCCCTCAAGGCTTGTACTGATAGAAGCGTCAAAGTTTAAGTGGTGGGGGATACTGCAGCATGTGGTGTGGGGGGAGGCCATGGACCCACGTGGGCCTATGGCAGCTGTCTGCAGCTACCACTGACACTGACAGAAACAGCACTGGAAATAAAACCCATCCTGAGTCATGTCAGGAGAAGCACAGGCGGATTCTGCAAAGATGTGTTTTAGAAAGATCACAGCTGCTGACGCTGAAGATGCAATCTGAGAAGGGCATACTGGGCCAAAGCAATACGGGTATCCCTGAGGGACTGCAGCCATGGGGAACTGATACCAGACCAGGGACACCCTTGAGTGACTGTGACCATGCAGGATCATGCAACTTGCAAAAACAAGGGCATCTGAGAGTGGGGGTAGGGGAGGACAGTGTGCATGTGTAAATCCTTATATCTGTTTTTCTCTCCACATCTGAATCAGTGGCCACAAGTAGTTTGACAGCAGATGAAATTCCCTGACTCAAGACAGGTGAGTGTAGTGGCAGTGGTGACAGCGGGGTCTGCAAGGTGCAGGCAGCTCCTACCAGCAACCGAGCAGCAGCATGCATTACAGTTGCTGAGCCAGGCTCATGCAGAGGCACTGCCTCCACTTCACCTCCCAAAACTCCCGTGCCCTCTGGAGCCACTGCACTAGTGACACAACTCACATCACAGGAGTAAGTACCTGAGACAGAAGCATGAAAGATTTACGTTTACTTGAGAAAATAGTGGATTTGATATTTTAATGTTTCCTTCTGCCATAACCTTCAGGCCATTCAGCTTCTTCATAATGTCTTTTTTTTTCTAGTGGAAATGTCAAAACAGTGGCTGGAGGGAAAGGGAATAGAAACAGATTAAAGACAGACATTGTGCTGTCAAGTGAAAACATACAGAAGATTGTTCAGAGCCACAGGATACATTATATCCAGTCTCATATAAAAGCTTGACACACACATACTGCCTGTTTAAGAAGACTAAGTTATGAAACCATACTCCTCCATACCATAACCTTGACCAGTCTGAGTGAGTTTCAAGGTTTGTTCTCTATTATATATATCTATATATATGTGAACAGATGAACAACAGCAACAGAAGCACTGGTTAGAAACACTGCTGCAGTACAGCTGGCAAGAGTGCAAGAGGAGTACAGCAGTCGTTATAGGCAGGCTGTGGCATCTCTGGGACTGCAAAGCCTTGCTGAATCCTAGGAAGGCAATGGAATCTAACGACCAATTAATACATGTCCTGTCAAATACTTCTGTGTTTACCTGTGTTAGATACCCCTAAATGTCCATACTGCCTGTGTTTGATGGTCATCCTGGAACCCTGCTAGTGTAAAGAAACACATTGTTATAAGCATAAAATTCCTCATTGAAGACGGATCAATGAATGTCTTTAAGCAGAGCTGTACTCTAACCATAATTTAATTTGTTATTCTTAAAGTTCTCTTTATTACTTCCTTGTCTGTCTTAATAAATACAATACATTTTTCAAACACCAAGTTTAGTGCTGTTTTAAGGGGAAGACTGGTTACACTGTCTGTAACTAAGCAGAAAGGTTGGAACTGCTGAAGCCTGCATGAGCTAGACTTTCACTTAATAAATTGAGTCGAATCTACAGTCTACCTACCCTTGTCACAATCTGACACTATCAGCCTTGCTAAATGAGAACACATCTCTACGAGCCAGCTAAATTAACTATAATCACAAACTATGTTTATAAGCATTCTGAACTCCCTCCTCCTTTGTGTGAAATATGCCTAAACAACAGAGTTGGCCTCATCCATACTCTGTGAAGCTAAAAATCCTCTGTCCTGTTTATGTTCCAATAGGGTTTTCGAACACAATGGAAATACTGCGGTGGTAAACACACTGTATAGCACAGTTAAAAGCAGTGTTTTTTTAGTTCTTAAATTCAGTGTTTGGTTATTTCTTAAGTTGCAAATGTTCTGGGTGAAATGTCTCCCTTTTGAATCAGATGAGGGAAGGTTTGTGTAAGAGAGTTACAGAGGAAATTATTTTTTTAAAATAACAGAATAAGGATTTTCCTACCCATTAGCACTGTGCATAAACACTATAGCGTATTCCTTGGAGTCTACAATAAGAGCTAACCAGGTGTCTCTTCCTGTGTTTTGGGATATTCCACTGCAGTTTCTCAGTTCTGCCTCCCTTAAAAGAGTTAAAGCCCTCTCATAGCTCTGAAAAATACCCATTTATTCATACGTTATTCAAACTGACCATACACTTGTCAAGTTGACAGGTTTTTGTCCCCCAGAGGAAAAGCACAGTTGCAGTTTCTCTCACAGTACATAACTGGGGTGTAATAAATGCAGAGAAAGTGGTTCATTCTGAATGCCAGACACACACAAGTACTAGCTTTCCTGTCCTTGTCTCCTTGCAGACAAAAGACCTCAGCACAGAGAACACAATGTCATCCAGAACCTGCCCAGATTAACCAATTATACAATGAGTTTATATCATCCCTGAAATCTTTTCCATGTGACTTTAGACTTGTTTTAGAAATATTATAGTTCCCAGCAGACTTAAACCAAAGAGAAACAAGCATACTGCTTGGGTCAGAAAACAAGTGACATTGAGCACAAACAAGATGAATGAGGTCTGTGTTAATATGGAACACCAATTTATCATCCCAGCTGAACACACAAAGGTAATTTGTAAAACCGCAATGTTTATTAAACCAATTACAAACAGGTGTTCTTGAAAACAGTATGGCTTCCATGCTTCCTAGGCTTTCTTCATTTTTTTTTCTTTCTCCTGCCTTCTTTTTAACTTTTGTGCTTTTTTTTCTTTTTTTTCTTTTTTTTCTTTTTTTTTTTTTTTTCCCCCCCAATGAGGTATCTTGCTGTAAAGCAGCTATTAAGGAAAGATGTGTCCTGGGTCGCATCACTGTATTAGAAGATCTAAGCAAAGATCTTTGCCATCTAAGTGTCAAAGTAACTTCTTGATAGTCAGAGTTTAATTTCCATGTACAATGTACTAACTGAAATACAAATGTTAGGTTTTGGCAGTCTCTAGCCTGTTATCTCCTCAGATGAGCCCATACAAAGCTGAATTGTACATGTTATAATACATGCTTACTTATAATCTGATAATCAAATCAAGAATTATCACAGAAATCACTGAAATTAACTGAAT
Source organism: Todiramphus chloris collaris (assembly GCA_025345505.1). Classification (NCBI taxonomy): domain Eukaryota; kingdom Metazoa; phylum Chordata; class Aves; order Coraciiformes; family Alcedinidae; genus Todiramphus; species Todiramphus chloris. Next base: position 14,852,270 of record JANVCC010010369.1, read on the forward strand.
AGATGGAATAGTGCATTTTAACTAGATTATTCATGTACATGAAAGCTACTTCAGCATGCAAAGGTTTGAAGGGTTGGTCTCTCCTTTGCCTGTTGTTCCTCAGGATAAATTAGTAGTTAGTTCAGTGTTCATCAGCCATGTTGTTTCATCTTCTCTTACAACCAGTTGCAGACAGGTTAGAAAAATGTGTTTTCTGGAGTGAGGTAAAAAGAGATAAGACAGTAGCAACATTAAGCAGAGGTGTTATTTCACTATATGTCTATAGTCATGCTATACTTAGTGCATGTTGATAATTTAAATGTCTCTTATGGTGGCAGAACTCTATGGATTCATATTCTACTTATGATTAAGGATAATCTGCAGATCCTTTTGTGCAGTACTGCCATTGAGCATTTGTTCCCTGTCCCACATTTGAGTGACTGATTTTTCCTACCAAAGGACAAGAATTATGTTCTGTAATCCTTCTCAGTTTTGTTTGTTATTTCCCGCCCCCCCTCCCCCGGCTATTTATCTGGTTTGTCAAGATAATTTTGCATTCTAAAGTTTCCCTGCAGCACTTGCAACTGATTTTATCCTGGTGTCACCTTCAGATGTACTAATTATGCCCTACTCCATTATCTAGGTCATTAGTGACTGAAATAGTATGAGACTGGGAGTAGAGCTTTGGGGAATACTCACTTGATTTTTCTTTTCTATTATAGTAATCTATTAGTAACTGCTTGGTGGGTTCATGAAACTGTGGAATATTTTCATTAAGCCCTTTTTTTCCTACCTTATTTGTTAGAATTACGTGTTGGGATGACATCTCTAAACATTGCAGACCTGAGGTCTTGATGCCACAGTAGATTATACGGTTTAAAAGTTGTATCTATTGCTGCTTAGAAAAAGACCTCATATTACTAGATCCTTGCTGGAAAACAGTTTTGTTCCTCAGGCTTCTGTAATTCAGTAATGTTGGTGTGATTGACGGTTAGGCTTTTAATATGCTGCAGCAGAATAAGCGAATTTCATGAAAAATTGTTTGTGTTTAAAAGACTCCTCTTAAAAGCTTCTGACAAGCTATCGTTACTATCGAGAATACTTTCCAAAACTTGTTAGATTTAGGAAACTAACTATTTGTCATAAATCTCTGCATATCTGCTTCAACATTTTGGTTTAAAACTGTGAACACTGCTCTCTTATTAAGAATTTTTTTTTTTTTTCCAGAGATGTAATGATGGTGTGGTTTGTTCATTGACTTTGCTAACATTTAGCAAGCAGAATAGCAGAATCTCGTTTCAGAGAATAGCTCCATAATTTCATGCACCTACCATAAAAACAAGCAAACTGACACCCTGCCAAGAGTAGCCAGAGGAGATCTTAAAAGAGAGTTCATAATGATACTATTGCCATATTGCACGCCTTTAAATAATTCATTAAGTCAACCACCCTTTTGTTTTAAGCAAACATGGGCAGATGCCTTCCTAAATTGGATGCAGACAACAGTTTTCAGCAAAACATTGCTGTAATATGACACTTAGAAAGAGTAACATTTTTCTCTTATTGATTTTTGTAGTGTTATCAACTCCAATAATTCACAGTGATTACCTCTGTTACACATCAAGTCCCTCATTGTTTTTCATCTACATTTTCCAGATTTTTGCTGTATGATAGATTTCACAGTTAGCTACAGCACGGTAGAAAATAAAATATATTCATAGACAGTTAAGAGAACTGAGAAGTTTTGCAGAGGCTTGAAATATTAGTATTAATTATTTAACACAAGAAATTCAGTTTAGACCTTTTATCTGCTTTGTATTTAGAGAATCAGTGAGCAGAAATCAGCAAGTAATTAAAACACAAGAAATAACAGTTGTAGGAGTCCAAGCAAAAGGTTAAGGCTAGTGTTTGCACAGCTGATGCCTCCTCAGTACTCAGCTTGTAAAGTCAGGTCACGCCTTTCAAAATACCATAATTATAGTGTGTGGAAGAGTGTAAAATTCACTCTTATCTGTAGCCTTGTTTTATTATTTTTACCTCCCCAGCAGTGTGGAGAAGACTCACCTGGGGTTAAGGAGCAGTACTTTACTCTTTGCTGTTTCTACTTTGGATTTTAACAACTTTTCTTCCTGTTAACATTTTTCTGCACACAAGTTCACCCAGCATGAGTTCTTCTTACATGCATTTCCCTATACTAATTTCATTCCAAGTTTGTCTTCTCTTTTTTGAAAACTTTAAAATCGGAAATAAGGATACTAGCTGTATCAAAACTTAGGTCTTTCTGTACATTTTGAAAACTGAAGTAAAATATCAAAATTAAGTATGATTTTAAAGAGTACATTTATGTGTATTTTAACTAATTACTTTGAAATACTTGTAGAAATTTGTGTATTATTTCAGTCAATCACTAAATTACATTTCAAGTTTCTACTAACTCAGCTTTATGATGGAAGTTTCTTCTCCTTTAGAAACTGCTATAAAAGCATCCTCAGATAGATGTTCCATTTATTATTTACTAGTAAACAAAATTGAATAGGCAAGCATATAGATTTTATCAGTCCAAATGTTTCATTACCACTACAATGACATTTTGCATATTTTCTAAGACTTTGAGTTATAAACCTCAAATCTCTTTTGATTTGAATTGCATATGAATTGAATACCTCTTATGGTACAATGAAGTGTTTGGAAATTAGGTGTTTGTTTTGTTTTGTTTTGTTTTTAATTTGTAGTTAGATAATATGTGTTTGATTTGTTCTAATGTAGTTTTAATCAAATATGTGGAAGGGAAAAACCCTGCAGTGAATTAGATCTTTATTTTTCTATCTATATCTCTTACAAACATCATAATGTCTTCAGATGTCTCTATTTTATTTAATTATTTATTTCCTCTTTTCTGCAGTTTCTCTCCTGGGGACAGGGGGAGGGGGGAGGGATGCCATGGGTGAATAGCCCAGGCATCATTCAGAGAAAGTGCAAAATGTTACTGGGACAGTCTTAGGATCTCGTGTCTGAAGGAATTTTTACACCTTTCAAATCTCACAGGCTCTGGCACACCATCTGGTTAGTTTTGCATTAAGGTAACAGTGATTATTGTGAATTTAATGCAAAATAAATAATTTATATGCAGAGCTTCTAGCTTCCTTCAGTTGTACATTATTGGAATATTCAACATGTCAAACTGTGGCACTCATTAAAAACATTTGGGTCTAATTCACACCTCTAAACATGACTCCTCTGAGGAACTTATTTCTCATATGTGAGTAACAATGTAGACAAGGGATATACAGGTGCAAAGGTGATTTCATACTTAAGTATGGTCAGGTTAGGGTGGCAATGTTTTTACAATTATTACAAATAGTACAGATGAATTTTGAGTTGTCCTTAGAATTCTCCACCCAGAAGAGATTCATTCTCGTGCATCATTAAAAATGTTGCCCTAAAATATTCCATGAGAAAAATCAGTTTGCCAGACTGGAGGACTAGACAGACTTGATCAACTAGTTAGAGATTTTCTTGGGGGAGCAGGGGATGTGGGGAATGGCAGCTTGTAAGGTCAGTCTTATAACTTTGGGTATAATAAATGATTTAATTATTCTAACATAGCCTGAAAGTCTGTAATTTATGTCAGATGCATGATATGCTGATTTTTCTGAATGCAACTGAAATCTCTTTCAGAAAGATTTGCAGTATTAATAACCTCCAGCTATTTTAAGTCACAGTCAATCTTATGGAAACAGCACAGAAATTATACAGGTTGGATTTCTTTTCCCTGTAGTTACTGCCCTGTATTTTAAATAAAAGCTGTTTGATTAAAATAGTAATGTACGTTCACACTTTGAGAATGTTTACAAGGTTGTGGCTTTCTTTTTCTCTTCCTGTCACCCCCACACTCTTTGCTCACATATTACATGAGGAAGAAAGACTGTCACCCTCTCTCAGCCAGAACTGAACAAATGGCTTTGGTTTAAACTGATTCAATTGGGAATCGTTTGGCTTCAACTAGATTTCACTTACTGTGAGCTCAGTGGATAGTCCTAAGCAGTCATCCGAGAATGCCTGCATTTAAACAAGACAACAAGCATATACAGATATCCTTAAGCAGACAAACTGTTTCTCTGAAAATGAGTAGGCACATATCCCAAATAACGAAGAGTGAAGAACAGATCCTTAACTTTCCAAAGTTAGAAGTCTAGATGAAATCCTACCTTTGGGACATTCTCTAGGGAATATAGTTTGATTTCAGTGAGATCAGCATGTTGCCACTGCTAAAACAGCTTTAGAAAAGTAACACTAATTGAATGTGTTATCTTTTCCACATGGTTATTAACTAAACCAACCATTGTCATCAATTTCCTTAGAAACTGCTTTCAAATTAAAGTAGAACTTTTCTAAGCAGTAAATAGTCTCATGTTAAAATATATGCCACAGCCTTGTTCTCTGTGCTTTACCTAACAATGTCAGAAAGATGAATAGCTAAAATTGAGGAAATATTAGCAGTAAGTAGATGAACAACCTAATTCCTTAAAGCAAAATACTGATTTTCCTTTGCACTTTCTTAGGGTTTTTTTGGTTTTTTTTTTCATATGTAATGTTAATGGTTTTGATCCTTGGAAATCTGATTCACTCAGAACTATGAGAAAGCTTCAGTTTAGAAAAGCTGTGCTGTTTTACTGAGCTTATAATGAAAAAGATGTATTACTAGGAGTGAGTTGCAAGTATGGCAGCAGCTTCATTGTGTAAGGAGTTTAGAGAACTCTTGGTCAATAACTTACCCAGCACAATCCATCATTTCCTAGTAAACTGTTCTATCACAAAGAGTCACTTCTCATTCAACATTATATATCATAATGGATCCACCAAATCTCCCTTTACACACAGGTTAAAAAAATTGTAAATCAGAGTTTCCTCGGTGATTACTTTTCTTAACATGACAGTAGAATGGGCATCTGTCAATAAGAAAGTATATAATATTTTGCTGCTAGCATGGCAGTTATGCTAAAGTTCTGAATGGCTCTAGGAGGAACTGTAAAAAATACAGGAGAAAAAACTTAACTTATAACCCAGTCTAAGTGTGAGGAGAAAAACTTTTCTAGTTCTTAAGAGAGAGAATTTGCTGACATAGTAAAACTGCAAAACCCTGTCTTGTTTACCTTAGTAAAATATTTTGAAGGGGTTTTTATACATATACATCAGATGAAGTAGATGTATCCTATGCTGAAACTGTTTAAATAATGAAATCCTACCTGCATCATTAATACATTTCACTCAGTATTGCTAATATACAAGACAGAGAATATTTCCTCACTTCTCTGGAAAGAATCTCATTTCATGTTGTTTTTCTGACTTTTGCAGGGAGAACACATGCAGAATGCATGTATTCACACTGCATATCACGTTCTGAAGCTGTCTTAGCAATGTGGTTAGTTAGTTCAGTTCTTACTGGCTGTGTTCTGCAGAAGATCCAGGTTAAAAAATTGTGGTTGGAAAAAAGAAAAATGGACCACACTTCATACTATACCCTTCCTTCCAGGCAATAAACCACATTATAGTGACCATATATGTCAATTATACTTCTTATAGTCTTAAAAGAAGACAAGAATTTTCCTTTCTCTGTACTGTACATATCAGACACACTCTGTGAGGTTATATGTCGGGTTCTGTTGTTTTTTGGTTGGTTGGTTGGTTGGTTGGTTGGTTTGGCTTGGTTTTTGTTTTGTTTCCTGTTTGGTTTAGGTGATTTTTGTTTGGTTTTTGTTTTTGTGGGGTTTGTTTGTTTGTTTTTGTGGTTTCATTTTTGGTTTGGTTTTGGTTTTTTTTTTAAGGCTGAAATATTTTTTGTTTGGTAAAGACCAGTTGCTCATTCTTGTAATAATCCCATTCTTTCTTCCCAAGCCAGGTAGCCTTCTGAGGCTCTGTAACTTCAGGTATCTGGCTTCCAGGTTCCAGTAGTGACAACTGGTGCTGACTTTCAACTAAAGCATGTTTTTCCTTGAAAGGACCTGCCCTAACACTTCATTACTACAAAACCATTGTTTAGTTTCCTAAAGGCTATTGCCATCTGTGTAATTCACAGATTACAGAAATGAAAAGGTGGTCTTCTTGTGAGCCTTGGTATAATACTTAGGCCATAATTTTTGCAAAATTAATATCTGTACTTGGAGAATTTTAGATGTGAGTTGTATGCACTGAATTAAGTCACTGTACAATCAGCTAGTATTTTTGACACAGATAGCTTTTGTAAATTTTTCCTTGCTGTGAAATGAATATGTAACACCTGCACATAAAATCCTGCTGCCCCAAAAGGATGTCTTCCTGTCACAGTGGTGAATATCAGGCAATTGTATCAGGAATAATGTTGAATTTGGTTTATTACATTCAACACTTTTACACTTGCATTGACTGTGTATGTAGTTTTCCCAAAAATACTTTTTTTATTTAACGGACCAGAGTCTATCCAGTTCTGAAGATTGTTTTAGGTCAGCAAACAAACCATTCAAAAGCACATGCCAAAAGAAGCATTTTTAACCTTAATAAGAGAATTCTTCCTCTGGTTGTTCCTATAAACATCACATCAGTTCAATCATTTTGCTGGTTCAATCATTCGTTGCTCTGTATCTCCTGGTTAGCAGTACTTTCATGCTGCCTTGTCTTAACTAATGAAGGAAAAGGCTGATGTTTATATTTTCAGCTTCTGCACAGAAACAGAGTATTATGGCTCACTTTCCATGAGAGGAGAAGCCCTGCCAAATACAAGAAGGAGAGAGTGAATGTAGCATAAAAATGTTGCCATTTTCCTATTAACTGGCAATGTGGTATGCATTAAGATATTGAAGCAGCTGTGGTGAGAATGGTGGGTGTTCTTAACCTATATTTGATTTTAATTTCCCGTATCTGCAAATAAATGTGTGGAAAAGTTTTGACTTTTCCTTTTGGCAGCTACAGTGCATAAGCTGTTCTAAAGCAATATTAACTTTTCACAAACACCTTGCTGCTCACAACTAGCACAAAAGCTGACAAAATGCATGTGCATTTTTTTTCTTCTATTTTCATCTCCCATAAAACTAAATGTTTGAAAAATGGTCCTAAATAATTTCTCCTTATAGGCTGTAGAGAGGTAGGTTATTTTTTCACAGCTACTTTTATTTACTGTGAAGAAATCTGAATAGCTGACTGGCTTATACACTGACTTAATGAATCTTAGTCTTTATCACAGTACAATTATCTTGTATAGAACTGACAGCATTTATCTTAGTCCTGATCAAGCTGGTGAGACTTTTTCAGCACAAGCGTGATTCAGTGAGGCCACAGAAACTTTGCTATACTTGCTGCTGAGGAGAGGAAAACCAATTAAAGTGGAAAAAACTGTCATATCTGCATCACCTGTGGCTACATCAATTCTTTGTCCTTGGGCAGCTACCTAACATGTACACAAGTTCAATTCTACCTTGAACTAGCATCTGGTTTGAGGTAGTAATACATCCAGCATTTTGAATTCCTGTAAATATGTGTTTCTGAACTGTCCTACATGCAAATTAGCTTCATGGCACGATATGGCTCTTTAGCATTTTTTATAGCATACTAACACAGCTTCAAAGCACATCTCTTGGTTAACGATATATACTGAACTTCCCAATCTTTACATTTCATAATATTCCATGTATCCAGATTGTCATTTTGCTGTGATGTTTGTGTTGTTGTAGTGTTCTGTCTTTTTATACTCCTTTCATCCGTATCATTTGATCTAAATTTTCATTTCTTGCAGCACTTTCTCTTTAAGCTCTGGAGACCAAGGCTCGTTTCTAGTTGCTTCAGATAAACCATGCAGCCTGGTCCTGGATGTTGCCCCTTGTGTATTCACTATCTTCAAAGCAGAAAACAGAAAACAGCTAACCCAGGCACTGGGCTAGAGCCTCACTCATTTGTATGCAAAGAGCAGGTCATGCTGACCTAAGAGTAGCAGAGCATTGAATGCTGTAACCCTTTAGTCTCAGGCTTTGTCAGTAAAATTTAGGGATTTGTATAACCAGCATGAAGTGCTGCATAACAACATCTAGGGTATTGAAACACTTTCCTTTGTGGTTTGATTGTTGGATTTGTGGGTTTTTTTCCTGCATTTTTTCTTGCCCTTCTACTCCTATTTGCACTTGCCTGTTCTGGATGAGGAAATACAGACCTCACAGATCTTGAAGAAAACTTAGCATCTGTTTACTTTTTGCCAGTCTTAGAAATAATGAGAAAGGAAAAGAAAACTCAGTATTGGAGAAGATGGTGCTGCATTTCAAAAAACCATCAGGCTCTGCTCTTTCAGAAGAGCAGGCTGAGCACTGTGATGGAGGGCATGCTCAGTAAGGAGGAAAACATAGTTTGCCCTTGATGTAATGCGAGAGTGAATGACAGAGCTGCTTTAATACGCTGTGGAGTATTTTAGGATATTCACAATATTCTCTGCTTTTCTTGATGATAAATCTTTCCAGCCACTCATGTTGTCACCTTACAGCCTCTGCTAACTTTTCTCTCTTTATGGCCTTTTGGGCAGAGATTCTCACATTCTTAAATAACTTGAAGCTGAAGAAGAAACAATACCAAAATATATAACAGATGTGCAAGTGTACCTTGGGGATTTTTGTCTTATGGACACAGAACTATCATCACACTTCCATAACCACATTTTTAGTGTTTCATTCATCATGCGTGTGTGGCTTACTAACAGTACACTTGCTCCCAGTAGGGTAAAGTTCTGTTCTGAGTCAAAACTAGCAAGATACATCTTTTTACCCTGTATGCTAGATTTCTTTCTCCCAGTCTGAGGCTTCAGACCTCTGTCTTTTGTAAACGACCTAAAAAGCATTTTTATACTCTACTTGATGTGCTGCTGAAACTTAAGTGTAGTAATAGAAGTTTTCACTACTTATAGTCTTAGAAAGAAATTCAAGGGCATTATGACAGTGTTTAGAAACAACTAAAAATTACAAGTTTGTAAGATCTCTGTGAAATTTAAAGGAGCAATATATATTTTTTAAAGACCAATCCCCATGCACAGTGGATTTAGATGTACTTATGCTGTCCTATTTTTATGTGAAGCTACTACAGATGGAAATATGACTTAGACAACTGAGTAGATAGATAGGTATAAAAGTGCCTGATTAACGTAAGAAGGGATGGCAACATGAGAGTCTGGACTGGCATACACTAGCGTAACTGCTGGAGAAAACCTTCATGAATCTGCCCCAACAGTGATTAAGTACCACTTCTCTTAATCTATTTTCAGAGTTATTCAAAGAGCTAAACTCCATATGGAATAGGGAACTCCTTTATACAACTGTGAAGTGCCATAACTCTACTTGTGTGGGAATTTTGATGTGTGTAAAGTATCCTGACTTTTTCTTTCTCTGGGATGATTTTCCTAGTCTTCTCTTTTCAAACTACTTTTAGTGTTTAACCATCAAATTTAGGGGCAGAGGTAAGAATCTTTTCTCATTCATTAGCTCTATGGTTAATTGCCTATAAAAGCATGATTAAGGCACAAAAATCTTCATTGTCTTGTGTACTGAAGTGCTTTCGCCACCGCAGGGGCATATGGAGTTATGGAGTTCTTTCAACTAACCCAAGAATGCTGTGCATCTATCCTATTTATGACATTCTGAAAAGACATTTTCACTTGAGTTGCTTTCACTGCAAGAATTTTCAGGGCTGTTGTTTGTTTTCTGATCTTCATAATTTTATTAATTTCAGTAAAGCTATTCTAGATGTCCACTACAGAAAATGTGACCACAACATCTCCTAGTTTTTTGTCTTCTTCTGAAGCTTTGGTGTATGTATTCAGCTAATGG
>JANVCC010010369.1:14862181-14885466 GCA_025345505.1 Todiramphus chloris collaris
AAGGAGGAAATTGGCTCTTATGGGTGCCCTGAATGAATCACACAGTGCATTTAGTTTCAGGGGCATGTGAACCAATTCACGGAGATAAAGGCTATGTACTCCCAGCAGGTAAGATACTGGCTGAACTTCTGCTGTAATTTCCACTGTTTCGCCTATTGTAGGATACTTTCCCTATGATACCTATCTGTAATCAATAGGAAATTCTGAAAGTATTTATGAGTGTAGATATGTGAGTTTACAATATGCTCCTGCTTAGAAATGGCTTTGAGGCATTTCACATGATACAGGGAAATGCATATGCCATACTGCCTTAGTTACTGCTTCACCTACAACTCATTGCTAAGGTTTCTGGAGATGAATTAATGGGGAAAGAATCATAGAATCATAGAATGTCAAGGGCTGGAAGGGACCTCGAGAGATCATCTAGTCCAACTCCCCTGTCAGAGCAGGATCACCTAGACCAGGTCACACAGGAACGCACCCAGGCGGGTCCTGAATATCTCCAGAGAGGGAGACTCCACAACCCCCCCGGGCAGCCTGTTCCAGTGTTCCGTCACCCTCACTGGGAAAAATTTTTCCTTATGTTTACATGAAACTTCCTGTGCCTCAGCTTCAACCCATTACCCCTTGTCCTATCATTGGGCATCACCGAGAAGAGCCTGGCTCCATCTTCCCGGCACTCACCCTTCATATATTTATAAACATTGATTCAAACACCCCTTATTTTTCTTTTCTCTAAGCTAAAAAGCCCCAGCTCCTTCAGTCTATCCTCATAAGAGAGTTGTTCCACTCCCTTAATCATCTTTGTAGCCCTGCATTGGACCCTCTCCAGCAGTTCCATGTCCTTCTTAAACTGGGGGGCCCAGAACTGGACACAGTATTCCAGATGTGGCCTCACCAGGGCAGAGTAGAGGGGCAGGAGAACCTCTCTCGACCTACTAGCTACACCCCTTCTAATACCCCCAGGATGGCATTGGCCCTCTTGGCCACAAGAGCACCCTGCTGGCTCATGGTCAGCCTCCCATCAACCAGGACCCTCAGGTCCTTTTCCCCTTCACTGACTTCCAACAGCTCAGTCCCCAACCTATGCTGATCCCTGGGGTTGTTCTTTCCCAGGTGCAGGACTCTGCACTTGCCCTTATTGAATTTCATCAAATTCCTTCCTGCCCAACCCTCCAGCCTGTCCAGGTCTCGCAGGATGGCAGCACAGCCTGCTGGGGTGTCGGACACTCCACCCAGCTTGGTATCATCAGCAAACTTGCTGACAGTGCTCTCTGTGCCCTCAGCCAGGTCATTGATGAACAGGTTAAACAGAACCGGTCCCAGCACCAACCCCTGTGGAACCCCACTGGTTACAGGCCTCCAGCTGGACTCCATCCCAGTGACCACAGTTCTCTGGCTTCTTTCTTTCAACCAATTCCCAATCCACATCACTACCTGATGAAGCAGACCATGCTGTCTCAGTTTAGCAAGAAGGATGCTGTGGGAGACAGTGTCAAATGCCTTAGAGAAATCAAGACAAACCACATCCACTGCTCTACCATCATCTATCCACCTGGTTATGTCCTCGTAAAAGGTTATCAGGTTGGTCAAACATGACCTCCCCTTGATAAAACCGTGTTGATTGCTCCTGATGACCCGCTTGTCCTTGACATGCCTAAGGATGGTGTCATGGATAAGTTTCTCCATTATCTTTCCAGGGATGGAGGTGAGGCTGACTGGTCTATACTTACCAGGGTCCTCCTTCTTGCCCCTCTTAAAGACTGGGGTGATGTTTGCCCTCCTCCAGTCCCCAGGCACCTCTCCTGTGTGCCATGACTTACTATAGATAATGGAGAGTGGTCTGGCAATGACCTGTGCCAGCTCCCTCAGCACCCTTGGATGCATGCCGTCAGGACCCATGGACTTATGGATGTCTAGATTACTCAGCTGTTCTTTAACCCAGTCCTCATCAACCAGGGAATAGTCCTTAGTCATGCTCTCCTCTGGTGCCTCAGGTGCTAGGAGCGCTTGAGGACAGTCTTCAGCAGTATAGACAGAGACAAAGAAGGCATTTAATAACTCTGCCTTCTTTGTGTCATCTGTCACCAGGGCACATGCCTCATTCAGCTTTCTGTTTAGACACATACAGATTTTTAAGAGTATTCTTGCACAAAGCTTTTCTGTGCTTGTCAACATAGAGTAATGCATGGAATATCGACTTTTCCTAGCTTAAAAAAGCTCTGTTAAGGCAACAAAGCCTCACAGTAATTATGGTGTAAATTGTGCAAAGCCTTACAATGTCCACATATCATGAAATGGGAAACACAGTTTGAAACAGGATTAAAGCACTATTTTACCTAAAGGAGAATTATCTAAATAATGAAGAAAAAAAGAGGAATGTCTGAGATGCAAGAAGGATGACCACCATAAATAGTACTCCCAAAACATGTGAATACAGAGAAAGGCAGGAAAAAAACTTTAAATAACACATCTTTATTTGGAAGCAAGAGAAATATCCTAGATGAAAACACTTTTGTGTGTTGGAAACTTTAGTAATTTTTAATCAGTATTTTAGCAAAAAATAAAAATAAAAGTTGCTGAAATGTTCAGAATACTCCTATTTAAATGAGTTATATTGTTAAACCAAATTGTCAAACAACTAAAGCATTGAAACCACAGCTATATGATTCTTATGAATGACCAGAAGTCTAGCATGGACAGAAATGCAATTAAAATTGCCAATCCTTATCACTCTATATCACTGTCAAAACAATCTATTACACATCCCTTTTATATCATGTTATATGTCTGCAAAATAAATGCTGGTACTTAAGGAAGAAGCCTATCAATCACAGCAGAAATACAAGACTTTTAAATGGAAAATTAATTTTAGTACAGACCAGGACGTTATCTCCAACACTGTAGTCCCTACAAAGGGGACATCAAGCTATAATAGAAGCCGTCAACCCCACATGAACCACTTAATCATGTTTATATATAACTTGCATATTAAAAAGCAATATCCAATGTCAATGGCTCAGATATAAAAATATCTTAATAGTCAGTAACTGACTAATGAATACTACAGTAATAACAGTTTAATTTGAAGAATTCTGACAGCTGGTTGCCTTGACGAGAGCTGTTACCAGGGAGCCCTAGTCCCATGCTGAGAACATCCACAGCATGCTGATTTATAGCAGCAGTGCAGAACTGTTTAATGTCAGCACCTCTCAGCTAAAGTAATAATAAACAGGAATGTTATGGTTTATTTTTCTGTATGAATTGTTCAGGCTCTGTATGGTAAGCACCAACTCAATAGGGGATAATAGCTGCCATTCCCGAGGGTGTTGTAACTGAGGTTTAAACATTTTTATTGGCAAGGTTAGAATATCAAAATGAATCCAGAAGAAGTAGGGTTTTTCTGTTCGCTTTTTTTTTTTGCTTTTTTTTTTTTTCCTTGATCTCTTATCCCATTCTGGAAAGCAAATATAATTTGTGTAGTTATAAGAACTTCTTTCAGTCTTCGACTGAATTTCTTTTTTGTCAGTAGTTTAACTGACTTCCCTTTTTATGTTTTGTGTTGGATATTAATTTACTACAGACATCACCATATAGCTTTTTGTCTCCTTCCATTGCTCCCTTCTCCATGCCCCTAAAATTTGTAAATGTGAATTCATTCATGAAAACTTCAAAGAATTTGAAGTAAACAGCTTTGTAGTTTAAAAGCAACTTTTTTTTTTTGTTTTTCTTGTTAGATTGATTACCAAGGTGGACATTTTTTGTACACCTGCAGTTTTGAACGAAAGCAGTTCCTTAGGGGCAACACCTTAGAATATATTTTATTTTACCCTGTTATCTTGAACAAGAAGGATTTTGAAGACTATGAAAGATTCCCTGCAGGACAGGTAGAGGGAAAATTCTTCCCTGAAACCTTTTCTCAGAGAATTTCAATACTACTGATTCTTACTTCTTAAGGATATGCTGCATTTAGTAAATGTAGCCAGACATTGATAAGATGCTTGCATTGTTTTTCCTTTTTTTCCTTTTTCACTGTGAACTTTTTGTTTTATTTGGAAATACAGGTAGGATATTAGTAACTGGCTAACAAGCAGAGGGATATGAAATGTTTTCAGCCTTGGAGGAAAATGATATAACTCTCAAGTACTGCACTGGAGTTCTTCCAGGTCCCATTAAAGGTTAATTCATAAACTGTAGTTAGAGATTAACTTATTTTTTTTCTTTTTTTTTTTTTTTTTTTTTTAATGAAATCAAAAAGAAAAATCTGTGATTGCACAGTTCTTTTGGTTTACTAATTTATGTATACCACCTGTGTGATAACACACACACCCATATATATACGTACTCTCACATCCCCCTTCAGGAGGGTGTTCTCCAGGTATCCCAGCAGCAAAAAAGCTGCATTAGAAGTAGAAAAATGAGAAAGTGCTAGAAAGATTGAAAAAGAAACATAAAAGTCCGCATATAAAAGGGAAAAAAAAAGGGTGTTTATGGTTTATGTAAGATATTGTCTATCAGTGAAATATGGTTCTGGATAAGTATTTTTCCTCCATCTTGAAGGTGGATGCTATTTGGATGCAACATTAATCCAGATGTGTGCTGAGCAAGAAAAGCAGACTATTCTTGGAAAAATCATTAAGGATGTGCCTTAGAGACATGCTTAAATAATTTTTCAGAACATTTCTTTAGGGATGGAATTCTCTTTGAAGGGCAGAACAATATTTCATATACATCTATCAGCAGTTCTTTGTGGTATTTTGGAGATGAGATTGTCCAATTATCCTCCAAGGAGGCAGGACTGGAACTTTATTTGGAGATTTGATCTTTGTCTTGAAATAGATAGCAATTATCTCAATTCTATTTCTCTGCTTTGAGTGCTGAAAGCTTGGAAGATATTTTATTATTTTTGTTTTAGCAGCTGAAGGGACTCTGCTGTTTATTTATCTGTTAATTGTCATATCACTCGATCCAGGGCAGTGACCTGGAGGACCCATCCTGTGGCAACAAAACTGAGAAATATTGTGCTCCTGGTCTGAGGCAAACTGTTGGCAAAACTGTCCATGGGAACCTACTTCAGCTACTAAGTAAATCTGACCTTTTTGTCAGTTTGTTGTGGGCACAAGTACTGAAGCTGATGAGATCATCAATTTGACTTAACAGCTGCAGAGTTCAAAGAGTTTCCGGTTCATGGGAAATGTTTTTAAATGTCTGGTTTGAATCCAAATCAGACCAAAATTATACAATAGAAAAAAAAAAATTCAAAGAATTTCAAGAAGAAAATTACCATGCTCTGCATATAATTTACTGTGTGTAAAAGCTGTGTGATGAAAATGGATACTATAGCTCAATGTGTTGAATTTTTCGGTTTTTTTATAGCAACTATGGCTTATGATTTGCATTTAATCTGTGATGTGGTATTTCACATCAGAATTTTAGGGGTTTTTTTTTTCTGTTTTCTTTGGAGTATTTTACTGTTTCGCTCCTTTAAGTTTAAAGTATTAGAAGTAAAGCCCTTAAATCTTCCTGACCGTTAACCTTTGATATTACCATTCCATGTATGAATCATTGCTCATCTCATGAAGACTATTAGCTCACGTAGGCAACAGATCACTTTTAACTGCATCTTACACTTGTTTTGTGTTTGTATCTACTACCTGCTTATACACTTCATTCAACATTTATTAACTCTTTGTCTGGCTCAAATATATAACCTTAAAATAAAGTGAAACAATTTGAAATTCACAGCTTGATTTGCAGACACTATAAAAAACTCATTTTAAAGTGACAGGATTACAGTGTAAGAGAACTCAGCCAGTAACGGCATCATATATGAGGCATTAGCTCACATTACAGTGCAGTTGGCTGGACCTGCTATAAAATTTGTCTGTAGTTCTCTGAAGGCAGCAAATCCATGCATGCAGTATGACCTTTTATTTCTAGCTGGTAACTAGCAGGAAAAATAAGAATAGGTAAAAAAAACAAACGAAAACAAACAATAACAGCATCCAAAAACCGACGACAAAACAAATAAAACCAAACCAAACAAATCAAAAACAACAAACAAAACAAAAAAAAACCAACACCACAGCAAAGAAAACCGTAACTGTAATTAATCCAATGGCCGTGTCATCCCATTGCTCTCTACAAGGAGCAATCCAAGTCAATTTAAAGCATTTTTCTTCAATAGTGACACAATATGAGGCTAGTGTATGATCTGAGCTATTTCTGAAATCACTGTCTCTGCAGCCAACAAAAGCCGTTTGAAATGCTCTTGAAATCAAGCTAATGCCATTAAAAAAAAAAAAAAAAAACAAAAAAAAAACCAAAAAACAACAGATAAAAAGAAACTTAACCTTTGCTTGTTGATTGCATCTTTGTCACTATCTTTATGTTATTGCTTATTTTTAGAGCTTCTAATGGTCAACTGCAGAAACAGAGTAGGACTTCTCCTCCCCTAAAGTCATATCTTGGATTCTGCAGATTTTTACACTTTTCCCTGAAGTGTCTGTTAGTGTTACACAGCAGCTTCCTTTTGACAAAAAGAAATATCTGTCTTGCTTCTATACTCAGAATTGCAAAAATGGATAGATTCAAGTCTGGAAAAGCTATTCCCATGCCTGGAATTTCTAGGGAGTAATGGTAACTGGGAACTACTTCTGGCTGGTTTGTGAAGTATGTGCTCCTTTTCCTAAAAGGACAGCCTGGTCACTACAGGGTTTAGGATAGTAGTGATACCATTTAAGGTCCCCTTCTCCTTTCTTGTATGGCTTTAGTTTGTGGGTATGGGCATCATGCCAGTTTTTGAAGAGAGTTACTAGACTGTTGGAAAGTGTTTTGTAGTATGTGTACACTAAATGTTTATTCCACCTAGCTTGCATATGGGAAGCTTAGAGTTAGAGGGAAGGAGGGAATTGAGTTCAGTGATCCAGGTAATGGATATCAGTCTTCTGTTCATGAGTTCCTAAATATTTATTTCCCTCCATTTAATGCACTTCTTGCTTTTGACATAGGGTCTTCAAAGTCTTTATTGCTATTTATTTGTCAAAGTTTCTGTAATTAGTGCCTGTCCCGGTTTCTCTGAGATAAAATCACAGGCCAGCCATGGTACAAAGGCAGTTAGAAGTTTTGAGTTAGCCAGGATCTTAAACTAGGGGGCAAAAGTTAGGGCAGCTGATGCAAGTTGTCTCACAGGTGTATCCCACACCTTAAACATCATGCTTACCATAAAGGCGGAAGTTTTCTTAGGACAGGAGCCCCTTCTGCTTGGGGCTTCTCTTCTTGTTTCTCTCATCTCTGGAGGTGCTTGACTACATTCTGCTCATCAGGACTGCTTTCCTGTTTATTGTGACTGCCATACCTTTGCTGGGCTCATAACATATGTAACTTCCTATGTACTTTATATTGGTATTAGTTTCAATGTTTCATTGAATGTCTTTACATTTCAACCCATGGGTCTTCCCTCCTTTTCCCATTTCCCCGTTCTGTGCTGATAAGGTGTCACTGCATGATAGAGTAGCTGTTATAGTTTAGCCCTGGATAGGAGCTAAATGTAGACACTACGCCTTTCCAAATCTGATTTAGTAGTAGGTCACTGGGGTTTTTTGCTTAGAAGGTGAAGGACAATATTTTGAACTTTTTGAGTTCTATTAAGAAATTAGGCTAGCATATTCTAGGCTCATTTAATGATAAGATATTTATGCTAAAACTCTTAAGTAGAAATTTTCATTCTTATGAAAGCAGGTGGGAGTCTGTCTATGCAAGAATTGTCTCTTCTAAAGGAATGATAGCATGCTTGCGTAAATTGACATTTTTAATAAAAATCAGATGCATTCATTTCCTTCCCATTTCACTGTTGGCAAAATACACTTTTGGTGGAGGAAGGGAAGAGAGGCTGGAAGACAATATCAGTCTGCTGTGGTAAACTCTATGCAATGGCAGTACAACAATGGAGAGCTTTTTCCTTTCTGTTCCTTAAAGAATTGCTTTGGTTACAATATCAAAAATGCCTAAGGGCTTACCCTGTGTTGAAGGGACTATGCCATCTGTTTGTGTAAGGAATGACTTGGTATGCATGAACTGTTACCTAGGTGGTAGGTTTCTCAGTCTGTCAGCTCTCCTGTCAACTGCTGTCCTTGTTGCAACTGTGACCCCTGAAGGAATTAGTTACATGATTGACTGATGATGATTGACATCCACACAAAATTAACTCTTTAGCTGCAGCCACAATTGAAAGTGATCCCTGTGTTTTTAATCTTCAGGACAGGTATGCTGGTTTTTTCCATGCCAGTGAGCTTGCACAAAGTAAATATGATTAAGCTGATAAGTGGAACTCAGACAGAGCTATGAGTTGCAGGGTTTGCTCTAAAGTTTACTTACTTTCAATCACTTGCAACAAGACTATTTCTTGGTGTGTTTTCAAACCACGAAAATTTTCCACACTTAAAACAGCTGAGTATCTAGGGTCCAGCTCCTGTTTCTTAAAACAAGCTTTATCCTGGAAGCTAGCTTGAAGGATACCACAGTTTGATATCTGCAAAGAAAATGCTTAGAGACAGTGTCATTTAATTAAAAGGAACCATGTACAGATTGATGTGATAGCTGTTTCACCTCTCTTCCTGAGTTGCTCAGAGCAGTGGGTGGAGACATACCTCTTCTCTCTACTGTTTTTTTAAGGTCATTCTTACCAGGAGAACAGTAGTTTAACAACTGTGCTTGTCAAAAATGACCATATTCAGCCTTTGTACAAAATACAAGACTGGAATAAATGGATCTGGGGACAGATTTTTGAAGTTTATAGTGTGAAAAAGTGTCACACACATGGAAGATCCCTTCCATGTATAGGTCAACAGAAATTCTAATATCTGCTTTTTTTCCTAATAAAACTTCAAATGCACCACTAATGAGTAATAATAAAGAAAACCAAGCCTGTCATTGCAATAAATACCCACCAATAGAGTCTCAAGCATGACATGACAATTCTCATCTAAGCTGCTAAATTCTTATTCTTCTTCAGAATTAATCTTTAAGAGATAAGCCATTAAGAGACCTAATCTGTAGGCCCATTTTTCACAGCAAATTTTCCTACCTAAATCATGCATGATCTGAGTTGTTTAACTCATACTTCCATTTATGTCTTGTTTGAAAGGCAGAGCATCTCATGACTGAGTGACTTTTATGTCTCAGTGTCTGTGTTTGAACTGGTGAGGTGAATGATTAAATTCCAGTTGCCTTGAGAGGAAAAAAGGATATGTAGATTTCTACTCCACTTTTGGCATGCTATCATAGGCATATAGTCAAAAGACTTCTTGTAAAGAGAGTCCTTATGGTAAATTTAGGTTCTGATCTACAAAGGTTTTCTGATGTCTTAAGGGTTAGGTGGATAATTTAAACTGACAGCAGTAGCCTAAATCCAAACAGAAATCTTTCATAAATACTTCTTTCTCAAGATATTTGACCAAAAATAGATCAGCAGCTTTTTGAAATATGTAGCAAAAAGTTAGGTATTGATATGCTGGGTATAGTGGGAGCTTGTTCTGAAGTGTCATTTTAGAGTACCTTCTATTGGAATCCTAGGTTGGTGAACTGCTGCTTTTCAGAAATAGGGAAAATTTAGCGCATCCCAACTGACTGTGAAAGCTTTGGCAAAGCTTTCATAAGCAAACAATATAATAAATACTGACTCATTATTTAACCATAAAGCATCTACTAAAGGATTTGTGTTGCACTGCCATTAACATATTTTAAGTAAACCGTTTGGAAGGAATATGAAATTGACCATGTGTGTTTACAGTAATGTTTGCAATGAAATACTTTTTACTAGTAATGCTTAACCATGCGTAAGGGGAAAAAAATTATTGCAGTTATTTGGGTTCTGGTTGCTAAATGGCATGTGTAATTTTTTGATTTTTTTTTTTTTTTTTTTTTTAACAGTACTGTGTAGGTGGAATCATAGTATCTTAGTGCAATTATCCTGTTATAAATTACTAAACAAATATCTGGTTTCATATCCCAAGTTTTGAGTAGTTTCATTTAGGCAGAGGTTGCTGAAGGTAGTGCTTGCCTCCAAGTTGAGATTGGACATTTTCTTTCTGTTTCACTGGAAGTTTTCTGCTTGGTGGGGGAGAGTGTATTAACAGCTCCATCTTCTAAAACTAGATTCCAAGAAGACCTCATGTCCCAGTAGCAAGTACTTTGTTATTCTGCAATTTTTTTCCCCCACCATCTGTAGAATGGTAGCTTTCATTGTATGTCAAAGTATGGGTACATTATACTTGCATTAACAAACATATTAATATATAAAACATTTAATGCATATTAATAATATTAATATCTAATAAATTTAAAATAAACTGCATAGAAGTGTCTCAAAAGAGTGAGGTTTCCCAGGAGTACTGGTCAAGTTCTGATCATTTTTCAGATACCAAGAATAGCTTCTTAATATGGGGTTGTGGGAATTCAAACTTTATCAAAACTATTCAAGCCCTAAAACCAACACCGTTTAGCCTCACCTCTGACTTTGTTATCAGAATTGACCTTAGTCTAGAGTAAACTAGAGGACATGCTATCATGTGCCATGTATCACAAAATTTTTCAAGAAAATAGGAATAAAGTTAGGGTTGAAGATAACAAGCCTATTATTACATTTTTCTTGATCTTGACAGAAATTGTTTTAACAATATAAGTGAAAAACAAAACAGACAAATCAGACTTTTTTGCATGAAAGTATGTCTGTGGTATGTGTTTGGAAAGGCCAAATTATATGAATATGCCATAAAGTGATATCTTTAAGGTCCTAAACCTCTTTAACTGATAAGGTATGAGGAAATGGCCTCAGATTGTACAGGAAAGGTTTAGGTTGGACATTAAGAACATTTTTTTCACTGAAAGGGTTGTAAAGCATTGGAACAAGCTGCCCAGGGAAGTGGTTGAATCACCATCCCCAGCCATGTTTAAAAGTTGTGTAGATGTGGTGCTTAGGGACATGGATTAGCAGTAGATGTGTAGAATAAGGTTAATGATTGGACTCTGTGATCTTGAAGATCTTTTCCAGCCTAGATGATTTTATGATTCTAATTCATATAGTACTCTGCTTTTCATCTAATAAATGTGTGTTGGGAAATCCTTTCCTACCTTCCCCTTTAAGTGTATTTGTTGGAATCATTAGCACAAAACCCTGTGTTAAGCAACTTATTTGGAGCATGGTCTTTGGGGTTTTTTTCAGACTTTGAAGGTGGTGATTGTTTTACGGTTTGGTGTTTTGTTTTGTTTTTACCATAACATTTGAATTACTGGAACTCTGTAGGGAATAAAAGTGTTTTTTTCCATGTATAATGACATCTGTCTCTATTGATTGTTACTTGGTTTGTCTTCTTGTTTTGTTTGCAAGATCAAATGGTGCAGTATCTCTATTTTTACAGCAGCATACCTCTGTTTAAACAAGGTTAAATGTCAACTCTTCGAAGAAAGAACAGTCTTTTTGTCTGTTTGCATATCACTAGCTCCATTGGATGTCACTGGAAATGGCTACATGCAACTGTATTGTAACAAATGTCACTTTCGACGTTGTGTATTTAAAACAGATTGTACAAACAGGCAATTCATAAAATAGGGTATTCAACGTTTTTAATTCAACTTCTTTTTCTAAGGTTTTTCAGTCAGTAAGAGAATTTTCTGTTTTCTGGAATATGCTGGTTTGGATGCTTTCCAAGTACCAAATGGTATCGTGTTGTTAACAGAGTGATTATGTTTTTTTTTTTTTTAAAAGGCAATATTTCATCTGTGTGGCATGTTTATCTATGGTTAAAAATAAGTAGCATTTGTATAAATGCAACTTACAGTATCTCAATTGGCTTTACTTACTACAGCTTCTCTTTCAGTAAGCATTTTTAGATTGAGAGTTCATGTAGAGGCTATGGAATCACCTTCTGATTAAAATATTTCAAACATAGGACAAAAAAAAAAACAGTGTCTCTCTTTGGAATTATTTTGTTCTTCACTATTTCTGGGAGGTGTCCAAGTTCATCCCCTATAGTGACATACGTTTGGGATAATCCATATCACCTCACAGACATGGTGATTTGTGAAAGTAGGATACTGGTGTTTCAAAAATTACTTCTACCTAACTAGGTTTCATCTTGAGCCTTATCCATTCTGGAGATCCAAACCTTGTCTTATGTTTGAGAGAAATGGCACTGCTTAACTTGTTTAACTTGTCTCGAGTGTTAAAATTATTCTTACCAAAACATGTGTTTGCAATATTTACAGAACTTAATTAGGACCAGAGTTAAAGGGCTAAACAGACAGCATCTGAGTCAGAAACTGAGACCTGAAAGGAAAGAAAAATTAATATTTTAATAAAAAATAGAACATTTATGAAGAAATGTAGAAGAAAATAGACAATTCAAGAAGAAGGCATTTCCAAAGACAAAACAACACAAAGGAGGCAGCAGAGGGAATGAGAAGATGAAGTATAATGCTTAATGTTTTCTCTTCAGAGGGATAAAAGAACAAGAGAATTTAGCTTACATAGAAACATATTTTGTATTAAGGTATTGTTTGTTGTGCGTATGCTGATACTATATTACATTGCTAAAACAAAAACAGAAAATCAAACCACAATAACACCTATAGAAGAACCAGAAAAAAGAAAACATGATTCCTATTTGCATGTTTAGACTGTACTCATTCTTTATTCATCAAAATAAAATACCTCATAGAAACCATATATGTGAAACCAGAAAACTATTATGCACTGGAGAAAACTGATGAAAATAAATGAATGAAGTTACATTTTCTTCTAGAAAAGGGAGTATGTTTTCTATGTAAAAAAAAAAAAAAAAAAAAAAAAAAAAAGTCTTGTCTTTGGCTTTCTTTAGATCTGTCTTGAAAATAAGACTTTGGAAATAACCAATAAGATTTTTAATTTTACCTCTAAGGTATATTTTAAAGATATTAATCATGGTATCCGTAGAAATTTTTTTTTTTGGTTGCACTTTAGTTTGCCATATAGCAACATGAGTTTAACTTCTCACCTTTGTACAGGCAATGACAAAATATGCTGCTCTTAATCCAAACAGGACTAATAGCCTTTCTATTGTTAACATCCACCTCAGCAACACAGGTACTCTTTCAATCATATTAATTGTTTTGCATTTTAAATTAATAATATTAATACTGTTTTCAGTCTCTTCTTATGATGAAGGATAGATAGCATACATCTGAGATCTAAAGACCTTGCTTCTTCAAACACCTTTTCCTCACCCCATCAGTTAATTTATTAAAACATTATTTTGACTTTTAAACATTTTGCCTGTATGGATTTATTTGATCCAGGTTGGGATCCAAAGCCCAAGAACTCTATTAGCACAATGTCCCCTTTTGAGTAATTTCATCTTCCAAACAAGCAGAGTAGTCCAAGAGACCTGCTTTGACAATCTAGGCCACTTTGTGCATTTGGGAATACCACTACCTTTCTGTTAGTGACTTCTTTAAACAGTTTCAATGTGCTTAAATGCAATTGGCTTATGCCTACTTCAAAAGTTGGATTAGAATCCCTACATAGCTTTCATGGTTTACTTGACATCAGACTAAAGTGCTATTAATGTGATTAAGTTAAAATGTTAAATTGAGTTAAAGTATTAAGTTAAACCATTACACACTCCGTAGACAGCAACTCCTAGGAAGAAGTAATAACAGAAGGAAAATCAAAATTTAATAAGTGTGCAGGAAAGAATAATAGAAGCTAAAAATTCTGGCAAAAAAACATGATGAAGGGGTCCAAGGACACAACCCACATGAAGATAAATGAATTCAGAGTATCTGTCTTGGGTCACTCTTTTAGCAGTGGCGTCACTGTTTTTAGCAATTGGTGTCACTAAATTCATTTTGATGTAAATTACCATATTCAGAAAGCTGTGAGGGTAGTTAATGAACCTTGTTGATGTTCTTGTTAGAAATGTCTGACTTAGACCCTGAGTGCATCTTTAAGCCTCGGTAATGATCACACCTTCATAGTTTAATATATTTTTGTACCTTCATGATACTGTAATTAATAATTTTGTTTGTTTGGTTGGTTGTTTGGTTTGGTTTTGGTTTTTTAATTATTATTTGTTTGGTTTTTTATTTTTATTTTAGCATATAGTCAAACTGGCTTGCAGAAATAAACAACTCTTTATTTTTCATTTCCTGTCTCTAAAGCTAAATCTCTTTGTAGATCTATAAAGAGCAAAATGGTGGTCTCCTTTGATAGCAAAGAAAATTTCAAAACTTTCATCATGATTAATTAAAAATAAATAAAGAAGTCTATTGATCACATTAAGAAGAAACTTTCTAGGCTTTTCCCTTGTCAAACAACCCTAGGTAAAATTAGAAATAAGTTGTTGTGAAAAACAATTTTAAAATTCATGAGGAATAGGAAAAAATCACCTACATAGAAATCATGTGATAGTAATATGTTATATTAATTATGTTCATGTCCCAGTTGTGAACTCATGTACCTCAATTCCTATGTCAGTGTTTTCCTCTTAAGTAGGTGACAGCTTAGTATTATGCAGGTTTGTCTTACAACAGGCCCAAATCAAAACAATAAGGAAATAATTTTTCAACTCTTTCTCTGTGTAGAAATGGATATAATCCTAAAGGTCTCTTCTTGTGCTTTTTGAGGTGTACAAATGAGCGGCAATATATAAAAGCTGCTGGTTTATGATAAATCTTTATAAATGTACAAGGGTCTAAGGCGTGGGTTGACCAGGAAGCTGTAACCTCCTGCCACATGTTTCCCCTTAGTGCTCCAGCCCCAGATCATAGAATCATATAATCATAGAATTGTAGGGGTTGGAAGGGACCTCTGGAGATCATTGAATCCAACCCCCCTGCCAGCGCAGGAACACCCAGGGTAGGCCACACAGAAACAGACCCAGCAAGGTGGGTGTTTAAAGTCTCTAGAGAAGGAGACTCCACAACCTCTCTGGGCAGCCTGTTCCAGCTCTGTCACTCTCACAGTGAAGAAGTTTTTCCTCATATTGAGGTGGAACTTCCTGTGTTTCACCTTGCTACAATTACCTCTTGTCCAATCACAGGGCACCACTAAGTAGAGACTGTCCCCTACTACTTGAAACCCGCCCTTCAGATATTTGTAAACATTAATAAGGTTCCCTTTCAGTCTTCTCCAGGCTAAACAGCCCCAGGGCTCTCAGCCTTTCCTTAGAAGAGAAATGTTCCAGTCCCTTCATCATCTTTGTAGCTCTCCATTGGACTCTCTCTAGTATTTCCCTGTCCCTTTTGAACTGGGGAGACCAGAACTGGACAAAGTACTCCAGATATGGTCTCACTAGGGCAGAGGGGCAGAAGAACCTCCCTCGACCTTCTGGCCACATTCTTCTTTATGAACCCCAGGATACTATTGACCTTCTTTGCCACAAGGGCACATTGCTGTTCCATGGATAACTTATTGTCTGTCTAGAAGCCAAGGTCCCTTTCCATGGGGCTGCTTTCCAGTGGGTCTAACCCTGACCTGTACTGGTGCATGGTGTTGTTCCTCCCCAGATGCAAGACTCTACACTTACACTTGTTGAACTTCTTTATGTTCCCCTTTGCCCAGCTCTCCGGCCTGTCCAAATATCACTGGATGACAGCACAGCCTTCTGGTGTATCAGCCACTCCTCTCAGTTTAGTATCATCAGCAAACTTACTGAGGGTACACTCTGTCCCTTCATCCAGGTCATTGATGAAGATGTTGAATAAGACTGGGCCCAGAACTGACCCCTGGGGAACAACACTACTTACAGGCTGCCAGATGGACTCTGCACCACTGATCACAACCCTTTAAGCTCTATTGTTCAGCTACTCCTCAACCCATCTCACTGTCTGCTCTTCTAACCCACATGTCTTGAGCTTTCTCATGAGGATGTTATGGGAGACAGTGTCAAAAGTCTTGCTGAAGTCAAGGTAAACAACATACACTAGTCTCTCTTCATCTACCCATTCAGTCAATCATAGAAGGCTATCAGATTAGTCAGACATGACTTCCCTTTACTGAATCCATGTTGGCTACTCTTGATAACCTTCTTTTTTAGCATGTGCTGAGATATGATCTCCGCAATGAGATGGTGCATCACCTTTACAGGGATGGAGGTGAGGCTGACTCGTCTGTAATTTCCAGGGTCTTCCTTTTTGCTTTTTTTGAGTTCTGGAGTGACACTGGCTTTCCTCCAGTCCTCAGGCATCTCACCTGTTCGCCATGATCTTTCAAAAAGGATGGAGAGAGGTAGATCAAAAACATCAGCCACCTCCCATGGGTGCACTCCATCAGGGTCCGTGGATTTGTGTGTGTTCAGTTTATGCAATTGATTTCAAACCCAATGCTCATCAACTGGTGGAAAGAATTCCTCCTTCCAGGTTTTCACTGTTTTGCCAACTAACATGTATGTGAACAGACCTTTAAGCTGGGTTTTTTTTTGTCTACAGTCTGAGCATTTGTTTGTTTACAAATAAATTCATTTACAATACATCAGGAATACATAAAGTTCAGATTAGGGCTTGGAAGAAGGGGGAGGACAGAAATAGCTTGTTAAGAAGTTTTTTATTGCTTTTGTTGTTAGAATTCTTAATTCTTGAACAAAGATAATTCATGTCTCTGGGTATTTGTGCTTTCTCAGATCTGCTTTCAGTTAACAGAGTTATTCTCAACTCAGGTACAGTAAGACAGATAGAGCTGGTATTACAATCTGCATTCTTTTTCTCCTCTGGAGTTCTTATCTCCTTTTACTTTAAGCAATTTCAGGAAGCAAAGAAGGAATTGCAATTCTGTGGAGGCTCTCTACCAGTCCTACTGGAAGCAGTCTCCTCTGTTATCAGCCAGGCAGGCAACAGGGAGATGTGCAGACATTCTCAAGTTTTGCAGTGTTCCCTATCTAAATTCCAGCAGAAACATCTGATACTGCAAAGCAACCAAATTAATGTTTAATTTCTCTGGAAGGTTCAAAAGATGACAGTGTGGATTGAGTAATTATTTAACACAGTAAGTCATTCTTTCCTCTTCTCAGTTCTACTGTCTGTAAATCTGACCCCTTGGGCAGGGCTTTAATGGAAAATAAACAGGACCAGTAGGTTTGTGGTTCAAAAATCTTAAGTTCCCTTGAAAAGTATCAGTGAGAGTCTTGGGCAACATCTGTGAGTACAATGAACTAAACTAGTTGCTGCAGAGGCTTGAGGGGAAAGAGTATATAGAGGCACGGGTAGCTCTCCAGTAATTCAAATCCATATGTTCTGGTCTGGTTTGTTTTTTTTTTTTTTCCCAGGATGACTTTTATTCCTGCAGGTAACTGTGGTAATATAGTTGCTTATTTGTATTCAAAGCAAACCTAAACCAGCTAAACTGCATCTGCCAGAAAATATGTTTTCTTTCCTTTCTCTCCCCACCCAAACAGTGGAGCTTATCTTTGAATTCAGAAGCTTCCTTGATGTCTGTTCATTTAGCAGAGTATTTTATAACTCAAGTTAATTGAGGACATGGTCTGTGGTTGACTCAAGAGCTGCTTTAGTGAGGTTATGTTTATTAAATTGATTAAAGAGCTGTTTGTCCCCATAATCGACTATGAGAACGTTGTTTGTGGTATTAAAAATGGATTAAGATACACTCAGCCAAATTAAACATTTTGTATAACAAGTCTTATTTGTGGACAGTAGTACTGCTGTTTTTTGTGTGTGCCTCTTTTTTTGCTTGCACCAGTGGGTGTCAGAGGGCAGCAGTTCCCGGATCTCATTTATGCACAGGGATTCATTGTTCTCTGCTAATCTTTTCACCTGGCAACTGCTTGGTATGTAGCAGCATGGCTGTGCATCAGTGGTGGAATGTGGCTGTCCACAGTGCAAGGTCAGTAAGCAAGCCACAGGATGCTGGCATCACTGCAGGGTACTGTTGGCAGGACCTGTGTAAGGATGCTCTGTCCTGCTTCAGTTATCTAACACTGTATGGAGCCTGAAATTCACTGTGGGTCAGGGAGTTTTTCATTACTTCTAAATCCTTGTGCAAGGCTGGTAAAAAGAGGAGATGAGATGCTTCATAAAAAAGAGAATAATGATCAGATGTGATGAATAGGTGTTTCTGGGAACCATTTGACCTAGTTCTGCTTGCTTCGTCTCCTACTGAATTCCTGGTTCTTCCTGTGTCAAGTTGTCCTTTTTCAGGGACTTTCCCTACTTTTGTGCTTTCACGGATTTCTAGGAAGCTACAGGTTCCATCTGAGCAAAGAGGCAAATAATTATTTCAAACTGAAACAGCAGCCATAATTTTTCCTCTAATGTAAACCAATAATTCCCATGAAATTAAAAGCAACCCACAAAAAAAATGTGTTGGATTTTTGTATTCATTGTTTTTTTCACTCTAAACTTCCTATATCCATTAACAAAAATTACCCCATGGAAAGAGGAAGGCAGAATATTTTTGGAAACTTGAGGAAGTACTGAAGGTGATATTTCATGTAGAAACACAACTCTTCCACAGTAGAGGACAAATCAAAACACAGAAAACCCTCCCATTACAATTATGAAATGTCCTGTTGCTTTTTTACCCAGTAACTCACAATGAGGTTAATGCTTGGCGTCACAGAAAAATTTACCCTGTTTCCTCTCCCATTAAATATCTCTGTACTAAGCCAAAATGATTTTCCAAGCGACCACATGATAGGTACTTGCCCGTGTTATTTATCTGCAGACTTATGACTGCAGACAAACTTCAGATCAGAGAAGAAGATTGTTCTACAGTGGCTGTTAGTTTGGTACCAGTCCCAAATTATGGAAGACAAATCATTAGACTCAATTATTAAAAGTAAAATTTACCATTTTGCTTACAGCTCCCCACTTGATTTATGGCTGAAGTTTTACTTTTCACTGCAGAAACTGTGCATCAGGAACTATTTGAAGTTTTTGTTCAGTCATAGAGAAATAGTTTGGTGAAACGGTGTAGAATGATCATGTATTTCTTCATACCTTTGAAGTACATTTATGATACAAGTGGCCAAGATTAAAAGACCTGTAACTAGGATATAAGGGGAAAAAGGAAAAGAAAAAAAAACAAAAAACAAACAAACAAAAAAAACCCACACAAAACAAAAAACCCTAACCAGAATTACGGAAAAGCAGGCAGCAGACTCTGAAATGGTAATCAGAGGCTTTTGTGTTCCAAAGAGCTATCATGAGTTTCTCAGTGAAGGAAACAATTAGGAGAATTTTACTTTCTACATTTTGAATATTTGCTTGATTAAAAAGAGTGTTTTCAAGTTTATTGTCTGTATATAAAACTAGGGAGAATGGCCATGAGATTTTGCCACTAAGAAATGGTGAAAACTAAGTGACTGATGACTAACAAGAACACAAAGGTCTTTGTAAAACAGGAGTGGATTTTAAGACCTTAATAGTACATTCTCAAGTGTTTTGCAGGTAGAACTTGGTAACTCAGGATGTGCACAGAAAACTCACATGCCAGAGTTTTGATGACAAACTTTTATAATGTTTAGGAAACTGGCAAATGTTAGTAATTCTCATTAGATTTCTCAAAACTGTATGAATAAGTATGATTCTACCAAATTGTAGTCTACTTATGTTTAGACAAGGTGAGACCACAAGGCAGCTTCAGTACCTTAGGGCTTCCTCCCAGTCTCTTCCAAATGGGATCTGCACAGAGCATTCCCCAGACTGCCATGTGTGTGCCCACATTGCATAAAAAACATATTTCTTGAGACAAACTCTGGTATCTAAAATATCAGCACATCACAAAATGGAAATGCTTCATTTTTAAATGCCAGCTGTTTCAATAAGAAAGCAAAAGTATCAAAGCCAAAACTTTGGAGACAATGCAGGTATTTCCAAATTGCTCCAAAAGTACAAACATACAGAACAGTCTAGGAAGGTAGAGAGGGTCAAACAGCATATTTAAGTCTCTACCATATTTTTTTTTCCTACTTAAAAGTTCTTTTATTCCTAGTATGACATCCTCTCTACTACTTGGTGCAGTGTTTTAATCTTCTCTTTTAATGATTCAGTGTTTTTCACATCCAATATTCTTCTCTACTGCTATGCTAAGCTCCTAACTACTGAAGAAAACTGAAAATGTAGAATGGACTGGCATACCCTTGAAGAACTAAAAACCCTTCCCTTGACCTTCAGAGGTAGAACAGGTAAAGTTTTGGAGAGCTACTACCAACTGTCTTGTCAAATGTAGTGTTATTGTATTTTTGTTACCCTTTTCCTTGTTTTATTGCTCAGTTCTTTTTTCTTTGGTGTTTCAGTGCTTCAACATTTATAGTCCAAACATGATAACATGTACTATGAATTGGTAAAGTAAGCTGTCACTCAGAATGTCTTCTGCCTCACTACCTATTAAGCAATTAGCTCTTCTTAGAGCCTTCATATCTATCAGGTTTAGCTTTGCTGGAAAATCTGAGTTTATAATATCTGAATAGGGTTTAAAATTCCTATAATGTAACATGTTCATTCCTTTGAATTCTTGTTATATTATCTCATGCCAGAATAAATTTTTGTAGTCTATTCTCTATTTTTCAAGATTCTTAAACTTGATCAACAAAAGAGAGTGTTAACCCAAAATATTTTTATTTCCTTGATCCTGTGGAGCACACATGAAACATATGCTCATTAGTTACAGGAACTAATTTAAATGATAATGTTTCCAAATGGACAACATCAAATAAACTTGAGAAGTAAACATCAGTGCATCATGGTAAACAAGCTATGAAGTGCAGCTGAGTGTGAAGATGATTATCAAGGGATAGAGTTTGTGAGTACTGGGCAAGTAAACCAAGCTCCTTTTGGATAATAATGTAATTTTCTCATGTAATATGCCAGACTACTTGCCCCTCAGATCTATTCTTTCTAGTCTTTCAGTAACACTATCTATTTGGTGCACTCAGTTCCTGAACCGTTGATAGCTTGTGCAAAGAACATCAAGCTGCATGTGCATGCATATGCTTATGCACACAATGCTGCTGGTATTAAGATTCTTAGTTGCTTTTGCATGTTCACAAAATCCAGAGTAGTCATTGATTTGTTTCATCAAGCAGAAGGCCACCAAACTGCTTGTAAACCAAGGCATATGAAGGGAAATTAATCCCTTCTTTTTTGATAGCAAAGATATAATTGTTGCTACACTGCTTAATCGGAGGAACTTTTCTTGTATTTATCATCTTGTTTTATTTTAAATTTTTGTACAATGTACTTAATGATTAGACACTTAACAGGATCTATTTATTCACAGTGCTGTGTATGATGTCTGCAATGTCACATTTCATAGCCAAGTGTAAAGACATATCACTGAAGGTTTATATTAGGTGTTTCTTGATAGGTGTTTCTGTAGGGTATTCAACTGTAATGTTAGCCTAATCCACACTTTAAGTGTTTTTACTTACAGTGGACACTTCTTTCTATCAGTGAGACAAGTGTTCATAAATATGTGCATTTATTCATCTCTTCACCTGATGAGCTCAGTAAGCTTTCACTGCTCAATTATTCATCATTTAGGAGTAATTCTTACTAAATTAATTTTACAGATTTGTGAGATCAGGCTCATGTACTCTAAATAGATTGTGATACTTTTGGGGAAGAGTGGAAACTTTCAGAGCAATGAAGTCTTTTTGCAGTAACTTGGCCTGAGTAATGCAGAAATAGAGGCAGTGGGTCCAGTATGAGATCACGATCTGTTTTTTTCACATGCATTCTGAGATGAAAACCGCTAGCAAGAGTGTGATTAAAATGAATAATGTACCTAAAACCAATTCCAAACTCATTACTATCTAATTCTTCTAGGGTACCTACCTGAGAGAAAACACTTTTCAACCTGATTTATATGGGGGATGCAGTGCCAAATAGAGGAAAAACAGGTTAAGTAGACTACACAGGCTGCATTTCAGCAAGCTGCTGAAAAAAAAAAAACCCAAAGAAAAACATGTCTCACCTTCACTGCATGCAAATTTAGAACTTCCCAAAGCAACTACACAGATCCAGTTCACACAGAGAGTATAAGATTCAGTACAGAACCAGCGAAGAACTAGCCTAATATCACATGATCAGTCGCAGGTAAAACAGGTGTTCCTTGCCATTAACAAACCAGACTGCCATCTCTCTAGTTATTGCACAGTAGAGGAACATTTTTTAATGCACTGTTTAAAAATGCTTTCAACATGATATTAGTGAATGTGTAAGGGAATTGCTTAGTTATTTCCATTTTGTATTTGTTTCGCAGGAACACCTCTTGATGTTAAAGGGCTCCAGATCTAAAGTTGAGAACTGAAAAATGATACCAGAGATAACTTCATAAATGTTGTGAGATATCTCCCAAACTCTGCCTCTCTAATTGCATTGAATGCATTCAATGGCATGGAGCAATAGAGGATATAATAGGCATTTTATTTGTGATGATTTGTACTAGATACTCCTGGCTTGTCTTATGGTGTATCTTCCTCAAGTCTATAAAACCTTACACTGTGCTATCACCTCTATCCTCTTTAAACAGAGCAAACTAAGTATGTACTTGAACTTGCATGCATCTAACCTGTTGTTTTTGAATCATTTTCCATGTGCACCAAAAAATAACTTATTTTATTTAATTTCTTGCTTCTGGTTCTACCTAGATGGAATGACTAAATTCTGTTCTTTAAAAGCAAATCTAAAGAGGCATTGATCATCCAAATATGAGTCAAAGTGAGTCAAAATATAGTCTGATTAACAGATTGTAGAATTCTAAAAATACAGATAGCTCTTAGAAGCTTTTATTTGATCTTAAAAATATTAACATTTTTAATAAATCAAGAGAATCACAAGCGTGTTGATCATATAACAGTATATCTGACCAGCACAGCATGAATCAGAGTAGAAAAACTGAACAATGGAAATCCTGTACACCTAAGCAGTATCACTAATGAAAGCCAATACATTTAATATAAAAATTTGCAAAGAGTGAAACCAAACACCAGGGAAGGGACTGCTCCTTTAATATACATGGGTTCATTTTCTGTACAGCCTTGCTGCCTCCACAGGCCATAGATCAGGCCATGATTGTTCCATTTGATAAAAAGGCACCAACATGTAAACTGTAGTTCACAGTGTTAAGACTTATCTTGCTGTTTGATAGCACTTATCCTTTGGGGATAGCCAGTTATTCTTTTAGAACTAAGGATGGAGTGTGTTGTTGTTTGGGTTGGTTTTTTGTTGGGTTTTGGTATTTTTGTCTTCTTTTTTTTTTTTTTTTTTTTTTTTTTTTTTTTTTTTTTTTTTTT
>JANVCC010010369.1:14885566-14971144 GCA_025345505.1 Todiramphus chloris collaris
TTGTTTTGTGTCTACTGAGCTCAGATATTACTGAGCTCTACTTAGGAGGCATATTGCAATGCTTTTAATTTTGAACCTTGGTTTTGCACAGTGGTGTGTCAAAAGTGTACAGATCAGGATCCAGAATAAAGAGGAGTTGTTTGGATTATTTATTTTGTGAAGAATTACCTTATTCTTGCTATTGTTTGTCAGTTTTGGTGGAGTCTGAAAACTCATAGTGGACAGTACTGGTCATGTTTTCTATGTTAACTCTTCTGGGAGTGACAGGGCAGTAATGCTTGCCCGACATTGCTCAGTGACAAATGTTTTCAGTCCATTAGGCAAGATTCCTTTATTCCAAGTGCTGCAAACCAAAGAAAGTCAGTCTTCAATCACTATGGAGATGTTTGTTCACCTTGTTCCTCATTCACTCTGATTATGAAAAATAAGTCTGCTTGAAAGCACACAGCAGTGTAATTGACTCTATGGAGCAGCTGTCATATGGGGGTTGCTATAAGAAATCATATTAGCCTTCCTTTTAAACTTGTTCAAGGTAATAAGTCATTGTTGACATGCACAATTCATACAATAAAATATCTTCTTTAAAAAAAAAACCCACAATATTGATTTTGGCAAATAATTAATATCAAACTTTTGTCATGCAAATGATGACCATTTTTAAAAACGACTTACAAAGACGAGGAAGATATGTTAGTTTCTAATGTTTATATTCTTCTTTGGGTTTTTTATAAGCTATTTAAAAATCAGAGAGAAGGGTGGGGTTTTTTTTCTTTTCTTTTCTAAGCAGGATTAAGCACAATTTACTGGAAATCTTTTTTATTATTATTTCAGTGTCGAAATAGATGTGGTGCTTTTTCTGGCAACCATTATCAGTGCTGCCAAAAAAAAGATCACTTCCTGGAAATTCTAGTTCTTTCAGTGACTGAATAGGAGGGATATTTAGTCACGTTATTCTCAGTTAGTGTGGGTGCATTTTAACACGTATGTAGGTGTGTTTATTCTGAGGTGTGGAAATAGAGCCTACAGTGAAATATGCCTTTCAGAAACTTATAGGACAGCCTGTGAGAGTGTTGGAACTTGGTTTGAGACATCTTTTCATTAAGTCTTTCATATGAAAAAGTCTGTTCTGTTTCCACAAACAGTCTTAACCTCGAAGCTGCCAGATGGAATTAGTCTTTCTAGAAAAGTCAGGTCCCTTTTGTACAGACTGCAGGACACTTTTTTTTTTTTCCAGTAAGAGCTACTGCTGCCTTAAATATTTTTCGCAGTAGTCCAAGATGACCAAAGTCTCTTGTCTACATACAGTACAAACCAGCCTGTGTAAGTAGCAATAAGCAGATGGCAGAGGCATTGGAAAGATGCAATTTCTCTCTTTTGTGCAAATACATGAGGGGACAGTGAAGAAACCAACTACACTGATCTTCAGGATATGTAGTAAGGGTTGAGGAGGGCATTGTGGAATATCTTCTAGACTTAACTGAAAATAAACATTACTTAAAATAAATCAGAGAAGAGAGCACAGCCCAAATTAAAATCACTAGTTTTTTATGCCTTCAAGTACGTACTTCTCATTGACTACTCGGTTTTTGGTTTTATTTCCAGCTTACCAGCTGTATGTCATAACTAAGCCACAGGGGCTGGATGCAACATGTTTGTGTTGATCCAACTACAGCATAAGAAGCAGTCATAGGGTTCAGAGAATGTAATTATATCCTTATACTTCCTTGTTGTCGTGGTCAAATATGAGGCTAAGTAGGACTAAATTGCAGTGTGGTTGCCCAAAATGGAACAAGATTTGTTCTCTTTAGAACTGGTCACTGTCAGATAAACCCATTTAACTTGCTACTTCAGTATAGTCCAACATGGGAACATTTTACATTAAGTACCTGCCTGAGTGAAATGGAAACTAATGGCTCATTAGTACTGTGATGTCTAAACCCCAAGAGGAATGTAATTTTTTTGTTCATTTTGTTAGGCTCAATATAGACCAAAATTTAACTGTGAATAATTTACATTTTACATAAACAATTCTGAGCATCTTCATATTTTGTTTAAATTACACAAATGCCTTAATTCTGTGCATATCCAAACAGACAAATGCCCTTTCTGCCTCAAATTCCCACTGATTCAAACCTGTGCTATAATGCCAATCCAACAATACAGTTCTACAAACTGTCTTGTAGTTGATTTAAACACTATACCTTTCTTTTGGCTGTACTTTCTTAAAATACTTTTGACACCAGGTTACTATGTTTTGGATTGTAATGAGGGTGGAATGACTCATTGAAAGTCTAATTCTACCCATTATAATCTTGCCTCTCAGTTTATACTATCTTAGAAGTGTTATTTGATCTGGAAGATCATTCTGTAACCTTCAGATTACTGCTGGGTGACTTCTGCAGAAAAGGAATTACCAATGCATTAAATTTGAATTAGCTTTGAGAAATCATGCAGCTATATGCACAGAACATTATAGCAATGCTGTCTCCAAGGCACAGCAGAATTGCCTTTATGCAGTTTTAAAGAATCACTTGAGCAACCCTTAAACTGCACACATGATGAAGCTGAGCCAGCATCTTTACTTAAATAAAAAAAAAGAAAAAAAACCCAACAACATACATATACATGTACATAGAGCAAATGCAGCCTTGAGAGTTGTCTTTCAGGGAAATCTGATCGCAAGCAGACGGCTGCTGAGTGGGCCATTTGGGCTCAGACCTGTCATATTGGAGAGCACTACTGCACATAGTGCAGAAGTGTCACTTAGACTAATGATTATGAATTATGCAGAGGGTCACATCCTCTTAGTTACAAATCATTTCCCCAATTTCCCTCCAGACTGCCTAGCCTAGTTCCATTTTTTTCCTCTTTTAATGCTGCTAGCAAGTAACACACAAAATGAATGCCAAGACATTCATTTATTGACATTTTATTTTCCTCCCATAACTTTACATCAGTAAAATGACTGAACAGTTGGAGGTGGGGAAATGGAGGCAGCTGCTGCTATTGGTGGACTGGGAAAATGCTCCCTTCAATTCAGTAGGTCATCTAGCAAAGTAGGACAGTAGAAAGCTGTAGAAACTCTCTATTTTGCTGCAGGCTTTGGACCCCCAGCATTTTTGTCAGAAACATTAGTTCTGCACCTTCTTCATTTGGAAAAAAGTTTATAGTTTAACGTATTTTTAAAGCGTTGCCATTTTGGAACCATTAACTCGACAGAACTGGGGTGTTTCCCCTGTCTTAGCTCTAACCAGAGAACCTGCTACATAGGTGTATAGGAGCATCATCACCATTCATGGTGCTGCCATGGAGCTGGGTATGTGATATGTACAGCAAATACATATCCCTGGGTACACCTTGCATGTCCTTGACATTGAATGGGAACACATCACATTCTGAGGTCAGCAGCAAAGCAGCAAGATGTGCAAGCTTAGAGAAAAGCGTATGGGAAGATGTTTTCCTGCCCAGGGACTTCACCTTTCTCCCACTGCTGCTGAGTACTAGGGGGAAGGCTAACTTAACAGTGTTCAGCTCCAGAAGATTCCTCCCTCACAAGTACTAAAAGAGGAAAAGGACTGTTACCTAGAAGGATATCTGCTTTTCTTAAAATGAATATGCCTCTTTCTAGCCTTTCTTTAAAGGTTAGTTAATGTAGTAGAAAGGGTAGTGCACTGCTTAGCATTAGAGAAAGCTACTTAAACAGTAACAGACTGTAATGCTTTCCTGTAAAAACCTGCTGGTGTTGTTTGCCATTATAACTTGAGGAAAAATGTTCAGGAGGTGTAAGGGTTTCTATCTGTGCCATGAATTCAAGAAAGAAAAAATCAGGGAACATTTCCCAGAGCTTTTCCCCTTTGTCAGCATGAGACATGTTTAATATTAATACCTGGGAAGAAAATGTTTCATAACAGTCTAGGAACAGTTTTGTCTTGTTTTAGGGTCTAAAAAGTAACTTATATTTGATTTATAAGACCCCTATACTTTCTGATGCCAAAACACTTTAAAAAAAAATAATTAATAAATGGTCTCAGATCCAAGTCACTTTAATTGTTTCCTGCTCTTCCTGCACAAAGGAAAACTCCCTTCCATAAGCAAAAACTTCCACTAACATTTAAATTTTGCAGTATATACTCAGGGTGAATAAATTTGGGCAGAATAAACACCAATTTTAAGATTTGACACAATATTAAAAATGTTGTTGACAATTAATAGTCCATCCGTGACTGAGCTTCCAGTTTCCCTACAGTGAACAGAAATGGATATTCATCCATCTTTGATGCTAAACTACTCTCTTTCTGCTCTGCTTTATGAAAATCTTTTGTGTTTCAGGCATTATTTTCAAAGAAGAATCCCCAGTGCTTTTTTTCTCATACCACTTCCTACTAGAGCAGATGGGTGACAAAGATAGAAAAAGTGCAACAGGAAAGTGTGGTTAGAAAGAACCAGTGTGGATGGCAGACAAATAAATTCATTTGTCCCTCTTTTCTATGCCTAAATCAGACCTAATCAGACAGTTACTTGTAGGTGTCATCTGGAAATAAAACAGAAATTAGCACAGATTATGAAGTACAGATGGAGAAGCAGAGCTTAGTAACTTGCATTGCATGGTATATTGCAGTTTTTTAGTAGCTTTAGGCCTAGGATCAACAGCGTACACTGGAGATTACAAGGGTCTCTGTATCCAGAAGGTCACCATCTGGGATTTTTTATACTGTTTACTCTTACCTGCTGTGATTCCAATGGTCTAAAATATCTAGGAATGCAGCAAAACACTGCATTAAATCCTATTTTTCATACTGAATGACAGAAAGTGCTTCATCAAAAAAAATACATTTCCACCCTGAATTTTTGTTTTAACTGAGGAGTTTATTACCAGTTCAGCTTCAGGTCGAATGAATGGGAATACCATTGGCATGCTGAAAATATTGTACATTCAGGTTATGGGGTGACCAAAAAACATATGTGAAAGCATACAGCACATAGAAAGGGGTGATGTGGTTATATTTATTTCCAGTGAGTGTGAACACAACCAGGAGACCTTGCCCCCCTGACAACAGAAGTTCATTGAAAGCAAAAGATTTATATTTTATTTTTATGCACACTAACTTTTTGATGTTGTGTATTATATTAGGGTATGAATCATGGTTATCCATGGTTATTCCAAGGGATGCTAGTATGCTGATAGTCTTGTCAAGGAAGTTAAATCAAACAATTATCACCATTTGGCTGTACATTTCAAAGAAAATCTATTTAAAAATAAAAATAGTTGTTCTCATTCTGGTAAAATACAGCATGTGTGTATATGTATATAAATACAGAGGTAGTGTAGTAGAAATCCCTCAGCCACTATTATCGATGTGACTTCTTTGTGTGTGGTCAGGTCATTCATCATTCTGTGACTATACTGTGCTCTCCTTCACTGATACAATGCAGAACTTGAAACGTGAAAGAAAAATAGATATCATCCTTCCCCTCTCTTGATGACAGAGAAATGAACCACGTAGCATAGAAGATCACTTGGATCCCTAATGGAAGCAAACCATTATAAAGTAATCTACTGAAGTGCTAGCATTGGTTTTTAGTGTTTAGTTTTCTGACGTTTTTTACTGGAAGTTAGATACAGTGTTGCTGTCTAGGTATCTGAAATCCTCATCAGCCCATCTGCCTATGACAGACGTCTTTCCTGTTCTTTTCAGTGAAGAGCAAGGATTGAGAACAAGAAATTAGAACAGTAGGGCTGAACTAGTCTTTAGCACGGGGGATGGAACCATAGCTCTTCAGCTGATTCAGACCTCCCATCACCTGAATGACCTTGCTGGTGTTGTCGAATTAATGTAGTCTCCCAGCATCACCTGCAACCCCTCTGCCTCCCTTCATCCCATGATCCTCCATGTAGTCATGCTGCAGTGCTAGCTCCCATCCAAGGTCTTTCAGGGTGCAGAAGGAGCACGATGGGCTGCGGACACCACAGAGGATGTGGGTGAGCAGGTGGGTACAGCAGCTGCAGAGCAATCCCAGACAGCCGGCAGGTGGACGGAGCAGCAGGGGGGAAACACCAGACAAGTGGCAGGTGGAGAGGGCAGCAGGAGGGCAACACCACTTTGTACTGATCTTGACATTAATTACACTTGTTGGAACCCTGCATGGCTCCTAAGACCTTTTTTAAGGTGTTAAATTACAAATGATATTTGTTTAGATTCAGGAAATAGCTTCCCCTAATGAGAGAAGACTTGGGAGGAGAGAGGAGAGGAGAGGGAGAGGGAGAGGGAGAGGGAGAGGGAGAGGGAGAGGGAGAGGCTTACCCCATCCTTAAACTATGAAACTTGATCAGATTTTGCGTGCAGGCACGAGCTGGAGGTTTGTTAATCTGCCTCTATCTACCCAGGCCTTCTAGGAAAAGACCTTAGAGGCATTAAAATGTAGCTGGCTTTCTCAATGGCTCTGTTCTGTGGAGTTCAGCATTGTGGTGTTTGCTGAGGTGCCCAGATGTTTATAATTAATTTAGTCTGATTACTTCTAATTACTACTTCCTATCTGCATTATCTTGCATTTGTCAACTTCATATGTAAGTAGCCCTGCTGCCTATTCGTTTCATTTTGTAAGGTCCCTTTGGACCTTAACCTTCTCTACTGATGACTAATCTAAATAATTGTGCTGCCTGCAATTTTTTCTCATTCTTTTTCCCATAGCATTAATAAAGAGAACAGAGTCCTATCCCAGTACAGAAACATGAAGAATCCCATTGCAAACCTCTCTTTTTCTCTGTTTTATTATTTTAAATTATTTTTTAGCCTGAATTCTGATTCCTGGCACTATTTTAACCCTTCAATTTTTACCATTTAAATTTCTCAAGTCTCTTGTAATGCATTTTGTCGAAGGCTTTTTCAAAGTCCAAGTAAATCATATCTACAGCAACTGCATTATTGCTTTTCTCAAAGAAATCTATTAGATGAGAGGGATGGATTTTCCTTCAAGAAGGTGATTTCTTGCAACATAACTTGCTCAGCTATCTGTTCTATATTTTCAATTACTTTTAATTGCTTCCTGTTGGTTTTCCAGATATGAATTTAAAGGTAGTATGTAACTCAGGGCATTTTTCAAGTGCCTATTTGTGACTCCTCCTAAAACTTGTTTCAGACGGACTTCTCACTCCTCAGTCCCACTCCTTGAAGCTTTCTTCTATTGGCAAAACTATATTTCAAATAGCTGTTTTTGCCTCTTCTGCTTGTTCTTCTCTCCAGAGGAAAGTAGAAAGCTTAAGAGAACTTTATACACTTAAAATATTCACTGGTCACAGCAACAGCTATCTTCCAGAAGAACAATCCTCTGACGGCATAAAGAATAAAGGCCATATCCAAAAGGATTTCACTCTTCTAGGCATCTTTTATTGCTTATACATGAGTCTCTAGTGTTGGCTCTATTTTTCTGTACTGCAAAGGTACCAAACAGAGAAGGAGCCCCTATCACTCTCCTGCGCCACTGACTACTTTCAAGGTAACATTTCATTTTGTGTCTTTTGGACTTCATACTGGAGCACATTGAAAAGTACCGAGCTTCCTGGGTGAGACTTTCTAAATGGGCAAATTGCTGCAAGGTATAATTAGAGAGCAGAATAAACAGCAGAAACTGCTGGGATGAAGACACAGGGGAGGAAATGTACAGATATTGTTTCTGTCTGCCCTGAAAGCAAAGTGAATTCTGCCTGTCCACTTCCCTCTGTCGCTCCAGTGCCCACACACAAGGCCTTCAATAGTAGGTAATAAGGGGGAACATCCTAAGGGAACCCTCAGAAAGGGCAGAGCATGAAACATTTGCAGTTTCCCTTTTCTAATCCTTCTTTCCTACAGCTCTTGCTCCCAGTTGTTAAGCTACAAAGGAGACAATGCATTTCACTGCACTGTTCCTAAAAGTTGGAGAAATTGAAGGAGTTAAAAAAGAAAAAAACCTCATGTGGATTCATGTGAACCTTTCCTCTTTCCTGTTGAAGCTGATCTATCTGCCTTTACCTTAGAGGGACAGCTTTTGACCTGAAGCACTCTATTTTTTCCACTTTGTCCTTTGTAAAAGCTATGCTGCATTTTTTTTAATGCTTCCCCCCTCAATCAATAGTTTATGATCTGAGCTGAAGAATTGTGATCCCTTTCTTTCTGCAACAACTTGAAAAAGGCAGATCTCACAGTTTTGCTCAGATTTCATTTATGTGTAACAGATGGATGTATCATATTTTCTAAAACACCACATCCCTTTTATTAAGACCATTAAAGATGAAACCTATTTGTTCCTTGACAGAATATATAACAGGAGTCTCTGAATCTGCCTTCTTGGCTAGTACAATACAAACGTGACTCACTTAGAATTTTCAAAGTATTTTCATTCAAAGGTTTCAAAAACTTTACAAACTGACTAAGCCTCACAGCTCTATCTGTAATGTTAGACCATGTCAGTGTAACCATTCAGCAGTTTAACTGCAACACAGAATCACATTTTAGAATATCAAATAAGTCTACATTTCTTTAAAATCAAAACACTGAGTCGAGTGCTCTGAAAAGATGTCTATTTGAGAGGGAAAGCGGTCAGAATGAGGAATAACTCCTTACAAGAATACTATAGCTATGGCTATAAAAATTTCAGCCTTTCAACAGACCTGGCACATCTTTGAATCTTCTGTTCATCCCCACATCTATAAACAGGCTGTTTTATTTCTCCTGTTAGTGTAAGGACTGACTATGAGAGGCATCTTGACCGGTTTCATTAGGCAGGCAGACCTTAGAGATAGCAGAAAATCACCCAATGCTTTGGCATTGGCTACTGAGCCTGGAGTTTTTATCTTTTACATCTCACTGATAAGAAAGACAAAGCTAAAACATTCAGTAATGCTTCTGCTATTACACTGTAATTTCCTCTTCCTACAGGTAGGAGACAATGGGTCACTAGTAATGATTAGGAGACGAAATGACACATTTACATGTCAACAATTTGGGCACCAGTTGAACCTTGTACAAAATCAAGCACAACTCTGGTGGCAAAGTCAGTAGCCGACTGTGTAACTGTGCTTGGGCCTCTTATATCTGCCCATG
This sequence comes from Todiramphus chloris collaris, assembly GCA_025345505.1. NCBI lineage: Eukaryota > Metazoa > Chordata > Aves > Coraciiformes > Alcedinidae > Todiramphus > Todiramphus chloris. The sequence goes on from JANVCC010010369.1 coordinate 14,894,644, forward strand.
CTGGCAGAAGCAATTTTTTTCGCTTTGGGTCTGCTTTGGGGTTTAGAGCCAGCATGTTCAGCAGTCTTCACAGCTCTTTCCCACTGCATTTGGGCTAATTGTGGGTATGTGAATCACATGTGCGGAGGTGGGAGTGCAAAGCAGGAAGGTCAAGGACTGTTCACTTGCAACCTGCGGGGGTTCCTCAGTAAAGTTAATTTACAAAGGCTCTGTACTCAGAGACCCTATCCCTCTAAGCCTTGATGAGGTATTTGATTAATGGTTCTGGAAGTCAAACACAAGGAGTGCCCATTCAGTTTTGAAGGTCGTAGGTAAATCCTGGCCTTATTCTGACTCCAATAACGCATTTATCTAAATGCCATGTCTAAGTCATAACCACTTATCAAAGCGGTGACTGGGTAGTGCAGCAATTTCTATTGAAACATAAAGCACCATGTGATGAATTATATCTGCAAGATTTGTTTCGTATGTCAAGCACACATTACTTCTAAATCAAATGCTAAAGCATGCCTTATTTAGTCAAAAGTAAGCAGAATGCTGTAATTTATAATCGTCTTGAAGCACACTGCAGCGAAAATGAAAGCAGACTATTAAAATTTAATGCCTGTTTGGTGGAGTAGCACATTTCTGGCCATGTTTGATGCAGTGTCGTTCTCTCACACCATTGTGTATGCACAAAAAGTCAGCTTGTGTTTGCCAACATTTGCGGAAACTAATTGAAAAAAATTATTTAGCTGACATGAGGTTGGAAAATTGTCAGCACAGACACCGATGGCAGTGGCTCCTTTCTCCCCCTCTCACCCCCATCTGCTTCTTTTAACAATTGTCTGTTGTTCTTCAACCCAGCTCCCTGCAGTACAGTTGCTAGCAAATATTCATTGGGGTGTCATCTCTGTTTAAAGTCTCGTCCTACACACCTATTCATCTGTGCTAAGTGAACAGCAGCATCAGCTCAAATTAAGCTGGCATGAAAACAGCCACTGTTAATAATTTCTGCTGTGATTCAGTTTAGCTTTGGATAACAGGTGAAGATGTTTCATAACAGAGGCAATTATAGCTCTGTAAGCTCTTTCTGGCTGCCTGTTTAATCAGAGGAACGGAGCGCAGTAGCTGCTGGAGCATGTGGCACAGCCGGGCCCAGACGTCATCAGACCGCATTTGTTATCTGCCGGATTGAGCAGGCTGCCTGTCAGAGGCAGATGCTGGGCGCAGTGATTAGCGTGCAAAGTGCTTGGAAAGGCTGAGGGAGTCAGCGCACTTGGGCTGAACTTGGTGCAGACCTCTTCCGCCAGATAAAAATCTTCTCGACGACCGTTCCTTCGTCTGGAATGCAAATTTGTGTCAGGATGCATGGGTGTGCACATGCATTGATGTCACATGTGCTATGTGTAACTAAAAATAAGACTACAGGAAGTGCAGTGCTCTATTTCACGAATGAGGGCAAAATCCTGTTTGCAAAATGGTGACAACTGGTGAACTTCTGAGATAACAATCAAGTCTACTAAAGAAGTAACCGTTTAACATCTGCTCATTAAGATGCAGATGAGGGAGTAAGATGAGTGGAAATTAATAACTAGCAAAGTACAAATGAAGTCTGTACTTTCATATGAGAAATGTTATGCTACCGTGATGGATTTTTAGCTTTTTTTTTTTTTTTCCTTAGCTTTTTTTTTTTTTTTAATTAAAAAACAATGTATTTCCATCTACTGAATCTCTGTTGTTCTATTGTTTAAGTTATCTTTCATGTCAATGCCACATGCTTTGAAGTATATTAAAACACAGTCATATACTTAATTGTGTGGATTTGCAGATGGTTCATTTCCAGCCAAATATTTTTTTCCTTACAGCTCTAAAGAAAATCTCTAGCAGCCTAAATTGAATTTTTATACATTATGATTTCCAGAACTGTACTTCTTAATGGTTTCTGAGGTGCCTAAAGGCATGAGTCTTGAACTACTTTCTTAGAAATGTGTTAGGGAGAAACTGAAAAATGTGCTGGGAGTTGGTTTTTCTCATTTGTTCTTTGTTTTTGGTTTTGTTTTTCCCCTTGTTACAAATAGTGAATTTCAGTTGTGTGCATCAACCTACTTTTATTGTATTGCTGTAGTGTTTTCCTGAGCACTTGTAATAATGAAAATATAACAATGTATATTTCAAAGGGCTTGATAACAATTCCACCATATTTGCAAAAATGTGTAGCGTATTGATTTCCAGAAACAAAAGACATGTCTGCTTCCTTTTCAAAGTACAACCTCAGTTGCTTTGAAATTCTCGAGGTTAGCTCTTACAGAAGGTAGTGCTGAGACTGACCTATTTCCATATTTTTTTTTTCCTTCCTTTTTTTTTTCTTTTTTCTCCAAATGCGACGTTGAAGGATTCTTCTTTCAATTATGGGAAAATATTTTTGCAATTATTTTTAAGTGCCCGAGAGATTAAATTGGTTGTGAGCTTCTATCACAGTCAAATTCTAATCTTCCCAGCAAGTAATTGTTTTATTCAGTTCTGACAGTGCTGTATCGTCATCCTGGACTATATTCTGCATACTGTCTCTTCCCCTGACAATTACTGCTGTTCCTCGTCCCAGCAGCCTTTAAAAGCTCTGTGTAACATTAGCCTATCTAGCCTAGTGAAAATGTCTTTACAGATTAGTGTAATGTTAATACTACCGGCTCCCTGCTTTTGACCTGAAGTGGAATATATTGCACTGCTGGAGCAGATGGAATCAGGGCTTCGCTGGGAGAGGAAAAAAAAAAAAAAAAAAGAAAAAGAGAGAGAGATTGCTTGGCTGCCTGCCAAGTGCACTGCGCCGGCGGCGGCTGCCGGAGCCCCGGCAGCGGGAGAGGCAGCGGCGCGGGAGCCGCTCGCTCCCTGCCTGGGCGAGGCGGGGGCGGCGGGGAGGCCGGGCCGCGGGGAGGGCGCCGCCGCTTGGCTCTGCTCCGCAGCAAAACGCGGGTGAACGTGCTCGTCCGCAGATGTTTACGCGGCATGCTAGGAGGAGACGCATCTTTCTGTGAAAATGGAAACGCTCTTACGGTTTTTAGCTTTTGTTTTATGGGTTTGGGGTGGGGTTTTTTTCAGTTTTTTTTTTTTTTGTGTGTTTTTTTTTTTTTTAATGGAAAGCGTCAGACAAAAGGTGTATAAAGCACAGAAACCGAAGTTGCAAACTCCTAGTAACCTTCTGAACTGATGTAGATTGGGTCATGAGGACAATTTAATGTAAAGTCCCTACTGCTTTAAGTGAATCAAATATACTTTTTTTCCTTTGTTGGGTTTTTTTTTTTTTTTGTGGGGGGGGGGGGGGGTTGGGTTTGGTTTTGGTTGGTTGGTTGGTTTTTTTTTACCAAAATGTTATGATATCCCACCAAAAAGTATTTCCTTACAATATATGCTATTATACCTCCCGTGAAGCTGATAAAAAATAAAAGTGGATGGAGGATTAGCGTGAATACATCTTCTGCTGCATATTGTGTGTGGTTCAGAGATTAGGTATATTAATCGCAACACATGCACTCTGTCTTTTATTACACCAAACAAACTTTCATTAAACATCCATACTAAACCTGCCGCCCTATATTTCTACCCTTTTTCCCCTCTCTGCAATCATATTTTTCTCCCAAATACTACACTTCCCTAGCAGTAAAACATATGCTGTTTTCTGTCTAAGTAAATGGATAATGTAAGCTGTGATGTGGAGAGTATTTTTTCTTATTTTCTTTTTGAGGGTGTAGTTATAGTAACATATATGTGCTTTTATCTGTGATAAGAACTACCATCTGGTAGCTAAATGTGCACAGTTTATTGCTTGAAGTGCTTATACACATTGTGAAAACACACAGCTTTTGTGTATGTTAGGATACTGCCTATATGTATTATTAATAAACCCACATATTATCTCTCTGAATATGTCAAATGATTGTAAAATAGAACAGTAATTCTAGACAAGAAGCATTAGGACTGGCATGTTGCCAGATGTGTATTTATTCCAGCAGTAGTATTGTGACCTTGTAATATCATATTGTTTGCACCGTCTTCCAGACAATAATTGTTTGAGGGGGAAAACACAACCTCTTTGGCAAAGGAAAAGACATTTGTTCCAGTCAAGGAGCTGAAGCTTTCATCCTTGCTATACCAATTCACAAAGATGTGTGCTGAATGTGTGTGAGCAGCAAGAGAGACAGAACATATAAATTTGAGTTACTTTGACCTTTAATCCAGGAGACCAAGAAGAGAAATGCTCTAGGAAGGCTGGTTTGTTGCTGTCTGGATACTGATAAGCTGTAATAAAGGTGCACTCCGTTGCAACTCATCTAAAGCTTCCTTTGCTATCATCCTCCTTTTTTGATTTTTGTTACCTCAAGTACTTATCTAAATCCCTTTCAATGCCAGCTTGAATGCACTTTGTATTCTCTCCAACTGCGACTGGTGCTGTCTGTGCATGTCAGTGTGCTTCAGCATACACTCTTTCCCCTTGTTTGACAAGAGCCGGTGCCAACACCTAATTAAGGATAAGCCATGGAGCTCTCTGCTCTATCTTTGTCAACCACTATGTTCCCAGCTTTCTGCCTAGTCGAGCTTTTATGACAAGAGCAACATTTTGGGTTCATCCTACTTCTGGCCGCTCAGTTCCCCACATGAGAACTAAATGCAACTTAAATCAGCAGTTAATTTTAGAAACATTTATGGTAACTAAATCCACAAATCTCTTCTGTGTCTTTCTGAAGTAAGTGCGTTTGTACATAGATCTGTCTTTTCACATCTCTACAACTCGATATGAATGCACATGTATATCTGAACATAAATTGGACATTTTTCAGCCTTCCTTTTGTCTGGTTCCCCCTGTTCCACACCCCCCCCCCCCCCCCCCCCCCCCACCCCCCGCGTTTCCTAGGAGATGATCAGAGGGATTGGGATGGTATTTTTCTTTTTCAAATACTGTATCTAAAAATCTACCAGAAGCCTAATTTAGCAAGACAGAAAACCACTAGTTCAGACTCCTGTCAAGCTGTTTTAAGCATTTTGTCTCAACAAAACAGATGTATTTAGGTCACAAAACAAGCAACTCTTTCAAAGGGTTAAGCATTCAATAAGCTTGAAAATCAGATTAACGTGACTGATAGGTGACTACCAGACAGCCAATTAAATGACTACATGCAAAAATTTTGTGGAGACATTTGAGTATATGTTTCTCTGCATAACCAAGTTAAATCACTTCAGAGGACAGATTTAATTCTATTTTTCTTTTCTTCCCATGCCCAAATCCCTGCATCCAAATTCTGATATGAAATTTATGTAAGCCTGCACAACTTGCCAGACACACAGCAAAGTTGCAATGGTGATACACTGGCATAGCTCAGAACAGAATTTGATTTACTGATGAAAAGGTAAAAATTGATAAAACTTCTAGGAAATAATTCTGGCTACATAATGGGTATTTCCTTTGCTATTAAATGAATATGTAACTGAAGGCAAAAAATGTGATTACTGGCTTTAGTGTTTGCAATCCCACTTCTCGTGTTGTTAATCTGACAAGAGGTGGGAGGGAATTCGAGTGTGAATTTCTATCAGCAAATCCTGAATCTTAAATCTGTGCGAAGTCTAACTGAAAATCTCATGTGTAGAGACATACAAAAAACTATTTAAGACATCAGACATATTAACAATTAATAGAATTTGGACAGACCTTCCCAGCTATACTTCACAATCTGGCCAGCTCCTAGTTTTGAAAGCTACTTTTTCAACTGTGAGTTGAAACCCTTCCTTGACTTATGCCAGTGAAAGTAGCCTTCTCACTGCCCTGGCTTTAAGATCTTACAGTTAGTCCCACTATTGTTTATCACCCTTACTTTGTCACTATGTTGGGAAGAAAGAGAAAGAGATTGTCAGGAAGCCTATGCAGGTCCTAGCTGTCTTTGTGAAATTGCTTTGTATTCATGTTTAACTGTTCCACAGCTGATTTCCTGGGACACTAGAGCAAAACAGACAGGAATATTTTATGTATGTTTTTGACCAACAGTGAATAAAATCATGCCACTAGCATCTCTGCTGTACTTCAAAAAGTGCATAAGGATATTGTCTTGTCATTGAGCATGACTATGATAAAACTAGCCTAAACACTTTTAATTGTTTAGGTATGACAATGAGGGCTATGCATTTCAGAGGGTTACTTTTTGTATTAAAAGCAATACCTCCTGTGGAGCAAGTCTGTGGAAAAGCTTTTTAGAAACCAGGGGAGAAGAGAGAGAGTACACTTCACTCATTATCTTAATCTTGCATTTATTTGTTTGTTTATTTTATGTCAAGCAGCATCCCAGCCACAACAGCTGGAAGCTGAAAGTTAAAACCTGGCAGTGAAAGAGATCATAATGGGCAGACATGGTCTTTGTGTGTTACAGAGGAAAAAAAATGAATTTAATTTGTCTAGGTTACGAGCCTTGGAAAATTGCTCTTCATGTGAGGTTGGTATGTCCAACAATCATAGTAAAATTAGTTTCTATCATGTTAAATTTTGGAAGTAACATAAATGAGTTTCAAGAACTTTGTTCGGGCAGAGCATGGAAAAGACACAATATCACAATGTGTGTATCTGTGTATTTTGAGTTCAACAAAATCTCAGACAAAAGAGATTACATTGTGCTGCTTGAGAAACAACAGTGTAGACACATTGTAAGATGTTAATTTTATTCATTACATTGCAATTATGAGAAAAACTAGGCTGGTGATCATCTTTGGTCCCCAAAGTCTAAACGATATAACCTTTTACTGTTTTACTGCTTTCCTGGAACAGTAGGTAACAAACACCCTGCTGCTGCTCACTAAAATTACTGAGAATTTTTATGCCCCATTCTGCTTAATGTCTTCCAGGATTACTGCAGCAGCCAGTTGTGTATTACAAGAAACAGCCACTTCATCTGTTTTTCCACAATGCAAACAGGTGCTTACAAATTGACCTTGGATTCTAAAGCGACTTAAGTGTGTAAATTATAAAGATCTTGAAGCATTGTGTATGTTAGCAACTTCAAGCCAGTTCTGCCTAAGTGTTTCACACAAGTATTTAAATCTGCATTATCTCTTCCCCACCCCTCACTACACCCCATCACAAAGAGCTTGTGAAGAGCTCAGCTATCATTGTTTTGCCTCAGTGCTTCAGTTCAGCTACTAATGAAAATTGCTGGTATGAACACAACCATTGACTTGTGATGAGTACTAGATTCCTTCTTGTTCAACCTGTTTCTAAAAGCTATTTTAAAGGTTTTGGAAAATGTTACCCCAAGGAGATGACACACATCAGATTTTCTGTGCATGCTTACAAAGATGACCATAGAGGAAGAAAGAAAAGGCATGATTTGAGCATTATGCACACAGGCTTAACTTTTTGTCATTTCTAAGGAGTAGCTGAAAAACATCAATGTGCTTTCTGTATGAACAATGGGTGTCTGTGGGGCTGTGCACTCTGGGTCAATCTGAGAATCTCCAAGTCTGGTCATTCCCATTCCAGTGCAGACACAGCAGGAAAAATACACAGACCTTATTACTTCAAGAAGCTCTAAACACTATAAACCAATTTAGCTACAAAATCAGACTGTCCTCTACAAAATATAATGCATGGGATAGATGTTCTCATCAACAGTGCTTATGCCCCCAAATATGGGGCCAAGACAGAAGTTATTTTCTGGTTTTAGGAAACTGCAGTGAGTTATGCATGGGGGGGGGGGGGGCAGTGTGTGCTCTTGTGTATGCATACCTATACATTGCACATTTGGAAAATTATATATTCTTACCCTGTTTCCAACAGAGCACATACACACAATGTATCTGCTCCAGATTTCGCCCCTGCCTGGGGTTTCCTTTGTAGTTAAATAACAACAAACTTGCCTGACAGATTCTGCTTTGGAGCTTGGCTACTTCTTGGGTTGCTATGTGAAGGACCTCCTTTCTCCCTGTCACTAGTCCCCTGTGTTCCAGAGAGGCATTCACAACCCATCCACATCCAAGGCTGGTGCTAGAAGGATCCACCTGCTCTACTTGTTGACAGACCTAATATCTCTTCATTGTTCAAGAAATCCCTAAAACTTTACCACAAGAGTGATCAAACAAAATAGCTTGGCACTTGAGTGTGAGGTATAGGTGCTTCTGCCTTGTTTGTGAGGTGCTAGGAGGTATTTGTACACAAATGCACCCTTGCTGATAGAATGGGGTTGGTGGGGACTGAAGCAGACAGAGTTGTCTTGCAGTAGGATGTAGGATAAGCCTCCAGAGAAGCCCAGCTAATGATATTAAATTTCTTCAAATAACAGCTGATCTAACTTCCCTTAACTTGCATATGTTTTGCCAGTGCTTTTCTACAAATATACTAGCAGTTAGAGAACATCCCAGATTCCCAAACCTTTTCTAATTAAGGTTAAGTGTATTCTTTGCTGTAAGTACAGATGACTTAAAGGAATATGGTGTTAGATTTCCCTGTTGCTTAGAAGACAAAATGATAAGCTTGCTTTTGCTCAGGGAAAAAAAAAAAAAGAACATCATCTCATTATGGTAAGTTGGTCAGAGAGATGTTAAGTTTCAGCTATAGCAGAATCTGATGTCAGCCTGGTAATTACTAGGCAGAGTCAATAATACCTCTCCTCAGTATAATTGCAAATCCAGTACAACCATGACCAGAACTAAATTGCTTGAGAGCAATCAATAGAAATCTCCTGATTGCATTCCCTGGTGTACACATCAGATACAAAAAGGAAAACTGTCCATCCAAGCAAAAGGTCAACTTTACAAATGAAAACTGCAGTATAAGGATAGCTAGGAAGAAGTCTGTCCACAGAGAAGCAAGCCTCTTGGTTAACTCTGGCTAGAGGTATCAGGCCTGAATAGGAAAGATGTGTATTTTGAAGGATAAAGGCTATGCCTATATGAACAGCAATTTGGTGCAGCTGGAGTGGAGCAATAGATTCATGTAGATGATGCTGAATTCCTAATATTTGTTCCCTGTGTGGTTTGTGGCTTTTAGTCAGACTAAATTTAGTGTGTTTCCTCAAACCAAATATTCTCATCACATATGGCTCAAAGCTGTCCGAAGCACTAATCTTTGACTCAGATGTCTGTGTTCCTGTAACAGGCTGGACATCATTAGGTTTGCACCTGGAATGGAACTTTTGGCTCATCTTTGTTGGAGAGGAATGTAGTTCAAGTACACTGAAACCACTGTGAAGACCAAAGCAAAGCATAGTAAGTGGGGAAATGCTAGGGATTAATTTTGAAAACCTCACTGTTTCTTGAACAAAAATAGTATTGCAGATGCAGCCAAAATTTGCTCCAGAAACCTTAATTGATGTTTTCTAGGTGCTTAGGGCCTTATCCTTCTGGCTTTTTTTTCCTTTCTCAGTCACTTTTGCCTGTACATAGATCCCTGTATAAACACATTGCCTTTAGTGCCATGTAATTCTTACCACTTCAGTTTTGCCCATGAATATTAAAGAAAGAGATACCTAATGATTTAGTAGAGTACAAGATTCATTTTACTTATTAGTCTGATAGAGTCTCAGAGGCAATGGATGAGTTTAATGATGATGTGGGTTGGTTTTAAAAAGAAAAAAAGTTTTTTTTTCTGTGTGTCCTTCAGGATTTGAAGAAATTTGTGCTGAAACTAAGTCCTTTGAACTTTCAATAAGAATTTCTAGGCACCAGAGCTGTGAAAGCCCAGCTGCTTAGGACTCTTAAAAATACTGTGGAAAACAGGCACCTAATAACCTCTGAATTCCCTTGAATATTTGCCCTCCATTGCTGAAGGGGCACTTGAGAGGCAGGCTGTTAAGGGATTTTTAATTTATTTTTTATCTTCATTATTTTCTCCATTTATACTTTGGATTGGATGAAGTGGCAACTCTTATGCTTTCTGTCTGCTATCACATTTGCTTGTGGAGGTTTCTGTTACAACGGATTAGTTTTCTAAGCTGACTGCAGTTTTCTGAGAAATCTGCTTTAGCATAAAATTGTTAGTTTTCTCACTACATCAAATTATGCTTCCCACACAGTACAAAATACAGAATGAATAAACCTGTACAAAGCTGTGGTGTTGGAAACATCAAGCGTATTTTTGCTTAGTCTCTGCTGACAGGAAATGTTTTCTTTCTAGTGTAGCTGTATCTTTCTTTTGACATGTCTTTTGTTACAAGTTTATGAGCCTAATATTTCCAACAGGTGCCAGATTTACATTTTTGTTGTTGCTGTTTTGATGCCTTCATAATGCTATAATGAGAGAAAAAGGTATTTCCACAATGAGAAAATGCTTTGTAGAAGTCAGTATAAAATTCTATTCATTCTTAAGTGAGAAAAAAAGTGTGACAGGCATTGCATTTGCATTATGGTATGGATTAAAATACTGCAGTCAGAATGGCATAAAAAGTATGTTAAATAGCTGATAATTTCATCGTGTTGGAATCAAGCATAGAACTACAATGAAGTTGCATTAGTACTGTAATGCTATGAACATTTTCAATTATGATTAATCTTGCTAAGCAGCTAAAATGAACACTATCAATACAGTGTGGCAGGGAGAAGCACAACAGAAGCTCACTATTCTCTTCATTTCTATCCTTCCCTTTTCCCTTCTTGTTACAGTAAGGAAGCTACATGGGCTCTTGTTCACACTATTTTTGTACTGTTCAAGTAATTGTTTCCTGTAGATTAATTTGGAATTTTGATTCCTGATAAGGAGACATGAGTATGTTCCTCTCCCAGACCATTTACAGGTCTGTAGTTTTAATGTTATCTAAAGCAGAGACTGAGGACTGAACCTATAAGGAAGGGGGGGGGGCTAACAGCAGTAAAGGCCACACTGGAGTGTTTCCTCAGCAAAGGTTTTCCTTTGTGTGCCAAAAACCTTTGCTTTACCCAGTGCTTAACAGCTTCTTTGCTGTTTTCTCTCATGCAAACAGGTTTATGTAAAAAAGCTGGGAGAGATGAATGTTGTACATACAAACATGGAGCTATGTTTCAAGGAGGCCTATGTATGACTGCCTTCTTTGCGCATGGTAGCTCTGGTGATAACAGATAGTTTCCTTACACGGATAAACTAAAACAAACAAACAACTGCCATCAACAGTGATGCTGTTCTTCATCTGTCTGTACAGCACAGTTGGAGCAGCGCTTTTAAAGTTATTTAGGCATGAAAAGCAGCAGCTAGGCAGATTTCAGGAAGAGTTAGAAAATATATAATTAGTGATCTGAACATTGATGTCATGTTAGTATTAAAAGACCCACCAGTGCTTATATATAACTCTGTTGCCTAAATACCATTTAAAATCTGGAATTCCATAAGGACAGAATTACCCATATTCACATTCTTCTACCTTTTTAGGCTCTTCAGAATCTATATTTATGAATAGCTTTTTTTTTTTTTTCATTCCTCCTTCGTAGTTAAGTTTTATGCTCACCTTGCTTGGGCTAATCAGTCCAACATAAAAGGATAAAAATGGAACAGAGCAGACTAAAGGGAACCAGAAGAAAAAAGTGTCTCAAAATGGGGATATCTAATTTGGTTTTTTGCAAGCTTCCCAGAAAACTTTCTAGAGGGAGGTCCCAAAAGGTGGCATTGTTCTCTTCCACTTCACAGAGTGTAGGGAGAGAAGTCTCCAGTGACAATGAAAAAGAAGACTGTGAATGTGATTATGGTGACCCATTAATACATCAGACAAGTGATAAGCGTTAGAGAAAAAAGCTTTTGAGAAAAGAAGGCCTTGTACCAGTTTTCTCAGCCAACTGATACCAATAGGTTTTTTACAGAATATTCCAGAGATTTTCATATTACGGGTCTTTTACATTTCTGCTTGTGAATGGGAAGATACACTTCCTGCTAACTTCAGCTCTCCTGTCTCAATGTTACCCCTTCTATCCAGACAAAGAACAGCCTTTTAGGGCAGATTGTCGCAGCACACCGGAAAAATCATGCCTTGTGAGAAAGCAAAAGACAGGAAATCAAGTTGTCCTCCATCATTGCACCTCTGGGTTCTTATTCTCAGTTTCCATAACTGAGTGGAGAGTGCACAATCTCCTGAAAATTGCCTAAAAAGCTCATTATTAAGGATGGAAGAAAAACATTTGGAAAATATATGTCTGTAGCATTATCCAAGAGACTTCAGACAAATTGTTCTTATATTTTGTCAAGGGTTAGTGTTGACTTTTGATTGCTTATTTATTTTCATTAGAAATTTGAGGAAGCATTGTTAAATAAGTATTTAATATTACTGTGGTCCCTGGAGCACACTTCTTTCACATAGGTGTTAAGCTCCCAGCCATTCTATTGCAGTGCAGGGAGAGGTCAAGGAGCTTATCTGTTTTCTGCCCAAGGCATATTAACTTCTGCCAAAATCTTGTTGCTTGGATAACAGTGTCAAAACTCACCATATCGTTCATAAGGCAAAGGAGGACAGCATGAAACAAATGGGCATCAGAATAGGAGTGGTTTCCAGGTGCTGTAGAGCAAAGGTAAAAAAGCTTCCTGGACACAACAATTGAGAATTGCCTTGTGCCCTTCTTGAACAATTTGCTGTGGCACCCCAGTGGTACAGAAAGCATTTGAAAACTTGTCTTTATCATCCATAATGGGGATATTGCTGGTCATAAAGAAAATTTATCTGTGGCAAGAAGACACCGGGATTGTCCCTGAGCATCTTCTGATGCCTGAACATAGCTGGATGTTTGAAAAGAAGAGTCAGGAACCTGGAAGAAGGAGCATATGCTAGAATCAGGAGCTACCATTTGGCTGAAGTTTGGCCATCTGCTTAATTAGGATGGAGAAGGAAATCTCATTTGGGAATGAGAAGATCTGGGACATTTTTACTGTTTATCATGGATCTGCTTTCCAATTACAAATATCTAATACTTCCAAGATATAGCTAGTATTCACTTCAGAGACTAGAAACTATCTACGTGTCTCTAATTGTAAGCATTTAACTTGATTTACCAAGGAAATAGAAGGACTTACGGAACTACACTATATTTATGTTTCCTTCCTATCTGCTCTCTTGTTGGTGTCCTGGTGGACAATAAGTTATCCATGGGACAGCAATGTGCCCTTGCGGCCAGCAAGGCAAATGGTATCCTGGGGTGCATAAAGAACAATGTGGCCAGCAGGTCAAGAGAGGTTCTCCTTCCCCTCTACTCTGCCCTAGTGAGACCACATCTGTAGTAGTGTGTTCAGTTCAGGTCTCCCCAGTTCAATAGGGACAGGGAAATACTAGAGTCCAATAGAGAGCTACAAAGATGATGAAGGGACTGGAACATCTCTCTTATAAGGAAAGGCTGAGAGCCCTGTGGCTGTTTAACCTGGAGAAGACTGAGAGGGGATCTTATGAATGTTTACAAATATCTGAAGGGTGGGTGTCAAGTAGAAGGGGCCAGTCTCTTTTCAGTGGTGCCCTGTGATAGGGCAAGAGGTAATGGTCACAAACTGGAACACAGGAAGTTCTGCCTTCAACGTGAGGAGAAACTTCTTCACTGTGAGAGTGACAGTGCCCTGGAAGAGGCTGCCCGGGGAGGTTGTGGAGTCTCCTTCTCTAGAGACTTTCAAGACCTGCCTGCATGTGTTCCTTTGTGGCCTGCCCTGGGTATTCCTGCTTTGTCAGGGGGGTTGGGTTCGATAATCTCTAGAGGTCTCTTCCAACCCCTACCATTCTATGATTCTATGAACTTCTAAGAGTCTCAACTATTTCAGTTCAGTGTGATCAGTTAGAAGGCTCTTTCATGCTCAGGTAGAATGTATGTGTTGTGCAAATGTGGGCTAAAGCACGCTAGTCATCTAAGGAAGTCAAAGCAAGTGTAGTTCAAACATGAGAATTATGCGTTGAGGTTAAACTTAATACGGCAACGTTGTAAAAAGATTCCTGTTTCCTTTTTCTATTGCATTTTGTGTGTGCAGATGATGTTCTATTGCTGTCCTTCACTGCTGATTTGCACTCCTGGTTTGAGTGGCTCTGTTCACTGGTGTAGCTGACTCAGGCCTTTCAAGCTGGATCTGAGACCTCCCTACTACAGTTGGACTCTGCTCCAGGGCTGGAGTCTTAACTGCTTGGATTGAAATGCAGTTGAAAAGGGAGGAAAAAAAAAAGCAGTAGCTACAGCTGTTCAGTGCCAAGTCAAGTTACCAACTGTATGTACAATCTCCTCTTAATACCCTTGGAGCTTTCCCAGGCAGCTTTTTAGGTTATCTGATGAGCTTTTAGAGGGAGGGCTCTGACACAGAAATCCTGCAATTTGAGCAAAATGGCAGATGTGTGAGGACCTTGAAAGATTTGGACCTTTCCTTTATGACATCTGTACTTCCTGGGCCAGAAGAATGTAGTAGCAGGAAACCAGCATTTACACCTAAGGGGCCTGCAAAATGTTACGTAAAGCCAAATATTGCACTGTAAAACAGCGTTGTGTATGTGTTTTACTGTTTGTAGAGCTATATTAAAGAGCTTATTTAAAATAATTAATTAATTAAATAAATAAAATTCTAGAAGTACCACTGCCTTGAAATTCAAAAATGACCCTACTTTTTCACTGAGCTTTTTGAAAAACTTGCTGAGATTGTTCAATATCTCAACACAAGACTGGTTTTGCTTCATACCCTTTACCACACAATTTGCATTTTCTCGTTACCCTTTCCCTTATTTTTTTTCTGCTTCATGACTCCTTGCAATCTGACTTCATGACCCCTTCATAGGCTTGTTGTCAAAAGCATTCACCTACCTCTTCTCAGCATGTTTGCTTCAGTTTACCTGCCCTATATTCTTGTTTATTGTTGTTTAATGTTGTTATATAGTTCTTAGATTTTTCAGCTGTAGTGGATCTTTGAAATCTGGCAGGATGAATTGCTTGGTTTCCAGTCTTTAATGTTTATCTCCCCTTGGATCTCACCATCTGTTCCTATTTGGCAGTGTAGGTAAATTATTTTTATTCAACTTCCTTTCATTTGCCCTGTTTCCTGCAAATACATAGCTTGTCTGTTTCCTCTTTCTCTCTCCAGACATCATCAAGAAGGATTTGGTGTCATTTACTGAAGCTGAAGAATCTGACTGAAATTTCCATGCTGGATTTTGTGTTGCAGCTTTTGCTTAATGAAGAGGAGGATGGGATTTTTCTTTTTCTAGGGTTCACATTGAGTAACACATCCTCATTGAGTATTATGCAATTACACCTACAAATTTAGGAATGTTTTGGGTTTTGTTTTGTTTTTTTTTCATTTATCCAAGCATCTTCTTCCTAACTTCTTTCATTTGCCTTTATTTCTCAATGTCACATTGAGCACATCGCAAGCCACCCATTATTTTGGGGACTAATATCTGTTCTGTGAGAGTTCAATCCCAATAAAGTCCAATCCCAGCACAGTCACAGGTACCAGAAGTAACCCCACACTTGACTAGCAGTCATGTAATGGAGTCTCGAACTTCAAAGTTTGCACTTTGGTTTTTCAACTTTTGTCATTTATGGTCAATGTCAGAGGGACTGGAAACTTTCACGCGCTTTATCTTCTGAATTGCGAAGTCTGAAAGGGAGAGTCTCAAACCCTGGTGGTCGATTCTGCGTGATGACCCTTCTGCATATTGTTGAAGGGAAAAGAAGCAAGAAATGAAACATGGAATGTGCAAAGGAGAAGGCATTGTATTTCTCATATTTATTACCCATAGTAGGAAGCTCAACTTTGAAAAGCTACCTTGAATTTTGAATATGCTGTACTGCTACCATAGATAATTGTATTTGTAAATATTTGGAGGTAGAACTGCTGCCTTTCAGAGTTGGAGATACTATCCTTCTTGTGCACAGCATTCACTTAAGGCCTTTTACATCGTTCTGTCAGAATACCTATAGTTTCATTATTTTTTAAAGATGACATTGAAGTCAGAAGGGATCAGCTTGTGGTGTTGTATGCCTTAATGAATTGCTGAAGGGCAGTTAAGGATCTGCCTCATGAAAGGATTAATATGAATGAAAACCCACCTGCTGTTCCCTTTTGTCATTCATCAATTGTCCTCAGATTCTCTTCTCACTTAGACCTATGAAATAATTTGCCAGTTGTTGCAGTCTCTCAATTATGCCTGTTAACTAAAAGTCATTTCCATACAACAGCTGTCCCTCTGTAGCTTGTGCATAACAAGTTGGTTATCTGTCCCCTTCTAAAACTAGAACCCACAGCCATCTGGAGTTCTTCTAGGGAGTGCTCGTAAAAAGATGAAGACCCAAACTGACATCAAGGCTGAGTGCCAGCCTACGAGTCAGAGCCCTTCCTGCAGCAATCTCTAGGATTTTCAATCATTTTGTGTAGTTCATTAGGTCAGACTGATATTGAATGGGCAAGGTGGATCTTGTGTAATTGTTAGTAATATTTTATCTGCTGTATGGCTAAACAGAGGATTTTGATTTTCAGCTCTGTCAGGCAAGCATTTTTCCCCAAAAATTAATTTTCAAACTATGGTATAAGGGCTTTTACAATTATCATTTCCTTCTTTTCTAGCAATTTTTGGCAGCTCCTGTAATTTCATACAGGACCATGAGATCCTTCCAACAGCTTAACAAGAGTTACTTATTCATTCTGACTAAATTCAAAAAGGCTTTACTAGAAGTTACAGCATTGCCTGGACTATGGGCACAGGTGGTATTTAAATGATGATTAGCTCCTTAGACATTGTGGTCCGTGAGGATTTTGGTTTCCCAGGTATACTGATAACTTCCTGATAATTGCTGTTTTTAGAAATTTTGCAAGCAGCTACAAGCTATCCCAGTACAAGAAGACTAGCAGATCATATCTGTGTCTTTAGACTGAATAATGCTTTTAAATTTTTTTTCTGGTCAGGTGATCTAGATTCTAGACTGCTAAAAAACACTTAGAAAAACACTTAGAAAAACACTTAGAGCTCTATTAATTGAAAATAATCTTTCCTGGCTTCATCCTTGGCTGTTTGATTCAAAAAAATCTTGCCTGCTTTTATTTACTCCAGCTTAGACTAATGGCTCTGTTTGTTGATTTACCTAGTAAAATGTTTTACTACACTTCAAGCTCTGTGTGAAATTCTGCTGTCAGAGTGCAAAAAAGCAGTGACACCAACTCATTCGTTGTTTAGACCTTCTTATGCAACCAGAGATAGATTTCAAGGCCCTGCTAATGTTCTGGAATGTCTTCTATCATCGAGTCCTGGAATACATTTCAGACTTGGATCTTGGTATTGTATGAGACGTGTTTCACATAGTAATGTACTGGGTGACAGAAATAAAAATGACCATCTGAATCATTGTGTTCTCTCATGCTTAAATTATCTATGGGGTGCCCCTTGCTCTCTTGTGTGGGTTATGCACTCATGTATCACAGCACTGGCAGAGAGGAGGAAGAGAAGCATGCACTAAGCACTTTGTTTCACCACTCAAAACTACACAAGCTTATTTTAGTTCAGGCTTATTTGAGTCCACTTTAAATCTCAGTTCTCAAATGACTTGCACTAAAACAAAGCCAGAACCACCACACAGTATCTCTGAATTTACTGTATCACTTGAAAACACTGCTCCTAGTTAAATCAGGTTAAACCCTTGGTGAAAGGGCATAGCCAGACATAGTGATTGTGCTGCAGCTGGTTGGGTTAGGAGATGAGTGACTCTATATGTACATTCTCAACTGGTTTGGGTTTTTTGGCTTTATTGCATTTGCAACTGCTGAGAATAACCTGTGCTAACTTGCGTACATTTTAAGCTTTTTGGTTTATTTTAACTTTTTTTTTTCAGAGGAACTGGTGAAGGTGTCATTGCTTATACAGTTGTGCTGTCATCACTGAGGGAGCAGGAGTGAGACACAAGGGGGGTGAGCAGATGAGGACACAGACCTCTTAATCAAGTTAAGCTGTAGCCACAGCACATCTGACTGTGCCCTGAACAATTTTAATTAAAAAAAAATATAAACGTTGACATGGGGATGGCCAGGAGCCAGAGATTAAATTCTGGCCATGCTGAGCATGCAACTGGGAGGAATTTCCCGGGTCGATGAATTCCATCTCATGTTTTTCCAGGAAAATATTCTTGAACAGATCATGGTCCACATTAAAGTTTATTTGGTCTGTTGACCTGCTACCCTTGAAAGCCAAACATCCCATAGGTCTCATCTGGGTTGGGATTTCATTTCAAGTGATAGTTCAACAAAGCCATAAATATTCACAGAAAGTTTCCGAGTAGCCCTTCAAACTTATTCCTTCACCACACACCCTGGTGTCATACCTATTGCCATTGTGCTGCTTAAAAGACACGTCTGATCGGAGTGCTACCCTCCACTTCATAGGAAAGAAGCAGAATGGTTCTGTATGTTGCCATTAGAGGTTTTGTGCACATTAAACATGTTCTGCCCCACAACTGGGAAAGTTTTGTGGCAGAAGTCTCTCTTTCCCAGCTGGTAGTTGTTGGTAGGGAAAGATTCCTTGTTCCTTTTCTTGCACAGACCTTGCCTTCACCCGGGCTCTGTGCTGGTGATCAGATTTTTGCCCAAGCTAAAAGGTAAAGCTTGGAGTGTTGGAGGATAAGACACTAACTTAACTTACATTATTATAACTTTCTGCTGTTGGCCTTGTGCTGTGAGGGTAGTTTCTAGTTGTTGCTCCCTAATCTTCTGATTTCTTTCTCAAGCAGCTCTGTTCTGCTTATTTCCAACTAGAGCAAACTTGTCAAATGGGTTCTGCTCTGTGCTCTCCTAAAATCACACATCTGTATGTTTCAGCTTTGCCTTCAAGATGGGATATTTTGGGTTTTTTTACCAATTTTGTCCTTTCTGCATATTTCTGAAGAGTGGTGGAAAGGAAGACATACAAAATGAGACTATTTGACTGTCTGGCAAGGGGAATGGTATGATTTAGAAGTGGTTGAGCTAAAGAAATACTAAAACCTCCAGGAAAATGCTAACATTTGCTCGGATGTTTTTGTTTATTTTTTGAGCTGTGGAATATCCACAGTTTTCAGTGTTTTGACCTTTACTTTGAAGAATGTCATAATTGTGCCAGCAAACTCAGCTGTCAATATTTTCATTTCACACCTCTTTCTAGAAGTTCATAAGTGACCTATAAAATTACACATACTGAGCATATGTGGTCTTAGGCAGGAAAAGATTTAATAAATAAATACATAAATACAAATGTGTCTGTTTAAAAGTTATAAAGCCACAAAAAGTGAAATTGGTGATTTCAAATTCATTTTACAGTTCTGTAACTCAAAAGCAAGCCAGTCAGGTTTTTCTTCATTGAAACTCAAAATGGTTAACCTCCTATTTTTTAATGTGGACAGATGCAGTGCCTGTGGCCACTATGGCAAATAACCTCATTATTGCATTTGGAAAGTTAACTACTGTGTGCCTGTGGTAATTTTGTCTCCATGAAAATAGCTCACAAATTCTAAGTAGGCAGACTTCTTACAGGAGTCAGTTCTGCTTTTAGATACACACCATCTTTATGCATTCATGTAGTGCCCTCAGAATGTATTTGAAAGGATTTTTGTCAGCCAGCTTTGATATTGGGAGTTTTCCTGCTGAAGGACTGGGAAATGGAAGAAGGAAGGGATCTAACTTTTGGAATAATCTATGTTTTAGAGGGAAAACAAGTTACTTTTTAAAAATTTTCGCAATCATGAAATTGCAGAATCATAGAATGGTAGAAGTTGGACGGGACCTCTGAAGATCATCTAGTCCATCCCCCCTGACAAAGCAGGAACACCCAGGGCAGGCCACACAGGTAGGTTTTGAAAGGAGACTCCACAACCTCTCTTGGCAGCCTCTTCCAGGGCTCTGTCACTCTCACAGAAAAGGAAGTTTCTCCTCATGTTGAAAGCAGAACTTCCTGTGTTCCAGTTTGTGACCATTACTTCTTGCCCTATCACAGGGCACCACTGAAAAGAGACTGGTCCCTTCTACTTGACACCCACCCTTCAGATATTTGTAAACATTCATAAGATCCCCTCTCAGTCTTCTCCAGGTTAAACAGCCACAAGGCTCTCAGCCTTTCCTCATAAGAGAGATGTTCCAGTTCCTTAATCATCTTTGTAACTCTCCATTGGACTGTCTAGTATTTCCCTGTCTGTCTTGAACTGGGGAGGTCAGAACTGAACACACTACTCCAGATGTGGTCTCACTAGGGCAGAGTAGAGGCGGAGGAAAATGCACCCCAGGATACCATTGTATACATTCTTTATGCACCCCAGGATACCATTGTATACATTCTTTATGCACCCCAGGATACCATTGGCCTTCTTTGCCACAAGGCCACATCACTGTCCAAAGTTCTCTGTGGAGCTGCTTTCTAGCAGATCTACCCTTAACCTGTACTGCTGTGTGATGTTATTCTTCCCCAGGTGTAGGACTCTACACTTGCCCTTGTTCAATTTTATGACATTCTCCTTTCCCAACTCTTTAGCCTGTCTAGATCTCACTGTATGGCATCACAGCCTTCTGTGTATCAGACACTCCTCCCAGTTTTCTGTCATCACCAGACTTGCTGAGGGTACACTCTGTGCCTTCATCCAGGTCATGATGAAGATGTTGAATAAGACTGGACCCAGAACTTACACCTGGGGAATACCACTAACTACAGGTTGCCAGCTGGACTCTTCACCACTTGATTACGACCCTCTGAGCTCTATAGTTTAGTCAATCCCCAACCCATCTTACCATCCCCTCTTCTAATCACACTTCCTGAACTTACCCGTGAGGGTGTTATGGGAGACAGTGTCAAAAGCCTTGCTGAAGTCAAGGTAGACAACATCCACTGTTCTCCCTCCATCTACCCATTCATTCACACCATTATAGAAGGCTATCAGATTAGACATGAATTCTCTTGAGTTAATCCATGCTGACTATATGCTACATAAACTTCTTTTCTCCCATGTGCTTAGAGATGATCTTGAGAATGAGATGCCTTATCACCTTCCCAGGGATGGAGGTGAGGATGACTGGTCTGTAATTTCCAGGGTCTTCCGTCTTGCCCTTTTTGAATACTGGAGTGACAATGGCTTTCCTCCAGTCCTCAGGCACCTGTTCCATTTATCATGATCTTTCAAAAATGTTGGAGAGTGGTACAGAAACAGCATCAGCAGCTCTTTCAGCACTTGTGGGTGCAGCTCATCAGCACTCATAGGTTTGTATGTATTCAGTTTACCCAAGTGATTTCTAACCCAATCCTCATCAAACAGTGTTCCTCCCTCCAGGCTTTCTTACTTCCAAGGCTAGGAATTCCTGAGGGCTGGTCTTAGCAAAGGGAATATCCCTCTACCTTGTGTTTCGGCATGAAATTCCTTTTATTTAATGAAACACACACACTTACTACATTTTGTCCCAAAACTGAGTTGAGTTTAGCACTGCACTGTATGGCAAATACTCAACTCTGCAAGAGGAAGAGGAACAGAGGAGCAGTGAGGTACATGACAGACTGGTGAGAAGATTTATGCCATGATGGTACTGCAAGTGGTAAACTCTTACTCTCATTTTCTGCTCAATAAATATCAAACTCATGTGAAAAGGGAAAAAAGCTGCATGTGTCCTTCGGGCATATGCAGTAAGAGATAGAAGTTTTCTTCTGAATAACATGAGAGAAGAAGTCTCATCCATATTTTAATGAGAAATTATTCTCAACAGACAATACAGGCTATCATTGTATTAGTTTGAGCAATGCTTCTCCAGGATATCTCTGACTGTGGCACACTGTTCAGATGTCAGTCTTAGTAAGAGCAATAGGACAGGTCAGTCCTGTGTAGGCCTTTTTTTGTCCTGCTAACACCAGCAGCCCTAAGCAGGGTTAAACAGCAGTGGTACAATCTCTACAGTGTTCATGTTGCCTCCACTTCAGGAAGTATATCTTGAACAGGTAAATTTCATTTTAAAACTTTATTTTAGGAGAGGGAAAAAGGTAGTGCTAGCCCAGCCTTGAAGATTTCTGAATGATCTAATGTTTCAGTTTTCACTGAAATCCTAAACCTTGCATGGTTTTCTATTTCAGTGAACAGAGTTCACGTAGTTCAAGTCCTAAGGTTACATTAATAAAGCAATATGTTATAAATAAAAAGGCACAGTTTCTCTAGATAAGCTATAGTAATTCCATGCTTGGAGTACATGACTTTTTGGTGCCATCAAAATCCTATGGGTGTCTTCCATACCTAAGTCTTTTCAGTTCAGTGTTATAAAGATTAACTAATTGATCCCTTTAACATTACGCTAATTCTCTTACAGATGTAAATTAGCATACTTTCTCTCTAGAGATTTATAGAATACACAATAAATCTCAAGAAAATAATGAGCCGAGCTGTCATGGAAAAGAGTCTGGAAAAATATTCTTTATACCATAACTTACATTGCAGTACTAGGTAAATATTTGATAACAAAAAAAATCTTAGGGTTTGCAGCATTCCCTTACCTGTGTTAGAGGGCAAAAATAGCTCCTTTCTTAAAAATGTATAGTTTTCTTTTTTCCATTTTGCACAGTATCATAAAAGGAAACAAAGACTAGTGTCAGCCTTTGTATTAAAGCTGCCCACACCTGCAAGAACAAAATTCCAAATGCATTGAAAACCACCTGATTTCAGTTTTGCTCACAGTTGTTAAATTTGATGCTTTTGGTGATCAGTGTACAAAACTGGGCATTTTTTTACAGCATATTCTTCATGGGGACTACATACTGAAGTTCCTAGGGTATCCAGGAGCTGGTAATTGTGCCAGGGAATCTGGTAGCTGGTCATGGAGTTGCACTGGTGCTGAACTGAGAAAGGAGACTGGTTAAAGATGTAAACAATTCCATCAGTGCCCTGAAAACTAGAATTGGTTCCCCAGGTTTGGAACAGCGTCCTCCAGAATGGCAATCAAATGCTAAGTATTTCCTTACAGACTCCATATTCATTTTGTGGAAGACTACAAAGACGTTTAACTTGGTAGCGCCAGCATTTCGTTGTTATGGACATCACATGTATTTCACAGATTTATTGAAGTTTTTGTTTAGTATTTATTTGAGTCCCCTGACAAAAAAAAAAATTACACAGAGAATAGAGAGAATACAAGCAAAGTATAAACTGGTCCTAATAGAAGACCATTCTCATCTAACAATCGAGCAACTCATAGACCAATTTGATTAGAAAGAAAGGTTTTCTAGGAATTGCAGGTATTAATACACTTTATTAAATTACTCATATTGCAACACAACTATTTTAACTTTATATAAAACAAGAGTCTGTAAATTTGGCTTTGCCATTGGTCACCTTGGTATGAAAATAACTAGTTGATACCATTGTTTTATTGAAGTGGAAAACAATACTGGGTCAGGTAGTACTACCTGAAGATTTTTGACAAAACGTAGCTAACAACCTGACCTAAAAAAGCTGAAATCCAAGAACTTCTGCACAGTCATGTTGTCAGTGTATTCTTGGGTTCATTTGTTGTATGGTGTTGAAAGAAACCATTGCCGGCCTCTCAAAGTACGGGGAAAAAATTATCAACTCTGTTAAGTGGTGTATACAGCTGAGTAATAATCTTATTGCAAATAAACTTGGCCCCAGGTCTGAGAGTCACATTGCTTAGAAAGTAAGAAGAGGAAGAATCTATACTGCTGCTAGAGAGGAGGCTGCCAGAAATCCTTCAGTTGAATGCCCTGGAGAATGCAAGAATTTTTCAATGTGCTCAGAAGATTACAATTCTAAGACAAAGGCCAATGCTGTACTCTCCCAAATAGCTATTGATTGACGGATACACTTAAAGGATAAGGACTGAATCCTGCAGAAGGCCAGGGAGCTGGAGACAATAATCTATAAAGAAGACAAAATCCTATTCTCTCCAGAGCTTGAGTCTAGTACTCAAGGTAGAGGACATATATCTGGGTGCTGCTGAAATGGGGCTTTGCTAATGTAATGGAAGTACAATATTTTGACAGCTAGGAGGCTTAGTTATCAATGACAGGTGTATATGTCACTCACATCAATGTCTTAAACAATGTACTTGAAATTTAGTAGATATTGCTCCAGTGAACAGAATTGTTTTGGGATTTTTTTAATAATCAATATTTCATTAATTATTCAGAAGAGTAAATACAACATTTAGGAAATATTTTTTTGTTTAGAATTAACCCAGTTCTCAGCAATTCTGTTTGGGAATGGAGGGAAGGAGCAGGGACATTGAATTTTTACCTCTTATTTCCAGTATTCGTCCTTTCCTATGTACCCTCTGTCATTGATAGAGTATATATATTTGAACATAACCAAACCCTGAAACTTCCATGTAACTTGACCATATCTCATCACTTCCTCACTTACTGTTGTTTTCATATGCAGTTTCCTTCTATTCTTTTACAGTTCAGAATTATCATCATGTATCCCTGGATATTCACCTCTCTTGTCTCCCCATAAATCAGAGGAGCACAAAGCAAATATTTTTGTAACACTAATGTAGCCTTAGGACTGACCTGTCTCTTGAAAAATGAGCAATACCAAAACTCAGGAAGTGCAAAGAAAATATACATAGAGGGGAGCAAAGGGATAATCTCAGAACAGTAAACTAAAAAAAAGGGAGTAGTATTTCTGTCCTTGACAACAAAAGTGTTGCAAAAGTGGCTAACACCAGTGTGCATAAAGGAAAAAAAAAAACCCAAAAAACCAACAAAACCACCAGATCTTCTCAAACTCCTTGTTTTAAACAACCATTCCCTACCTCCCATCTTATGGGAAGAAGACAGGTCCAGCAGAAAATAAAAACAAAAACAAAAACAGCTCCAAAAAAATTTCAGTTCTTTAAGTTCTATTTTTTTATATTTTGAATTCTGCTACCTAAGAGAACAGCAATTCTGTAAAGTCAAGAAAGAAGAAACTGGGGTTTTTTTCCCCCCCACAGATTGTTCTCTTAATGTTGTGGTTTTGCTACTCTATGCAGAATACTTCACCTAACTTCCATCATAAGGAGCTGATCCAAAACAGATTCACTAAAGAGAATAGGCAATTATAATGCTAAACTAAGTATCAGAAAATGGAAACAATTGGTTTTGTGGACTCCATTCTATCTGCAGGATTTAAATACAATTGAAATTGTCATCAGTTTTTATATGTAAGTAGCAAGAGAGAACAGAAACAAAGATAAAGTGATGCACAAAGTAGGAAAAGTCTTTAGGGACATTAAGTAAACTCAGAACAATATGGAAGTAATCAAAAGTCAGTCAACAGACCAAATAAGACTTCATACAAGAAAAGTACAGACTAAAGCTGAGGCAGCTTAAGAAAGGCTGGATGATGGTAGATGCAGTGTGTTTACATAAGAGACTGAGATATTACAAAACAAGATATGAAATAATTAATGTTGGTTAAATCTCAAAAGGTTTGGAGCTTTGTTTTAGTTAGAATAAGCAGCAAGAGGTTTGTCTGCTTACCCAGATCTTCTCCATGGTTTCAAAAAGTTGACAAAGAAAACTACACAAAGGAAAAATATGCACAGAATCTTTGCACTTTCCTCTTTCAAATGTCCCCTCCCTCACGTTCTGGCATATTGTGCTTCCCAGACGTATATACAAACTGATAATGACCCTAACATATCCTCAAACCTCTTGATTTCCAGGTAACATTTGAGTTATGAATAATAGTTTACATGCACATGTTCTTCTTCCAGAATAACTACATCCATTCTTAAAAAAATTCTGTTCTAGGTAGGGAGATGTGTTTGTTATTACCAAAAGTCTGTATATGGTTTTATATATATATATGCAGACAAATTGGAGACATAAAATTGAGGAAAAGTAACATAGTGACAAGGGATGAGGAAAAGGCTGAGGTGCTTACTGCCTTTTTTGCCTCAGTCTTTAGCAGTAGAACTAGTTGTTCTGTAGACAACCAGCCCCATGAGTTGGAAGGGGAGTGGGGCAGAATGAGACCTTCACAGTCCAAGAGGAAATGGTCAGTGACCTGCTACACCACTTAAACATACACAAGTCTATGGGTCCAGGTGGGTTACACCCAAGAGTGCTGAAGGAGTTGGCAGATGTACTTACTAAACTTCTCTCCATCAGGATATTACTTCCAGCAGGACCAGGGTGGGTGACTGTGTCTCTGTACTTGGCATTGGTGAGGCCTCACCTCAAGTACTATGTTCAGTTTTGGGCACCTCAATACAAGAAAGACATCAAGGTGCTGGGACAGATCCAGAGAAGAGCAACTAAGCTGGTGAAGGGCCTGGAGAACAAGTCCTATGGAGGAGCAACTGGGGATATTTAGTCTGAAGAAAAGTAGGCTAAGGGGAGACCTTCTTGCTCTCTACAACTACCTGAAAGGGTGTTGTGGAGAGGTAGGCACTGGTTTCTTCTCACACGTAACTAGTGATAGGACAAGGGACAATGGCCTCAAGCTGCACCAGGTGAGGTTTAAACTGGACATTAGGAAAAACGTTTTCACTGAAAGGGTTCTCAGCTATTGGAACATCCTGTCCAGGGAAGTGGTTGTGTCACCATCCCTCTGTGTGTTTAAAAGACATATAGATGTAGTTCTTGGGGATATGGCTTAGTGGTGGACTAGGTAGAGTAGGGTTAATGGTTGTGCTCAATGATCTTAAAGGTCTTTCCCAACCTAGATGATTCTATGATTTACAGATAAATACTGTATTTACTTAATATTGTGTTAATATTGCTAGAAATGTGTGTCCCAGTACAGCACTGACTACATTGCACTCTTCTGTATGTAGACTAGTGTACCACTAAGGGCAGCTTTCACATCCCTGACTGGGGTTTGAAGTCAGCATCCTGTGTCAGAATAGGTTGATTTACACTGGCATTCCATAACAGTCATGGAGAAAGATAAGTTATTTTGAGGGTTCCCCAAACCAGGAGTTCACATCAGGTGCTCTGAATTACTCTGTGGAGGAATCCCTCTCTGCTGCTGTTGGCTATGTCAAAAGTCTATAAAGATTTGCATTCTAATGCTCAGTTCTAAAATCAGACAGCGTAAGTGTCCAACACTGTTTTTGATACCAAAAGTGTACTGTGAAGTATGTAGAACAACTGCAAACACAGAGAATTTTTCACAGGCTCCCACAGTTCTTTGTATAAGCAGTGAGTATGACAACTTCCTGCTAGAAGAAGAGGCACACTGGATGCATCTGCTGTAGAGCCTGATCTCTGTCTTAAGGAAACATCTTAAACTGGGAAGAGAGGAGGACTGGTAGGAGGGAAAACACAGATAGCAGAAACAAAACCACTAACTGTTTCCATGAGCAGGAAAATGACGTAAGCCTCAAAGTGAGGCCATGTTTCAAGCCTGCACATATTTCCATAGCTGTTGCCAAATATCAGTTCTAGGAATCTGTAAACAGCAAAGACCACATCCCAGTTTTGGCTTAGCTAAACAGCTCTTTCCATGAGGTCTAGGAAGAAACCTGAGAAGTTTAAAGGGATTATGGTATGTGAGCATATTCTCAAAGTGTTTATCAAGCAGCTAAACTGATTAATTTAAGCATGCAAGTTAAAGCAGAATTGATGATTTCAAAGTGGAAGAGGGCATGTAGTCAGTTGTAGCCAATTTTAAATTATTTTTGATGTAAGATCTACTTTCATTGCACTCCTGGATTTATTGTTGTTACAAACCATGTGTTCCAGATTTTGCATGTCTTTTATCCTAGATGCTTAAAACCTATTCACCAACCAGTCACAGTGCAGAGAAAAATGCTTTCTCTGTAGGTAGAATAATTATTTCCATTCTTTAATATGTAACCCTATCCATAGGCTCCATTTGTTTATATTTTCCACCTTTAAGCATTTTATTTTGGTACTGACTGCAAATTTTCATTGTGAATGACTGTAATAGTATTTTATTCTACTTCTTTTGAGTCAAAATCAGTGGCATCTATTGACATGGGATCACAGATCCACTTGCTTTCTCCACTGTGAGTATTGTACAGTTGTGAGGTTTGTCAAAAGTCTCTTGGAAAAAAGGAACAAGGAATTAAAGAGTTGCAAGCAGGTAAGATGTAAAGTAGACAACTCAACTGTGAGAAGAATTTAACAGTTGTGAAACAGCTGCACTCCTGAAAAGTCCTGAGGACTTTGAAGAGGTACAGGATCCATCCAAATGGTCTTTATGTAGTACATTATCTAATAGACAGTAAGGAGGCTCATTCAGCTCAGGGACTTTTTATGTGAAGTAGCCTTGTGAATAGCATTGTCTGTGTCTACAGCATAGCTACATAGCAGTAGGTTCTCTCCAGGTTTCAGAACATTTTTGCCAAATTGTATGACACTCAAGCAACTATTCTGCGAATCACTGGGGATTGACTGAAGGCTAAACACGTTTCATTTCTCACTGTCACACACTTCAAAAGATAGACCTTGCCCTAAGAGTATTCCAGTCATACAAAAAGTAATCACCACAGCAGAAGACTGAGCAATCATTTGTGGGTGATTTTGGCTGTTTTCTGAAATAAATAGAATTTAGGAACAGAACCAAAAGCATATCATATAATTCAAACAAAACTACAATAAAATGTATGTAACTAATTTATAAACTGCAGAACAAAGTGCTGCATTCTAGTATTCCTATTCTCATTTCTTTTTATCATTTTTTTTCATGTAAATGCTCATAAAATATTCAGCAACAGTCTCATTATTCTTAACTAGAATGTACAATGGAGACAGCTGAGAAGCAAAGAGTTTTTTGTCAGACTCTATAGTCTGTCTTCAAAAGCAGTGTATACTCTTTTTATGACTGAGAGCTGATTTTACTTTTCAGGACTAGTGTGAATAATACCTAATAATAATTACCCACAATATCCAGTCCCAAGCCTCTAAGCATTGCCTGTACAGTCTCCCTTTTTTTTTTTACTTTTTCTCCTTTCCTGTATTTTTGGGTTTTTTTTTTTTTTTTTCCTAATATTTTAAATACTGTATGATTGATTTTACACTCTGTTAAGTGTAACAGCTAGGCCAGCCACTAGATGAATGACAGATACTCTCTGTTAGTCCCTCTCTTCCCAAAGGGGAAGAGGAAGAGAATAAGAGAGACTTACAGGTTAGAAAAGAAAACTAAAACAGATTTAATGAGAATAATAACTATAGAATTAAATATATGCAAATATTACAATATACACCCAATATTGAACACAACCTCCACTGATGGCAATTACATCACCATCACCACTGACGCTGTGGACCAGCCACAGACTCCACTCAGCAACAGATAAGGACCACATTCAGATGCTGGGTTATGGAACTGTATTCAGGAACACATGGATTGGGATTGAAGGCAGAACAGACAGAGTCCTCCTTGGATGCTGGCCATTGAGGAAGAGAAATTGACCCTTGTAATCCCTCAGCTTTAGAGGGAATGTGACGTGTATGGGATGGAGTAGCCCACTGGTCAGTTTAGGGTTGTCACCTGTCCTCCTCCCTGCAGATGTGGCCTTTTGCTTTCTGCACCCGCAATGTAGTACACAAGATTTAGCAGTGACCTTGGTCTCCCTAGGAGCAATAGCCTTTGTGCATTCAATCCTTAGTAGTAACTGTAAATGTCAAGAGCTGCTAGAAGCAGACACTGTCTGCAAAATACGCTGTTACTTGCAGAAGGTGCAGTTAGTTAGAAGAGACTCAGCTGAAAAAAAAAGCTGAAATCACTGAATAGAATTAGTTCTTTTCTATGCCAAACCAGGACACTCTCTTTTCCAAGAAAGCAGAAAAGAACCCCAGTGTTCAATAATTTTTTTCCCCAGGCTTGCTCAGTTTAGCCTGTTAAGGACAGGTACTAACTTTTATTAGACCCTGAATAAGAAATGAAATTCCTTTTGCTGTATTTCTCTCAGTCCTAAAAATGTTAAGGCTATCTCCAGAAATGTAATTTCACTGTCTCTTTTGTATACAAAGAATCTAATCATGCAAACACTTAAACACATGCTTGGCTTTATACACATGAGTAGGACTATTAGAGGAAGCTATTACTATTTTAAAAGATAAATGATCGTGAAAAAGAATTTTAATATAGATCTCTCAAAAGTTAATGCTATTATATTTTATAAGTCTATTTTAATGAATACAGAATACAAATATACTTAAGGTTTAATTATAGTCTTGCCATTTTCAGAATCTAAGAGAAGACTATATAAAGATATTCCAGTAATCTGGAACTCATGGTAAACTCAGTATGTTCCTTGATATGGAACAAATTTAGACCACATTATATGTAATTTTGCATGAAACCCACAGTGCATTACAGCATCTAAGTAAAATGAAAGAAGGTAAAGACTGTGCAAACAAAACCAAAGGCTTTCAGATACTTTTAGAAAACTAGTAACTTTGTACTTGTTCACTAAGTAAAAAGAAAATATAATCTCTCGCTTTAAAAAAAAAATATATATATATAATCTGTAGATTTCTGAGATAAACAGCCAATTCCTCTTTCAATGACCATAAAATGAGTATTACATCAAATATGAAATATAACTCCAGCCCATGAAGAATTTTAAAACATAATAAAGAATGTGAAAATGTTAGTGTAGAAGAAAGAGGACTGTTTAACAGGAAATCTGTGTGACTGAACTATCCTCAGTCAGAGAGTCTTGATGCAACAGCATCTATAAAACCAAATCTAAGTGCATAAATAACTGCCAAACAGTCTAACAAAGACAGGATCACAACAACAAGGATGGATGTGGGTAGCATGTGCTGAGTGCTCTGAATCAGATCACAAAGCGCATGCCAATGTTGAATCTGTGAAAGAGCCTCCAAAGTGAACCAGTCAGTATAGTAATCAATGACATATATTTAAAGTCTATAAATGATACTTGGTTATATACTTGCATTTTGAATGCTGATATTTCAACAAAGTGGCTGTGACGGGCTGCAATGGGTAATAGTTATACTTCTGGTGCTACAGCAAGAAAGCTCATCATTGAATATCAGTGAATAAAAGAAAGTTTTAGTTACTATTTTTGAGGCGACCTATAAAGATCCATCTTTAAATGAAATTTGAGTTGCTTACGGACTTATTTTTAACTGTTGATAATACTGCTTCTCAAACATTAGTATAATATGGAATTAGATAAACAGATGTATTAAGTTGTGATTCAGGGTATTTCAGGAGGTTGCTTAGATATCTCTTGATGTGACAGATGTTCCAAGCCCTGAATCATCTCTGTGGCCCTTTTCTGGACATGATCCAATATGTCTGTGTATCTCTGTACTGTGGAGCCCAGAACTGGAGAAATCAACACATATTTGTGCCTTTAGTTCAGC
Source organism: Todiramphus chloris collaris (assembly GCA_025345505.1). Classification (NCBI taxonomy): domain Eukaryota; kingdom Metazoa; phylum Chordata; class Aves; order Coraciiformes; family Alcedinidae; genus Todiramphus; species Todiramphus chloris. The sequence continues at coordinate 14,925,861 of JANVCC010010369.1, forward strand.
GCTGCATGGAGGAGAAGGGTCACCTTCCTCAGCCTGCTGTCAACACTCTTCCTAATGCAACCCAGGAAGTTGTTTGCTTTTCTTTGTGGCAATTGCACATTGCTGGGTCAGGCTCAATTTGATGTTCATCAGGACACCCAGGTGCTTCGCCAAGTTGTTTTTCAAACAGTTGGCCACCAGTGTGTACTGGTGCCTGAGGTTTTTTCCCCAAAGGTGAACGATTTTGCAATTCCCTTTGTTGAAATTCATAATGTTTCTTTGGGCCCCTGTCTCCACCTTTTTGAGGTTCCTCTGAGAGGCAACACAACCATCTGAATCAATCACCCCCCCAGTTTTGTATCTTCCAGAAACATTTGAGGGTATATTCCATCCCATCAGCTGGTTCAATAATGACAAGGCTAAACAGTATTGGCTTAGTATCAGGCCTGATTGTATGCCATCAGGGACTTAGTCTATAGTTGGACTGATCGTCGCTGATCACAGATCTTTGAGACCAGTAGTGCAGCCAGCGTGCTTCTCGCCTTGTTGCCTGCTTATCTATCTGACGCTCCATCAGTGTCAAAAGACTGCTAAGTCCAGATAAACAATATCCACTGCTACCCTCTTTCACTGTACTAGCCATTTCATTGTAGAAGGCTATCAGGTTGCCTTTTACCCTGAAGAGTACATAAAGGTTTATGAAATTCACCTGCATAATTGTGATTAGTTTACATCTGTTAGGACATGGACACTGTAATAGTCTCATACCTGCCTATCTCAGAATTAAAAGCATGGTCCTGATGTAATCATGGAGTCTTGTGGTTAACCAAAATGAGAGCAAGGTGAAGAACTGATTTGCACTAAGAGCTGAGTTTGACATGGCTATTTGGCAACTAGCTTTCTATTTTTTCAGGCTGACCAAAGGTTACAATGTTTTGTTTCTTTGTTGTCTTTGTTGTAGATGGTGAATGATTACTATGATGTGCTCAGCAACTTAACTGGTGAAAGACTATGATCTCTTCATAACATTGCTTCCCTATCTGTCCAATCAATGTATCCGTATTCCTGAAAGCTGTTCTCTGTGATAGCAGCCGAATGTGGTATGGAACAATATATGATTGCATGATTGCAGCAGCACTGGAAGATACATTACAAAGAAGAAAATAAATATTTAAAGAGTAAGATAGGTTTTGTTTATATAGCTAGGGAAAAGGCATTCTTTTTAATAGTCCAGTTATTGCAGTTATCTAAAACAGGCTGTAAATCCATTCTATAATAACATTGCCATATTTTTTCACTCCGCTTATCATTTAAAACAGAATAAAAGTATCTGGATGATACTTTTCTTTAACTATCTCTAACTGTGTACATTATACTTACAGACCCACTTCCAGCCACAAATCAACAGTTTGGTGTAAAGTAATATTCTGATCACCCTTGTATTTTCTGACTTCTAAGGAGTTTTTTTACAAAACATATTTCCTTTTCTCCTGTATTTGCTGCAGTATTGGAACCCTGCCAATAGAGCCAAGTGTCTGTTAGCATTTCCATTATGACCTCTCTGGTGTTTATAATTCAAATGTTCTCATTAGTCTTAAAATGAATTAGCAGCAATTTTTTAGCAAAAGGACTTCCATAATCACTCTTAAATGTAGTTTGTTTTCTTTTGAGCATCTACAATATTTGGACAATGTTTGCTGTAATCACAGAGACATTGAATTTTAAAAGATTTAGATTGCACCTCTCTATTCTTGAAACTCAAATCAAGCTGAATTTTTGATCTCAAAACTATTTTGAGAACTAATTTGTAATATTAGTCTTCAATGTGGCCTTGATAGCATGGTTTGAGAATGCTTGGGAAAAAAAATCCTATTCAAATAAAACTAAATGCTTAAGTCCGTATTTTTATTCTGAGAGTCCCATGGTTCGGAACTTTACCTTATAGGTGAGGTAAAAATTCTTCCTTGACAAGGAACATGCAACTTGCTTTGTCTAGGTAGTTTTGTTCATGTGAGAGTTTCCGAGACTCTGTACCACAGATTCGTTGTTAAAGGGCATGGTTATACTGCAAAGGTTTTCAAGTATCTTTGCAAAAGAGTGCCACTGTTTTGGTGATCTTAGTGCACTACTGTTATGTTCCTGATACAGCTCCCAGCTTCAGTATTCAAATGCTACCATTTCCTTAGTGGCATCCATCATTTTATGTATTTTATGTATTGCTTCTGATAACACTGGCAACAATTTGTAGGATGTCACATAATATTGTATTACGACTTTTCTTGGAAATTGTGTGTTGTAAAGGATCTGTGAGGCATGAGGAGAGGGGAGGGAAGGAACACTGCTGGGAATGAGTATTTGTCGCTTCACTGGGGATTTGGGAAGTATAAAAAGAAAAGTGAGATTACCTTCAACCTTTGACATGTGGCCTTCTTTAGAGGTGTTTGAGCTGTTGGATATACAAAGCAGTAGGCAAATGATCTCTTATGCAAGAGCTGTGAAAATTTTCTAACTAGCTTCCAGCCTGTGTCCAGCAGATTCCTTCTGAATTGCTGAAGTGTGACTATGAAAGGCTAGTCACTGACATCATGCAGCAAGCTTCTGTATGTTGAATTCATATGAAAAGTAACAGCTGAAACACACTGCTGTAGTCAAATTCTTCAATAAGAAACAAGTATTGAGGCACTGTAGTCATCCTTATTCCTGATCAGAATAGGTATAGTCATAGTCTACTATATGATATGCTTTGTCTCTGTCACAAGGTCTGTCTATACATCATCTTTCTCTATGACTGCAGAAGATACTGTCAACAGAGGCTGAAGACTATTTCTGTTGTGCCGTCCATTGACTAGTTAGTTGGGGTGGCTGTAGGCTTTGCTGGAAGAGGGCATGTTTTATTTTCTTGAATCCAAAGTAAATGTAGGTGAGAAAGAAATTGTAAAAATGCACTGGCATCTGAAGTCTAAAGCTGAGAGTGAAGGCAGATCCATCAGAGAGATTAAGTCAGGGTTCACCATCAATCAGAACCAAGCAGGGAAAATGCAGAAGCCAAGGCAAGCAGCAAGGCAAGTAGCACCATGCCTTCACCAAGAGTGTGCAGGCAGCTGATGTCCAGGTGGGGGTCAGGTGTGCTTGGGGCACTGGCAGCACTTGTCTACCGACAGATACAACTCACGCAGGGGTGAGTACAACATGCGTCTCCCCAGTGAGAGAAAGCAAGAGGTGACTACCCATTCAAGCCTTCAAAAACTTCAATTTTTTTTTTTGACTCATCCTGTCCTGATTTTAAAAAATTAAAACACATCAAAAGTAATAGACCAGTCAATGTCTCTTTTTACTAACGCTTATGTCTTCTGTTGGAGAAAGGTCATCATCTGCCTATTACACTGTTAGGTAAGCACACTGGCCCCAGAGGGCATTTACACAGCTCTCCCAAATTCTAGAATCACATCATAATCATTGGTGTACACAAGGCACATGAAGATCTTTTTTTTTTTCTGATGAATAATTCGTACAGTAATGTTCCTCTGTAACATTTTCAGCACTAAAAAAAATGTGTATTTATTTTTTGACAAACAAGATCTAGCTTGATTTAATGAATGTATGTGTACATGCATGCAGTTAGCTTTTGCGTATACTTGTATATAAACACAAACAATAAGTAAATAAACACAATGAGGTCAGGATTTCTACATTAAATGACAATTCCTGCAGTTCCTTTAATGGACAAACCTTTTCCACGTGAAGATTAGCTCAGACATTATATTACAAAACCAGAATCTTATGGTCATTTGTAATGAAGAGCAAACATATATACTGTCTTGGCATAACATCAAAAGACTTATTTAAATTCTTTTCCTGTAAAGATTTATGTTGTATTACATTGTTATTTTCACATGTAAGTACAGTTACATTTGTGTTCTTTAAGAATTGTCAGTATTTCATGTTATTTCTAAGCAGTAAAGGAGGCCTTTGAGATGTTCATGTGTGAAAGGAAAGGTGAGACAGCTGTTATTACTGAAAGTTGCTAAAATGTGGTATGTCAGTAAAATATTAAAATCACTGATTATAATTTGTGTGATATGATGAGTATATTAGATACCAGACACTTATTAGTCATCATCAAATCAGAATCACAGAGCAGACTGAAGTAGGACACTCATAACTGTTTGCCACAATAACCACTTCCCACTTTCAAAGAGAAAAAAAAAAAAAAGGAGTTGGGGAGGAGGGTGGAAAGGATCTAAAGCATAAGTCTGTAATTCCCCTGAAGAAAAAAGTGACAGGTGATTTTTTGCATGTATGACATTTCATCAAATTCTGCAAGCATCCAATAACAAAATTTGATTTTATTTGCTCAAATAAATATAAATTAAGTAATGTATTTATCCAGAAAGTCTTGCAACTAACAGAAGGTAACTCAATTTGGCTCTCGTTCTGCTTGTGAATTTGTGAACTTAAAACTAGCAACTGATTAGATATCTTGATCATGACCCTACAGAATTTCCTTATGACAAGAAAACACATTACCAACCACTGCTGTGTATTTTTGGATCTTTAGCACGGCCTGTTTTCCAAAGATTAAATCAACTGACAAGGGAAGTAAATTTTAAATAGTATTTTATTCTCTTGCTGCCAGCTCTGAAAAATACAGTTGTTAACAGAAATATACCAATCAACAGAACTGTTTCTGCTAAAAGACTAATTCATGATCCAATAATAATTTTATGAACAAATCTGAATGTTGATACTTTATCTTTCCTGTAACAACTTTTAGATGGGGCAATGATTGGTCTAGCAATAAATAATAAAAAAGTTTGGTTTTTTTTTTTTTTTTTTTTTTTTTATTTTTTTTTTTTTTCCGGAAAACTGACCTGAATCACCTATTTAAATAGCTACAGTCCAACGTAGGCGCTGTAGTACATATGACTCATATAAGGATAACAATGGCAGTGTATGACTGTGGGGTAGGAAACCTCCTGGAAAACAGTGACTCTGGAAGAGCTATAGGGTTGCTGGAGGTAACATGCAGTGCTGTGATCAAGAAGGACAATACCAACTTTCAGAATATAGAGGAAGCAAAGAGTATGAAGGTGACCTATCACCTGAATAACTAGCCTCACATAAGGAGGATGAATTCTTTTAGGAGAAAGGTGACTGACTTATACTATCCAGGAAACTACCCTAGGCCAGAGATCTCATGCAGAAGAGACAAATTTCTCAATATGAGTGATAAAAGCATAACAAGTACCAGTGTCTGGGAGTAGGCAATTACAAAATTTTGGGATTTATCAGGTGAAAAGTTACTCCCAGCTGGGAGTCAGTTTTGTCTGAAGTGGTCTAGATGTGGGTTTGATTCAATTCCCAGGAGAAATTCTATCAACTATCTGTAAATATCTAAGCTAGACAGTGTTAGTGGTTCCTTCTGATATTGTCGAATGTCTGAAACTTTGCCTTAAGAATATTCCTTCATGGGTCTTAACTGTGTTCCTCTCAACAGAAACATGGAACTTCCTGCCCTGCAGTAAGTAAAAAAAATTTTTAAGCCAACTAACCAAATGGTCAGGAAGATTGGGTGTTTTGGGTGGGTTTTTTTGTGTGTTTTTTTTTCCCTACTCTGTCGGTGGCCATAAGGCTTCTGTCAGCATTCTTTCTTTTACTGTCCTGATGGAGGAAAGATGCTAGAGGAAAGATGCTGGAGGAAATATGGTCAGTAGAGAAAGCAGAACATAGTTGTTATGACTTGTTCATAGGTGGTATCCCTTTTTTCCCTATCTATGGTCAAGAGTTACATAGAACACAGAAAATGTAAATAATTTAGTCTGCCACTACTTAAGTCATTATGGAGTCACCTGTCAGTTAAAGCAAAGGAAAATCTGTGATATTCAGAAAAGACAGCTGGATAACCTCACCAAGAGATGCATGTATTTATTATGAATGTTATTTCTGTATTTTGTCTTACTCTAGGAGCAATCTTGTTGGCTTTAACAGTTACTTTTAAATCCAGACACTATTTTTAATGAGTTGGGCATGTTAATAAGATCTGATACATTATTTAAGGTCTTTAAATGATATAAGATGCCTATCTTAATTCATAATATTCCTTTTTAAAAGTGTCAATATTCACATAGGTTTAATTAAGCATATAAGAAAGGCTACAATCATCGATACATAGTCAGCAATGATAAGTAGTCTGAATATGTCTTTGACTCTTCTACCTGCTGTACTTCTCATGTCAATGTTAAATTTAGAGAGAGAATTTCAGAGATACATGTCAAGGCTTAACAGTACAAGTAATAGCTACTTCTCAAGATAACATTAAATCATTGTGAAAACCAAGTAGCACTAGTTTGCTGAATGCAAGAGAAAAATACAAGACACAAAAAGGTTTCACTTTATGCCATGCTTGCAGATAGGCTGAAAAATACAGATTTGCAAGTGTAAAAAAATCAGCAATAATAAGAAGCTATGCAATTCAAAAAGGATTATTTGTTGGGTTTTTTCCCCCCTTGTGATATTCTTTCTGCCTTAATTCTACCATCTACCTTATGTTCAGATCAATACCATCTGTTCTTTAGAAATACAGACTTGTAGAAAGCCTGACTAATTTTTCTCCACAAGTGGATGAAACTCAAAATAAAAATGTCTTTCAATCCATAAAAGAAGGACAGGCCAAATTAGGCCTATAAAGGAAAAAATCCATTTCATGCCTCTTTAAAGGATCCTTCATACTTACTCATCTGTCTCAGACACAGCTAAGGGAACTGCTTCTCATGTAACTTTCAGCTGCTGTGATCCTCCTTTCTCCACCTCAGGATAACCAGTTGACTTGTATGCCTGTGACTTCCTTTGTTTTAAAACAGCAAGCGTGATACTGTGTCAGTGCCATTTGTATGAGTTTACCAAAAGGCATATTTTTAGAACAATTAGCTTCCTGTGATGTAATGGGCATGTCTGAAGTATCATATTTTGGCTACTTCACTAACTTAAAAGCAAAACATTCAGTACAAGATTTATGAATATATGACTTCCTTTACCCTCCAGAACATGATACTCTTCCCATCTGTTAACTAGATATTGGATTTTTTTATTTATAGCTATACTATTTCATAGAATCAGAGAATCTCACAGAATCACAGAATGTTAGGGGTTGGAAGGGACCTCAAAAGATCATCAAGTCCAACCCCCCTGATAGAGCAGGATCACCTAGATCAGGTCACACAGGAATGTGTCCAGGTGTGTTTTGAATGTCTCCAGAGAAGAAGACTCCACAATCTCTTTGGGCAGTTTGTTCCAGTGCTCTGTCACCCTGACCATGAAAAATTTTCTCCTTATGTTTACCCGAAACCTCCTATGCTCCAGCTTGTACCCATTACCCCTTGTCCTATCACTATATGTCACTGAGAAGAGCCTGGCTCAATCCTCCTGACACTTGTCCTTTACGTATTTATAGACATTAATAAGGTCTCCCCTCAGTCTCCTTTCCTCGAGGCTAAAAAGCCCCAGCTCTCTCAGCCTCTCCTCATAAGGGAGATGCTTCACTCCCTTAATCATCTCAGTGTCTCTGTGCTGGACTTTCTTCAGGAGCTCCCTGTCTTTCTTGAACTGGGGTGCCCAGAACTGGATACAATTCTCTATGTGGGGCCTCACCAGCGCAGAGTAGAGTAGGAGAACCTCCCTCGACCTGCTGGCCACACTCTTCTTAATGCATCCCAGGATGCCATTGGCCTTCTTGGCCACAAGGGCACATTTCTGGCTCATGGCCATCCTCTTGTCCACCATGACTCCCAGATCGTTTTCCCCAGAGCTGCTCTCCAACAGATCAGCCCCCAACCTGCACTGATACATGGGGTTGTTCTTCCCCAGATACAGTGCTTTATACTTGCCCTTGTCGAATTTCATTACATTTCTCCCCATCCGTCTTTCCAGCCTGTCCAGGTCAGGCTGGATGGCAGCACAACCTTCTGGCATGTCAGACATTCCTCCCAGTTTTGTATCATCAGCAAACTTGCAGAGGGTACACTCTATCCCTTCATCCAAGTCATTGATGAATATATTGAACAGCACTGGACCCAGGACTGACCCCTGGGGAATACCACTAGCTATAGGCCTCCAACTAGACTCTGCTCCACTGACCACAACTCTCTAGGCTCTGTCCTTCAAATGGTTTGCAATTCATCTCACCACACAACCATCCAGGCTGCACTTCTTAAGCTCGGCTGCAAGGATGCCATGGGAAACAGTACTGAAAGCCCCACTGAAGTTGAGGTATACCACATCCCCTGCCTTCCCCTCATCTATCCATCTAGTTATGCCATCATAAAAGGCTATCAGATTAGTCAAGCATTACTTCCCTTTGTTGAATCCGTGTTGAGTACTCATGATAAGCCTCCTTTCCTCAACACGCTTTGAGATGGTGGCAAGAAGAAGCTGTTCCATCACTTTCCAAGGAATGGAGGTGAGGCTGATAGGCCTATAGTTACCCAGGTCCTCTTTCTTGCCCTTTCAGAAGACTGGGATCACACTGGCCTTCCTCCAGTCCTCAGGCACCTCTCCTGTTCTCCAGGACCTCTTGAAGATTATGGAGAGTGGTCTAGCTATGACCTCCACCATTTCCCTCAGCACTCGCAGGTGCATCCCATCAGGGCCCATGGACTTGTGGATGTTCAGTTTGCTTAACTGCTCTCTAACCCAATCCTCCTCAACTGAGACAAAGTCTTCCTTCCTCCAGACTTCTTCTGTGGTCTTATAGGACTGGAACCCCTGGGAGCTGGCCTTAGCAGTAAAAACTGAGGCAAAGGTGGCATTCAGTACTCCACCTTCTCTCTATCCTCAGTCACCAGGGCACCCACTTCATTCAGCAGCAGGCCCACATTTTCTCTAGACTTCCTTTTACCTCCAACATACTTGAAAAGCCTTTCTTGTTCTCCTTGATTTCCCTCTCCAAGTGTAGTTCTTAAGAGGCCTTAGCTTTCCTTGTTGCATCCCTGCATCCTCTGACAGCCTCTTTGTACTCCTCCCAAGTGGTCAGCCCCTCCTTCCATGTTCTATATACTTCCTTCTTCCACTTAAGTTTATTCATCAATTCTCTGCCCAACCATACAGGTCTTCCAGCTCTCTTGATTTCATACCCTTTGGGATGCTCTGATCTTGAGCCTGGAGGAAAAGGTGCTTGAATATTAGACAGCTTGCCTAGTCCCCCTTACCATCTAGAGCCCTGTCCCATGGGACTTTTTCAAGCAGTTCTCTGAAGAGGCCAAAGTTAGCCCTTCTGAAGTCCAGGGTAGCAAGCCTGCTTGTGCGCATGTGGTTCTGAACTCCACCATCTCATGGTAACTGCAGCCAAGGATGCCCCCTACTTTCACAATTCGAATATTTGTCTCAAAAATGAAAATGGCCAAGAGTTGCACTTCAATGGTTTCTCCCCTAGGTCCAGCAGAGAAGGAGCACTGGAGTTAAAGCTGGTGTGCTGTAGTCATCCAAGAAATGCATAGCATGCATCTATGAAGTAATACCCCTATATCCCTAATAGTGATCTAATAGATCCTAGCTCTTCCTTAATGGTAAAGTACACATCAGTCATAGCCAGGATCACTGCTCTTTAGAAAAATTTATATTATTGATTTTCCAAGCTAGAATAAAGGGCACACACTTTCCTTAAAAATCAAAAAGAAAAAACATTTTTAAAAGTTGCAATATTAACATCTCGATGTCCTGTATGCAGCTTGTTCCATTGGTCTAGATTTGTAGCTTGAGAATTACATCAAGTTATTTAGATTAATGTGATACCTTCATTCTATTTTTTTTTTTTTTTAAGAAATTAAACCAGCATATTTTACCTTAGCCTTCAGAAGCAGAATTGTGTGGTTTCTGTATGATGGATGTGCATATATATACAGCCACGTACTTATGGCCATGGCTGCAAGTTTGTGCCTTTAGTTTACTATCAAACAGTAAATGGCAACAACTAGTGAAGTCATGCCAGTTCATGAAAATCTATCAGAGTGAAAGGCTGATGCCACATCTCAGCCCTCGAGTTCACTATCTTTTAGTCACAGGCAGCCATGAAATAAGTCTGTCAATAAATGTCAAGGTATCCACAGAAACCTTTGATGTGCTGTGACACACCTGTGGTCACAAACCATGTAACTACCACCCAAAAGCAAATTAAGAGTAGAAAGAAACCTTCTGAATCCAAAACTGGCAACTATTTCAGTCCTGAACACAGGGCAAAACATGTCAAACTGGCAACTGAGAAATTCCAGTGTTAGGGGGAGCTCCATGGCACTCTGTCTCTCTTTATAGCCAATTCAAAGCATCAGCTTGATTTTGAGATGCTTGATATAAGGTGAGAATTGATACCTTTTTTTGCTTTCTCAAGGCTATAAGCTTTATAGATAGAGTATTCACCATCTAAAAAAGTAAGGAATAGAAAACTTCAAATAAGCTTACGTTAGTTATATACTTGGAATGGAAGAAAATCACAAATATTACAAATATAATTTTGAGCATACTGAGTTGTGGAAAAACATCTGTGTGGATCTGATCAACAATAATCCTGGATAGCTGGGATATTTTTGAGGCACAGTTCTATACATAGACACCCACTTAAGTCAAGCATTTTTTATACTTATTGGCCTGTAATTTTAATGCAATTGCAAGCATAGTTTTTCTGTGATTTCATCTAACTCTAGCATCTGTGTTTAGTTGACTTAAATCATACTCATGTTTCTCAAGTGAAACCACACACTAACCAAAGCCAGTTTATTAAAATCTTCATGCTCTTTCATAAGTTTCTAAGCAATTTACAGAACACAAATTGAAAATTAGGTAAGAGTTTCAAGCTTGGATTACTACAGGGAACAATCAAAGCTTCGTCTTTTGTGGTTGCAAAGCTTCACAATAATTCCCTCAGAAAAGAAAGGTACTCATTTTTAAGAACCAGAAGTGTTTAAGGACTCCTTCTTACTTTTGAAAGACACTCTCTATGAAAATGCTTGAATGTAATTAAATGCCTTACATCTGCTCATCTCAGTGCTACAGAAGGTGCTGCACCTTGCTGAAACTTTCTTTTGAAAATAGTATTTTGGTTGCTAAGCTGTTTTGACACTTGCAAAAACTTTAACGATTAATAGAAGCAGGGCTTGTTACAACATGGTCATTAAAAATTGTAAAAGATTGTCATTTTTTTTGACAAATCTTTGTTCTGAGATGTCTGAAAGTTTAGAAGAACTATTTGAAGAGTATTTATCTATACACTGATTTTGGTATTTGTTTTTTAGAGTTTTATTTTTTGCACAGATCACTTACATTCTCTAGTTTGTGATCTTGCTCCACAAAAGGCTGTATCAGCAACATTTTTTTTAAGGCAAAGAACTACAGCATTGACACAGGTACAAAAAGAAGGAGAACAGGAAACAGATATTTCTTAAGCTTTTGCTGTCATGACACTGCTTTGTATATTGCCTATATTGTTTATTGCTATTGTACACAATTTCTACTCTCAGGGATAGAGACTGATACTTTTGGAGTTAAAAGCCTGCAAGGGACCACTATTGTGACCCAGACAGATGTAGCCTGTATTAAAAAGACTAGAGACATGAAGTTCTTTGAATCAAACCTGAGAATTTCTTCTATCTGTTCTTGGTTTCAAGATTTTGTATGGCAGCAGAACAGCATGGTTCTGCTTATTATCCTGATTAATTTATTGTGTGTGCTGCCCTACCTTTTCCAGGACTAGCTGTCCTGGTTTTGGGTGGGATAGAGTTAATTTTCTTCACAGTAACTGGTATGTTTTGGATTTGTGATTAAAAGACTGTTGATGACACAGTTTTTACTGCTGAGCAGTTCTTACACAGAGCCAAGGCCCTTTCTGTTTCTCACACCATCCCACCAGCAAGTAGACTGGGGGTGCACAAGAAGCTGGGAAGGGACACAGATAGTACACCTGGCCCCAACTGACCAAAGGGATATTCCATACCATATTTCATCATGCTCAGCATGTAAAGCTGGGGGAAGACAAAGCAAGCAGGGGGATGTTCGGAGGGGCTGTGTTTGTCTTTCCAAGTAACCGTTGCATGTGATGGAGCCTGACTTTCCTGGAGATGGCTGAACACCTGCCTGATGATGGGAAGAAGTGAATTAATTTCTTGTTTTGCTTTGCTTGCATGAACGACTTTATGCTTTACCTATTAAACTGTCTTTATCTCAATCCATGAGTTTTCTCACTTTTACCCTTTTGATTCTTTTCCTCAACTGACAGGAGGGGAGCAAGCAAGCAGTTGTGTGGGGATGAGTTGCCAACTGGGGTGAAATCACAACACAAGCATACGTCTTCCAGCCAATGGATTTTGTTATGTTGCTTTCTGTTATAGAGCCATTTATAATCAGATATCACTTTTCCTCTTTTTTTGATATGTTGTCACAAGCAATACAGTCTTGAGTTAGGGAAATTCATTTGATACATTGCCAGTAAACTTAAACTTCTGATCATTGATTTGAATGTTGAGAGAGAGAAAAAAAAAAAATGTCACAAGCAACTATACAAGCATCTAGGTAAATCCCTCTTCACAGCCTAAATTTTTTGTATGTTTTCTGTAAGCTGTGTTCAGTCCATCAGAGTGCACCCAACAAGCTGAGGGTGGTATAGGAGGCTGTGGTTCTTTGCCCAGCAACTTTCCCTTGCCCTGCATCCAGTCATTTCTTTTTACTGGTTGATGCTTCATGGTTTTCTGCTACTCGACAAGTAACTGTGTTTCGGGCTCTGTTCCTTGTTGTGCCTGCTCCAGTGTGGGTCACTCACAGCCTACAGGCCCTTCAGGGGTGTACCTACCCCCTTCTGGCATAAGACCCACCACAAGGGCACATCAGCTGCCTCTGGCTGCCAGGGCTTCTCTGCAATATGGCTGAGCAAGGCACCGCACCACATGCTGATCTGATTGGATATACTTTGACATGCAGTTTTAAAGCTTTTTGGTTTTTTCCACTGTTGTTTAAATAGATTTCAGGGACAGCTACAGTGTTTTTCATCTGTGCTCTCAAGCAGGTTAAAACTGCAGCTCCTTGCTCCTTAAACCTTGTAACTTCTGCCCTTTACTTAGACATACACAATAATAAATTAACTATTATCGCTTCTTCTGGATAAACAAATAGCCTAGACTAGTTCAGTGTCTCAAGAGGAGACCTGTTTTCCAGATGTCAGAATTTAACTATACTCATTTTTCATTCCTTTCTAACTATTAAACATCATTTTTAGAGTAGGGACAGTGCATGCAACGTCATGCCAGTACATATTTATTTACAGTGTATAGAAATGGCAACCTCACTATTCAGATTTAAAAGTGTATCTACTAGGACATCTACCATTTTTTTGGTTGCTGCTCCAATGTGAGCAATATAAGCTGAGAATGTTGTTCCATGATCTACGTACAATTAGCACCACATCTTCCTCTTTTTGTTTTGAAGAAAAACAACCCAGTACTCTTGTGGCAATTGAGTGTCCTGTAGAAGTTCTTTATTCCTACTGTTTTATTTACTGGTTTGCTACCTGATTTAGAAATCATACATAACAAGACTGCTGACTGACTATTTCAGGCCTTGCCAATGGGAAGAGAATTGTCTTACCCTGCAAATTCAGGTGTACAAGTATGTTGCAGGCAATATTACCTCTATTTTACTTTTTGACAACTGAACCAGGGAGATTAAGAGTGCCTCCCACTAGTCTTATGGGTTCAAACCAGAGCAGCTTTGCATAATATGAAGGTAATAATCCTCTCAAAGAGCACAGGAAATGTTTGCTAGCCTTGAACATTAGACAGCTTGCAGTGAACTCAGTTAGCATTAAGCACCAATTATGGGTAATTATTTTTCAGAGATTTAGAAAGGAAAGCCATATAAATTATGCTTCAGCTCTGCTTCTGCAGGACCACTTCTAAGTTAAATACCTCTAGTTTAAACATAACAATATAACTGCTAGCTTGTGATGTCTGTCAGCCATAGAGTTGGAGACTCGTGAAGATTTCTGTCTTGTATTCTTGTCTCCTGCTATTACATTGTCTGGGCACATGCTGAACTGGATGAGCTCTTGGGCTGTCAGGGCATCACTCCAACCTACATCCTTCCTTATCACCAGGAAAGCAGAGGTGTTAGGAGGGACAACACCACTATGAAGGTTCCTAATTTGCAGGGGTAATAAATAAAATGTAGGCTTCAGTAGGCAATTCTCTATTCTCCCTATCACATGAATTCTTCCTTTTTCAGCCAGATCAGTACTCTCAAAAAAAACCTGTTTTCCTACTTAACTGTTTAACTGTTCCAGTTAAAACTAAAGAAATTAAATCATGTCTTCCAGTGGCCTGTTTCACAGCCTCCTGTAACTGGCTAATTGGCCTCCTGTAATTATTGCCCTAGTTGACATACATTTACTGTTAGATGCAAGGTTTATGTAGGTCATCTAATTTCCCAGAAATGTTGGGCTGCACTCAGACATGAAACCAGTCTTCCCTATCACTGACCTTTCTCATTTGCTAATATTGAAGCTCTGCCACAAGAATGCTGGTTTAACGAAAACTGTATCTTTTGAACACTGTGATTATTAAAGTAGGAGAAATATTTTTAATATATTCAGACCTTTAATGTACAATACTGTGTGAAATTAATGTCTTCCTTTGCATGTCCATTCCAGGCAGTAATTGATATATGTACAGTCATTTATATGTTTATGAAACTTTGACACCCTCTGGTAAAGTATGGCCTCAAGTTTCAAATTTAGACTGCATGTGCCTGTAAATGGCTACCCAGCTTGGATGTACACACAGTTGCATTAGACCTATGTAAAAGTGCAAAACAGATACTGTTTTAATTCTAGATCTCAGCTTTCAGCTTTTTGTTTTATTGTTTAAAATAATCTCCCATTCTGTTTTTTCCCTTTTCTCTCTGGATAGAGATATGGATCTCAGATTAAAATTAAGACATAGTTTAATTGTTTTAAAGATAAAATTATGTCTATCATTAATCTGTTTTGAGATCAACTGGATGTGTAAAGAAACGTGAAGTGTTTCAAGATCTCAAGCATCTCATCAGCTAAGGAATTCCTTTGAAATAGTAGAAGTTAATATTCTACTACTTCCTAAGACATTCAACATCTGATCTTTTGGTTTACTCTTGGGGGAAAAAAAAGAGTCCTTATAAATACTGGAAACCTGTTTAGCTAGGTGTTTTCCATTATTATTTTCTCCAGATAATTTTTTTTTTTTTAACTCAGTACAGTATCTTTGACTATAGTAGCATTTCACTAGGGTGAAATTCTCCTTGGCTTGCCTGGAAACAGACTCTGCTGTTATTTACTATATGGCAGAGGGGCACTGCGTGCCCTTTCCTTCATTGGCAATTCAAAAGCTGAAGGGTTGAGAGTGTGTGCAAGTACGTGCACAAAAGTAATGCATCAAAGCAGGGATCAGATCATAAGAAATCTACATATATGACTAGTTCAGCTACCCCTTATTCTACCTGTTGTACACCACAATTTACAAATTTCCTTCTGTGCCAAAGTACCAGCCAGAAGCCTTGTATGCACACATCAGGATCCTAGTAAATTACACTGGGAGCAGTCAGACAATGTTGTTAGTATGACTCACTTCAGTGCAAATTCTTTGCTCCTCCCTGTATGATTAATTACAACCAAATTGATGTTGCCAGCAATGATTAATTTGCAAGTTGAGATGCAGAGTAAATGAGCTAAGCAAAGCTGAGTTGGCATTGCCCCTCATTTAAGAAACCGCACAAGGGATCACTATTCACAACTAACCTTGAGATCCATTACTGCACTTGCATAAAAATTGGCCAAGTTGAATAGCTGCAAAATTATAATTTATTATTTTTTGTTAGCTGTTTAGAAAAAAGAGGATGTTTAGTTTAGCTAAATGAGAGAACAAAGAGGGTTCTACTGTGAAATTTCAAATTCTTGATCAGATAAAAAGCCAAACCTTTGAGAGTGAATTGAAGATGAGGACCACAGTCTTGATGAAATCTCTGACGTTATATTTGAAAAAAAAAAAAAAAACCTACTGAAAAGAATAAATACAATACATTGAGTAACTGCTTTTCATTTAATGATAATAATAAATCCAGCCTCTAGGAACTACAGTTACTTCCCACATTGTACATAAATCCGAATTGCTGACTGTATTAAGATCTATGACAGACTTTTACATTACTGTGCATTACTGAGTATTTGATCATCTTCCATGTATAACCAATAGCAGTAGATTTGAGGGTCTTGCAGAGCTTCTTTATCTAAAACACTTGGAGAATATTTTTTCTTTTCTTATTTTAATCAGACATCCTTGGGAGGTGTATAGTGTTCACTGGATAGACTGAATTTAAGAATTCATTTTTTTTCATGAAAGTAATGAGGAGTTTTTAGCTAATGGCAGGTATTTCTGAGGAATGAGATAAGTGACTGGAAGCCTATCTTAGGTTTCTTTTCCATTTCTTCAACTTATTTTTTTAACATAAAATTTGATTTTAAAATTAAGTACACTTTTACCCACAGCTATTTGCAGTTTCACAGCAGGGAAGCTTTTGAGGCTCTGAAACCAACTGTTGAAGAGAGGCAGGATCTGGAGTGAGAACCTTTAGTCAGTACCTCCTCTAAAGAGAGAAAACTTTTTGATTCCACCTGACACAAACGAACTTGAAGAAAAACTCCCTTCTGATTATGAAGGTCTCATATCAGTTCACAAACCAATGCCCTGGAGAAAATGCAAGTTATTAGGTCCCTGGCAAACTCTACCCTTAAATTTTGACGGTTTAGTACCTGCCATACTGCCTGAGAGCTGGTGTCTAGATGTTCACCACATGCTCCTGAGCGTCCTATGACAGTTCGAAGGTAAAGGGAGAAATGTTAGGATGAAGACCCAGTAAAAGCCCAGGACAGATTAAATTGTAGTGGTGTAAAGATTCAAGAGCCTAGTTAAAAAGAAAAATAGCAAAGGCTTTGCACTCCTTTTTCAAAACTATCTGCCAAGATAAGCAGTCTTCAGAACAAGAGCCGCTATACCATGAAAGATTCCTAGCCCTTGTGCCGAGAAGCTAATGTCTCCTTGGAGTAGTGGACACATGATTCCTTATTCAAAGATTAACATCTCCAGCAAGCACCATAAAGAGATGCTTATCCAAAAACATCTGTTGCTTACTGCTACAGTCAAAGGATCTGACCCTCTGTTTTAAGTATATAAACTCTCAATCTGCTTGCTCTTTGAGGATAGATGGGTCACACACAGGTTTCCTTCCTCCCTCTCTCACTCTGACACAGGCACATGCACACTGTTTTGAAATGCCTGACATTTCTCCCAGCACAAAAGGGACTTAAATTTCAACAGTTCTGAGGGAGGAGAAGACTGTTTCCTATCTACCTATAAATCTAATGCCAAGAAAAGATGCAAACATTGTTAACTACCAGCAAATCAACCTATAACCAACCTTCTGCTTGTAGTTATCAGGAAATATGCCTTCAAAGCTAAAGATACTCTTTTTTAGTATAACAACGTGCACAGTTGAATATAGGGGTACAGTATAGAGGGACATAATAAATTTTTTTAATGTCTTGGAATAACCTAATCTGAATTGAAACTGTAAATTTGAGTAACAAGGTGTTAGAAAACTATTTAAATTGGAAATGAAACATCACTGCTTAGCTATTGGTAATGACTTATGGACCTGTAATAACCTTAGTGACTCCTTACAGATAATTTCTGGTTGCCAAGCAATGTTATAGTTGTATATCCAGTGTCCTACATAATCTAGATATAATGCATCAGGTTTTGCCTTGTGAAAATGCTCTGAAGTCAACAGAATTGTACAGAACGTGATCTCTAAGTGAAGATTATTTGGATGTTGTCAACACATGTAACCTACACTAAATTTTCAAATTATTTGCTGCAGCAAAATCACTTTTTGTTTCTTTTGTCATTTTTTTTTTCTGCAAAACACAAGATATGAGATTCAATCCAAGTTGTGTTACATTTTGTAATGACAGAGTATGTGAGCTTGTTGAAATGAAAATAGGGATGTACTCAGAAACTGTGACACATGTTGTAGAAATCTAGGATGTATGCTGGCAATATATGAATTAGTAGACTCTTCATCCTTGTGTATTGCAGGGATAAAGGACTGTTGTGTGAACCCTGATCTGTTAATGCTAGCCTCTGAATCTTTCAATTTCGGCATATGTCACAAAAATATTCAGGTTTTTATGCCACATCAGACTAAATTACTGGCACATATCAGCAGAGTGATGAGCTAGTGAAAAGCCAGCTGTGTTCAAGAACATCTGGATGATTTTAATAACAAGAGTTCAAGAAAATGTACCTATGAGGTATTATAAATTGCATGTAGGAGAGCAAATTGTGTGCTTATCCTGAAACTCTTTTAGCTCAAATAGAACAATGAACAAATGGATTAAGATTACTGAAATTCAAGTCCTTGCTCAAAGCCTAAATGTGTTTTTGTGTAATTTTATCATATCCATGTAACAGTTTTGACCTTGTTAACCTCCTACGGCTATTGCAGAGGCCATCTGTATAGTTTTGCTAAGGAACAGGCTCTGTCTGTGAACAATTCATTACACAGAGCTTCCTGAATGTCTCTCTTCAAATCCTGGTGCTATTTTCAAAAAGAATAGGAATGAAGCCCTTTCCTATGGATGGTACACTATTTACTGTTTTTCAGTGTAAGCTATTAGCCACTTTCAAAATAGGAGTCTGTTTGTAGTTTCCCAAGTCTCTCAGTTTTCTGAATCTGAAGTGGATTAATATAAGGTGCCCTCTGAACACTCTGGGTAGTCCCAGCAGGAATGCAATAGCAGGGAGAAAAAGATTCAAGTGGATTTGTACTAGCATCAGATGAATGGTCCTTTTGAAATAATATGATATTCATAATTTGTTTTTTTCACTATAGCAACATCCACCTTATGCAAAAGAAACCACTACAAATGGCCTCCAGTTCCTGATTCTTGGGTACACCTTGCAAACAGGCTAAAGATTAAGTTATATACATTCTGACATATGCAGCCAAGATTGAGATAAAGAACTTTCATTTCCTTATCACGTCTTCCAGAATCACAGCTTGGGATGTCAAGTGAAAGGCTGCGCCAGGGTCTGCAATGTATGCTTAGATTACTGTAACCTGTTCTGTAAAACAGGTTCCAGTCGAAAGTGCTATCAATTTGTCACTCTTCAAAGGCCTTAAATCCTATGTAAATTAAAAAAGATTCTTAATATTTCTCCTGAGATGTAGGTAAGATGCACAAGGAAAAGAATGAACAGCCCTTGTAGATATGAAAACCACCACACAACAGTGTCCTCTTCTTTGAAGCTCAAGAAAGTGGAGAATATGTTGGAGTTATGCCAATGTATTTCTCTTTTCTTGTCTACAATACAGCAACACAACACTCTCTTTATTAATCACAAGAATATAGAAACAATTCTATAGAATAGTTGTGTAAGCAAGATGCTGAGCTTGAAGAGGTGAGCATTACATTTTTCTATGTATGGTCCATAATGCATGATTTTTTCTAGAGGAGGGAGGTTTCCTTGCTTGAATATTAATTCTGAGAGAAAATGCAAGGTATGTCTCTTTGTCCCATCTCTCAGAGGAAAAGTTCATGTTTACAACAGTAGCAGCATAAGGAAGCTGCCTGTGTGTGTTTTTCTGATAATAATCCAATGAGATGGCTATTTTGAAGAGCATGAAAGTGCTTTTGTTAAACAGGAGCTATTCAGGGATATTGCAGACTCCTTTTTAAGGAAAATGATTCTGTAATTCTGTTATTAGCATTTGCATTATTATTCTTATCTTTTATACCAAATCAATCAGACTGGCTCAATATAGAGAAAACAATATTTTAGTTCAATGGCTGTATCCAGTAAGCAATAGTACCATGATCCAGCATCCACACATGGTATTACAGTGGTCTGTGCTTTGTAACCAAAGTTAACCTCAGCTGTCATTATCTGCGTCCTGGGTATTCAGAAAAGTCTTCCCATTCCTATGTAAACATTTAAACATTGTATGTCTCCAGCAACCTGTGTAGAAATAATGTGTGGACATTTGAGGACCTTGTATCCTAACATTGATATTATTTTTTTTCTCTCACAAAGAATTTATATTATTGAAATAATACAATGAGTATTCTATAAATCTATTACTGGAAACTGATTCAAAAAACAGAGTAACTCTACATACATAGTGAATTCTACCTTGTTTTTGTTCTTATTTATCACCAAAATCCAGATAGCTTTCAGTCTCACTGAATTAGTATAATCTTCTCAATGTAACAGGGAAGTTGGTTTTGTGTGAAAAAATAGTTCAATATAATCAAGCTAAGTTAAAACAAACATACACTAAATTAATAGTGTATTTATACAGCAGTATTGAAAGTTATGCCACTTCAACATTTTTCTTTAAAATATATTAAATGAGCCCCTTTTTCTCATGTAAGGTATATACTTTTTGCCTCTTACTACAAGTACTCTGTAGAATTGATTTGAAAGCAAGTGCCCAAGTTCCTTAGCAAAACTTTGGTGTTTAATGGGAGAGGTAAAATCTTTCATTCATTTTTAAATTTTGGTTAAAGTTTAAACAAGAAGACTAAAGAAACAATCTTCTTTCTGTTACCTTATGCAGTAAAGCCTTCACTTTCAGGTTCAGTGTTAGTTCAAGTGAAATTTCAGGTTACATTCTTGTAGTGTTTTACTTTTTTTTCCCTTAGTTCAACCCCGAACTAAAAAGTGTTCACACAGCCGTAACTGTAAGATTGTGTAAACATATGGAAAACATTACAGTAAACACGTGGATATTGAGTAATGTAACGGGATACATGGTATGGTGTGCTGTGAGGCAATACCAGCCTTGAGGCTTGGAAAATAGAGAACTTGCAATACCATACTGTAAGATGTTTATGTATTAGACCATATAGATCTCTATTATATTAGACCATTTAATACAATACATAGAGGTGTCATATTTTTATCCTGTTGGCTGGCATAAGTATTAATTTTAAGTATTATGTAATTGTCATAAGCCTTGGGTCCTAAGACTCAGATTCAGACTCTTCTAGAAAACTGTAAAAGTGTTGTTTTAAAATGAACTTACACTTCCAAAACTTACTGAGTTTTACGTCTCTTTTTTTTTTTTTTTTTCTCCTTTTGTGTCCTCCCCCAACAGTCTTGATTTCATATTTAAGACACTAATATTGAAGATGTAAGGAAATTTTTCTATATTATTCATGCACAACTTTTTTCCCTTGGCATGAAATTTCACCACCCCTGCTGTGCTGGTTATGTCTGACATTTAACTCCTCACTGAAGATAATGAAACTTATATTTTATTGATTAAGTTAGTTATATGTATTAGAAGGGTTTGGAGGTATTATTTACACTGAGTCTTTTTTTTTTTGTTTGTTTTCCCCTCAGATAACTGTGTGCAAAATGTGTTAAGGCCCTGGAAGACACTGAAGTTCACGTTCATCAACCTGTATTATTCAACTAGCTTTTCCAATGAGAGACCCAAGTCTACATTACACTATTGCACACCTAAAAAACTTAAAGAGGGGGGTCTTTAGGGCCTGAATGATTCCTATTTAAAATTAATAAAAGTGAGGGGGTTTAAATAGAAATTACTTAGATTGTGCCTACAGGAATAAAAAGAAGCATTTTGAGTAATTTGATTTTGTTATACATGACCTTTTATTAAAGTTGTAACTCACCACCCTAAAGTGCTTTTTGTCTGCCATTCTTAGGAGCAGGCTGAAACCTTTCCTTTCTTTAGAAACTTATGGTTTATATAGCCTGTTTATACTCGGGCTTTACTTGTTCCTCTCAGGCATGACTTCAACAGTTTACAAACCTGCTGCCTTCCCACTTCCTCTGAAATGGCTTCAAAAGTGATCAGATGCATTGATGAAAGAAAAATCAGAGCTTGTTTGTGCAGCCTAGTATTTAGGTCTAGTAAATACTAGACTGCACAAACAAGCTCTGAAGAAGCTCTTGAGCCCCCAGCTGCTGATAACAAGTGAAAATGCCAGAGGGGGGATGCTTGCTGCTCTCATTTTTCCATCTCGCCAGCTTCAGAGGCTGTCAGACACAGAGCAGTGGTCTGCACGCAGACAGATCTTAGATCTGACCCTGTACATCTGCTTTTATACTGCTAAATATTTCTTTATTAAATGCTTAGTTTTTAGTTTCAGAGCTCCTGTATTCAGAAGAGCAACTCTCTATCTCACAAAGAGGACAAACTTGGATCTTGATAGATACAGCGTAAATATTCCCTATTAGCACAGATTTCCACCCCCAGGATGCCATGTAGAGATACAGTATGCAATTTTTCTTGTGCACATGAGAGGATTTTATTTCGATGGTGTTTCAGCATGACGGGCAAGAATTTGAAACTGAGACCAACCTATATGCTGATTAGAAACCAAAGTGGGATTCATCATTGTCTTTGGCAGCAGAACAAGGCCAGCATGAATAACTTGTATTTCTAATAGTGTCATGGTGCTTGATCAGTCAATAATAGCTCTCCACATGTCTACAGAGGTGGGGAGTTTCTGGAGTGGTAGAAAAGAGGTGTGCTTCAAATTCAGATGTGTGGTTTTGTGCTTGTTTCATTTTCTTCTTCCTCCTTCTGCTCTTTCTTTGTAGAAGACATGAGAAACAAACAAACAAAAAACCTAAACAAACAAACAAACAGACAAAAACACACAATAATAATAATAAAAATAAAAACCCAAACACAAAAAAAAACCCAACACAACCAAAGGACAAGCATCACATTTCACGATATTTCTAAATTCTGCTACCAAGACAATCCAGAGGAAAGAATGAAAATTATGTGTTTAAGTTTCTCCATTACTTGTGATAGTAATAAAAAAGCTAAATGATATGTCTGTTCCACTATTTGTTTTAGCCTTGTGAAACTTTGATGGCAGCAATGAACAGTTTTGACATAATTCACTTTAGGGAGAGGTTTATTTTCATTGTATTTTATATGCTTAGACCAAAGACATAATTCCCATGATCAAGCTAAATAACATCATTCTGTGCATTTTACTTTCTGTGCAACACCACAGCACCTGTACCCATAGTAATGGAATGAAGTTTCCTCATGTATGAAATGGTTGCTGGTTTAGGGTATGAGGTGGTATTTACTCATAGCCTATGGGTGAGAATAAAGGAAATGAGACCTTTTGTCTCAGCATTTGCATTGCATCAGCCTAGGATATCTCAGGAACTGACAGCCCTTGGTGAAGTGTGGTTCAGACTCCTAGCCAGCATGATTTAAAATGCCAGAAGATGAAGGTTCAAGAATAGAAGCAAAGCAAAGGCCATGGGAGAAACCAAGGCCTGAAAGATAATTAAATTGCTATAGGTATCCTAATCTACTGAATGCTGGTTTTGTGGGGGCAGGGAATCCACCAAAGATGACATTTTGAAACAAGGCCAACAGAAATGTTGAAAGAAGAAAGGACTTTTCCCCTGGTCCTTCAGATCACTGTCTCCATACTAACATAATTTTAGCAGCTGACTGAGCTGTGGGATGCTCCAGAGCCAGTGATGTGGCATCTTGACAGCCCTTGGCACTAAGACTCTTCGGTGAATGAGATTCAGATAAGCCTGGCAAACAGGGATGACATTTGATTTCACATGCAATGTATAGTGGAGGCTCTGTGTGTATTCTCTTTTCTAGGAAAAAGATTTTGTGACTTGGTGTGCTTTAGTACATATGATGAAAAACAGGAACACAACAGTAATTAACAGGCATCTGTCATAATCCAAAAATTTTTACTGCATCTTTTGCGGTGGTTACTTTGTTTTCTTCAAGATAATATTTAAATCTAATAGTAGCAACTAAAGGTTGTAAAAAGACAAATGTATGAATTTTTATCGTGACTGCAGAGGAGTGAAAAGGAATGAAAGAGAGACCATATGTGTAGTATATTTGTTGTTACAGCTTGCACTGATTAAAACTGTGTTTGTCATATTATATATCATTGTACTGTAGTTGTAGTAAATGTTCCTTGTAATGCATTTTCAAGTACAAAAATTGCCTTAGAAAAGAGCTTTTAGGAAACTAATTCTATTGAAACCAATGAAGTGTTGACACATTGCCTGATGTGGATTTGTTTAAGGAGGCGTATTTCAGGTTATAAAAGTACAGTCCTTAAGGCAAAAAATCAGTGACTGCTTGGTATAGTGACTGAGAGAACACTGCAACAGTATGTTCAGCAAGAAACCCCTCATTAATCCTTTCCTGTAATTCTACCCTATTCACCTTCCCCCCTGCCTGACTCAATAGAATTTAAAACCTGCTGTCAGCACAGTAACTAACCCAGAACCCATTCATTACTCAGTCAAGGCATTTGAAATGTTTGCTGATTTGTCCATGAATGGGAACACAGTGTAAATCTGGACTGAAGAGAGCTTTTTACCTCTTGTCAGTTTAATTGCTCCTGTGTGATGTGTTCAAGCATTAGGAATCATCATGGGCTGACACCCTGGTCTGTTTGAATGGCCATACCATTTCACTGCAACCGCCTCCCGAGAAAACCTGAATGTTTGCAGCTGAGAGGAAATATGCATCACTCACTTAAAGATGTTTATTCACATCAAACTGGGCCACTGGTACTCCCAGAAAACTTCTGGTACCTGAATCCTGTGCTAGAATTAAATATAAGAAAGTAGGCATCCTCTTGCATCCTGAAAAGCACTCCAGTATGACAGAATTAAGCAGTGTAGACATTAGAGGGGGAGACAGTTAACTCAGTGACTCAGCTGTTGCCAGAAGGACACATGCTACAATTTCATAGGACTTCTGTTGAATAGACAAAAAAGGCAAACAGCAGTTTGTAGCATATTTACATGGAACTTAGCAACCACTTTCTCAGAAAGTGGCCTTTCTAGACTCAACAACCAGTAACACAGTCACAAGCAAGTTTCTCAACCGGACTCTCAAGAAAATGTCTATGTGTCAGTCATATTCTTGACACACTAGGACTGTTTGTTGCTGCCATACAAGAAAGGCATCAGGGTACACTTGAATATCCATGATGAAGCTCAGAGGGCTGCTCCATTTGACAACACTGTGCCAGTTTTTTATATGTATCCTGCCTCGTGAGTAGCAGTCTTTGTTTACCAGCGGAGGCTTTTGCTGTTTGTGGCTTTGCCATCAGCAATAGGGAGGGGACAGTGCAGGCAAATCATCATATCTATTTTCAGTCAAATAAATAGCCAATTCAAGAGACCTTTCCCTTCTTCATCCCTTCACAGAATCACAGAATCACAGAATTAATCACAGAATCACAGAATCACAGAATCACAGAATCACAGAATGTTAAGGGCTGGAAGGGACCTCAAAAGATCATCTAGTCCAACCCCCCTGCCAGAGCAGGACCACATCTCCTTCATGAACATTCCGAGGTTTTTTATGACAGCTCCTATATATAAGCTTTGCTACCCATGGTACATGGACATTCACAGACATATACCCACCCACAGGCCCCAACCTCCAAAGTCAACATTGTCCAACATCAATTGGTCATACAAACCACGATGCACCAATGGATAGCTGAAATGAGTCAACAGATGTGATGCTGCCAACAGACCAAAGAAATCATGGGGATAATTCCTTGCACCTCAGGGGAACTCCTCCCAGGCTGAACATGGCTCAAAATCTAAGTCCTCTCTAGCACAGCACAAAATCAACAGGCAGGCTCTCAGCTGTGTAAGCATACGTAACTTTGGGATTGGTAGTATCTTTCAGCTCGCTTGTGCTGACAGTGAGTGCTTTGGTCAGCAGACACATTTGTCCCTTTTGTGCCCGAGGTCCTGACACTGCTTTCATAAATCTCAGGCAATAGCAAAATAACTTTCTGATTAATCCAACCAGCTAACACCTTCCTAACTTCCAGTGCCAGAGGCACTAGTTCTGTTAATTATTGTCAAGTCTCACTCTAAGGAGTTTTTGCACTGCAGTTTAGGGTTTCATGCTGATCCAGTTGACATAGCTTGGATCAATTTGACCCGCTGCTGCAGTTGTTCTCCTTTGATCCAGAGCAGTTTGTAATTTGACCCATTCAGATGACTTTCTTATAATAGCCCTAGCAAGACAAAACCAAATCAACACCATTTATCTTAATGGGCTTTTTTTTCAGACATGAGGCCTTGCTGATCTTTTGTACAGAAGGAATCTCTGTATCTGATGGGCTTTGAAATACCATCTGGTGTTTAATGTTATTGTGCTCAGTTCTCATAGTGCTGTGCTGAATCGTATCTTAAAAGTTCAACAAGCATTCACTCACTTCCACCATTCAATACAACTGTGTCAGTATCAAAGATTCAGATTTACCAAACACAGCCTGCAAACAAAGCAGATTTTAGAGAAGCTTCTCCCTGAGGCTTCTCTAGCTGAGAGGAGTCTTCGAATGTCAAGTCTGTATGCCTTACTTTTTTAGTCGTCATTGGAATGCACAGCGATCCTGTTTAACCTCTGAAATTATTGTTTGTGACATAATCATTAAGTGTCACAAGAACAGGAAGGGCTTTTATTAGGGATGTGTGAATCTCTTAGAGCTTTTGAGATCCTACCTATTTAGAGGTGACTAAACTACATTTCTAAACACCCTGCACTCCTCCCCCTGAAATGATGCTTCAGGTTTTTTTCAGTATGTCTCTATTTATTCAATATTTACAGTATTTCACTGAAAATAATTTTTTTTTTTAAGTGTATTTCATTTGGTAACTGAAGAAGCTTGTGTTATACATAGCAAACCAGCTCTTCCTCCCAGATGAGATATCCACCATCAGGTGACCTACATCTGATAGACAGCATATGTAGCTTTAAATGCTGTTCTTTGCCTCTGCCTTTTTTTCATTTTTGTTTCAGTAGTCTCTGGATGGAATCTTGGCTTCCTTGAAACTGGTGGCATGGTGCCCAGTGACTTCAATAGGGTCAAGATTCTTCTGTGTATTTAGTTTTCCACTCGGTTTACTCTGAACTCTATTTTTCATTGCCTTTTTTTTTTCGTCTTTCATTCTTTCTTTCCCTCCCCCATCTTTACTGACACATAATGTGAACCAAAGGACTTCTCAGAACTTACAACCTGTCATCTCAAAGGAGATGTTTCACAAGCTACAAACACAAAATTCTAATCCATATCTTTAACAAAAGTGTATGCCTACCATGTTTCTGTCACTGTACACATGGTATCCCTATACTTACATTTTTTCATTTAAACATCAGTAGATATGTATTAATAACTTTTTCTTTACATTAGAACATATGCCAATCAGGAAAAATAATTTTCTTTTTAATTTAGTTGTTAGGTTTACAAATACTAATGCCTGTTTGTGCAAATAATTATCAATTCATCTTTTAAAGGCACCTTAATTCCTAATCTTGTGCTTAAAGCTTTCAGAAAAACAGTATGGTGTTCTGGTTGTATTTAATAATGATTGGAATGCTTTTGTATGAGACACAACTGTGGAGCATTTTTTCATAATATTCATAAACTATTTCCCCCAGAATGCACTTTTGCTTTTATACCTCAGTGAACAACTCTGTTTGAGTAAATGATCCATCCTTGACTCATTGTGTATACAGAAAGAAGATCTGCCTTTGATTGTTGTTTTAATAAACTGGAAGTCTGCCAATGTTCTCTGGGAAGAGGAAGAGAGCATTAATGACAGTGCTGTGAAGCTCATCCTTGTTTGGTCTTACACTAAATTTAACCCCTACTGGTCATTTTTTCTTACTGAAATGGCTACTCAGTAAAAAAGCACTGAGTAATAACCTCTGTGATTTGTAAGTGAGAAACTTTTACATGTGTGAAACATGACATGTTTTAAGTTCTTCTTACAGAACTTCGAGGACAGTGATTAATGAGTTTGTTATCTATCAAAAAGCTTCAGTTTGTGTTATCTATCAAAATGTTTCTTTCATGTTGCCTTGTGCAGGACAGGATTTATGGTTAAAGAAAAACCTGCCATTCATCCATAGTATTTAAATCTATCAACTCCACACATTAATGCAAATAAAGTTAAATGATAGATCTGTAGTTATCTGGAGAGTAGAGGAAATTAAAAAATAATAATAATTTTAAATAAATAAATTTAAAAAAAAAAAGGAGAGAGAGAAATTTTGAATTGCTGAAACAGTGTTCTTTAAAGAAAAAAACAAGTTATTTCTTTCCAGACTCTGGAAATACTGAGTGTTCTTTTCCTAGCACAAATTTCCTATTAAAACTAAAACAAGCAATTGCCAGTGATAAATTGACTTTGTTAGTAATGCTCAATATTTTTTTTTTAATTGTTTTCTTTCATTCTGTAGTTCTCTGGAAGTCATCTGTAATGTATCTGATAAAAGTTATAGATTTTTTTATACAGAGAACTTGTAATTGCTCTGCTTTGTTCTCTAGCTTTTCAGCTTTCATAGACAAACCCGCCTTGCACCTTGTATAAAGCATGCTTCTCTCCATCTGTCAGGCAGGGAATTCTCCTTATGAAAGCAGCAAATGCAGGAAGAGGAGAGGAACATATGGCCTGCCTTAGTCCTCCCACCCCTCCCCCTGTTACCTTGTGATTGCTCTCTCTCATGCATTTACATTTTTAAATCAATTTGTATGATGTTTTATCAATCTTAGAATGCTAGCTAGGGATTGTAGATGTGCCAGTTTCTGCCATGCAGTATACATTATATTATGGGGATTGCCCAAAAGGAGGGGGTTTGGTTTATTTCTCTCTATCTGGTAGGGAGGCAATCAGAGTTATTCCTTCTATTTCACAATTAATTTAAACCTTTGTGCTTTTGAGATTTATGAAAGAAGGAAATAGGTATAATAGGAGATTTTTTTCATCTCCTAATGTCTTGCATATTACAGCCAACAGACATTTCTGAGATAAGAATGTGCATTTTTCACAAAAATACTGTTTGTCACTTGCTATGATTTATGTTCAATTTCCCAATCATGTAAAAAGATGGCTTACGTATCATGCTGTAACCTCAGGTTTACTAATGAGATCAACAGCAGTAACGTGACAAACGTGTCCTTTTCCTATTTGCCATGTTTGTTCACATGAAGTTGTGAACTTCAACCAACACTCACAAAAAGTTCATTACTGAATAGACCGCTTGACTTTTTTTGTTGTACTAAGCACAGACAAAAGCAACATCTCCCTCAGGAAGACAAAATTGTGTTGTTTTTTTTCCAAGATTATTGGATGCAATAAAATTAAGTGAAATTATGTCCTTGGGTGTAATTCTAACCACCCATTGACACAGATGCTTCAACCATTATTAGGTCATTGCAAGTTCTGTGTTTGGAGATTTATGCTATTAAGTCTCAGAGTGACCTTCAGAAATTTCATGTCTTTTTCAAGCTTTCATTACGTTTCTTATTCAGTAGCATTAACCTGTTATGTTACTAAAATTTGCTCACTTCCAAGCGGTTCAGAAGATTTGTGGAGGGTAATGGAAGCAACTTTTTGACTTGAATCTTTGATCTGCCAACCAAGGGTCATGTTTTCCTGGCTTTGCTGCTCATAGACAAGAAGGAACTGGTTTCAGTTCTTGTCTTAAGTATTTCTTGAAGGGAAGGTTGTTATTTCTTTGTTTAAAGAAATGACATATTAAAAATAACAGCATATTTGCTTGCAGAAATATGTGCTTAACTATGAAAACAAAGTCATCAAATGCAAGGAACTAGTCAAGCATGAGAAAAAGGGGAATCCCTGAGTAATTTCATGTACCTTTCAATCCTGACCATTTCATGACCTTGAATAAATTTAAAAACAAAAGCTGAAGCCTAGTAACAAGAAATTTGCTTTCAACCCACTATTAAATTAGTTAGTCAAGCTTGACATCTAAAGTGCCTTAATGGGTGTAATTAAGTCTAACTTGTCTTGGCTACTTTCTCAAATGTGTAATAAAAAGGGTGAAATAACATACTTAGATGCACTCATTTTCTGAGGTGAAAACCAGAAAAGTTCATAGAGTTGAATGATTTTATGATAATATTTTTATTGAAGTAGATTTATGTGCTGTTGCTGTTCTCTCCCATGACCTGGTGATAGGAGCTGCATTCCCTTCCAGCATTACTCCTCCAGTTTCTATACTCAGTTATTATCAAATGCCTCCATCTTGTTTAAATAACACGGTATTCAACCCTTGTTTGATGCTGGGAATGTAAGGTTGCTGAAGTTACAACTAGGAGGGTATGAGAGTCTGTACGGATATGTATTCAACACCTTTAATGCAAGAATTATTCACCTAAGTAACTTAGTTGTCAGTTAAGCCTACAGCAATTTTTTTTTGCTTGAAAGCTCTGATTAAATTAATAATTGAGTCAATATATTAGAAATTATGCATATAATGTTACTAATGCTGCTTTTTTAGGGATATATGATATCTAAAATACAGGCTTTTTCCTAGTTAGATGCATATTAGAACTTAAATATTGATTTTTAAGTAGTGTTTTTGATTTTGTAAGTAGCCAGTAGGTAAATGACATGAAGAAGTATGGATATTTTTTCCTGAATACCATGGGGGTTTTAGCAGCTAATCTGGAGACCAAAGAGTAGGTTGACTTCCTTCATCCCTCATGTGGTTCGGGTTGTCTTATGAGAGAGAGAGGAGGTTTACTGCTAAGGAAAGCTGTCATACCAGGACCTTCAGGATACAGCACACCAGGAATTGTCCAGAGGAGTCAGGGGGCACAGTTCTCTTCCAACTCCTTTTTGTCTATCAAATCTCCCTCATCATCAAGGGAACAACCTTTTGAATCAGTTGCAAAACACACAATATGATCAAATGTCGTGATAAGCCTGAGCTGAGAATTTGTACATCACAGTGGGCTGGGTGGAAATAAAATGGATCAAATAACCTGGTCAGGGGAGCCAAAAGAAAATAAAAATATTCCCTTCTAAGAGGAAAACAATCAGATACTTGAACTACATAGCAGAGATGAAGGTGGCTTTGCATCATACATTTTTAAAACCTGGGTTCTGCTTTATGTGAACACTTATACTTGAGTGAGTTTCATTTTTATCCAGTTTCTATTTTCAATTAAAAATGCAAAAGTAAGAAAGTAGAAAAAGTAGTTTTGCAAAACAGGTTTTGTGGAGTTTTTGTTTTGAAATGAACATGAAATACAAAGAAAGCTCAAGAACCAATTGAAACTGCTATTCAAAAGCCTATAAGGCCATAGCTTGCCATACACAAAACAAAAACATTTCCTATCAAAGTTGAACAGAGAAAAGGTGAGGTAGTGTAGCTTTTACAGTCTGCTCAACACTCCAATACACAGGAAACATACATTGTTCCGGAGACTGGCCCGTTCTCACAGTGCTGTGCCTTGCTGTTATCATTTAGCCTTATGAGATATGTGGTGTATACATGTTTCTCAATCTGCACATAATTTATTTGATGTTTCGCAGGTAGGAATGTCACTTATAAGGGAAGAGTAGAAGTGTTTTCCTCCCTCAGACTTTGCTTTTTCTTCCTCACTGGCTAAGGTTAAAGAAATCAAATAGAATACCTTCTCCCTATTGTTTAGCTTTTCCTTTTAAGTTGTCTGCTTCTCTGCTTGCTACTATTCAAACTTCCTGAAATGATTAATTTTCTTCTGCCTACAGCTGTGGCTAACGTACCTACAAGACTTCACTTCTGACAGCTACAAGAGGGTATAGCAGAGCTGAAGCAAACAGATCACAAAAGTAAACAGGCTTAGAATGCAGTATTTGGGTTCATAGTGAACTTGGTCTTCTGATGGACTGGTGAGGTGGGAAGACAGCTGTGTTTTGAGTTAGATTCTTTTAAGAGAAAAATGTTAAGGAACAGGGAGGAATCAGATGATTAAGCAAACAAGTATTTGCCCAGTCTCAGTAGTTGGCTAGACTTGAATGGCTCCTTTAGTTTACTGCTTTTTCTCGCTCTTTGAAACACTGTTTTACTCCTCATGAACTCCATGGAAGAAGCTCTCAATATTCATTCTACATCATTGTTTGCTAGAATATCAGCCATTGCTTTAATTAGGGTGGGGGTTATTATATAATATGGAGGCTGCAAAAGAATATGGAACAATATATTTCTAATATTGCAACACAGTTGTGGGGAAAGTGCTTTTTTGTTAATATTCTTTTCCTGATATGCTTTTAGTTAATTGCTGATCATTTATCTATCTTTGGACAGTGCACACAAAGAAAATAATTATCCTTAACAGCTCTAAGAAATCCTTAAATATGTATGAGAGTATATGTGAGGATGAGCTGTGGTTAGCTCACTAACATGGAAACTCAGAGTCTTATTTTGAGTCCTTTCCTTCTCTCTAGATAGTGTGTGATATTCAGCAAGTCACTAAATCTTCAATACCATCTGAGAAATCACCAAACTCAGTAAGAACTTAAAGAAAGTAGGAAGGTCTCTTGGAGTGAGTTAAATGTCAGCTCCTTCTAAAAAGGTGTCACAAAACTCAAGATGTTCCCCACACTGCCAGACTGTGTCACTGGCTTGGTATCTGTTAGCAGTGGTTCCTAGTGCAGTGTAGACAACTTCATTGCTGTCTGCCTCATGTCCATGTGTGTAAGGTGGAAATCCTGACAGATGCACTAGGCAGCAAAGACATTTGTCTCTATTTCATCTTCCACTGTATTTCCAGAAAAATACAGCTTCTTCTGCTTCTCACTCGGTTGCCTATCAGATTGGCATTAGCATATCAGGAAAGATACCTCACTCCTCAGTTTCTCAGTTCATTATGATAATAACTGTTCTTTACTGGAATAAAATTTTCCTTCCTTTCCTATGGCATGAAGAACAAGAAATTGTCCTGAGAGAGAAAATTAGACCATTTTGAAGTGATCGAGTCTAAACCATCTCTGTGTACAATAACAGTTGCAGTTATTGGAGGGACTGATGAAGCTTGTGAAGGGGAGAGTGTCAGATAGGAGCAGCCTCCCATTCACAGGCCTTAGTACACATGGTAGACTTCAAACATCCTGATATCTGCCAGAGGAAAAAACACAGCAGGGTATAAGCAATCCAGGAAGTTCTGAGCTGCATCAACAACAATGTCCTGACCCAAGCAATAGTCAACGAGGACAGTTGCTCTGCTGAACCTCATATACACCAATAAGGACGTGCTCATTGGGATCCTGAAAGTCAAAGGCAGTGACCTTGAGATTGTGGAGCTCAGGATCCTGAGAAGAGGGTGTAGGTCAAAAAAGCAAGGTCACAACACTGGACTTCAGAAGTGCAAACTTTGTCCTCTTCAAAAATTTGTTTGGTAGAGTCCTATGGCATAAGAAACTGGAGGGAAGAGGGGCACAAGAAAGCTGGTTAATATTCACCTCCTCCAAAAGCAAGAGCACTTTTTCTCACTGAGCAGGAAGTCAGACAAAAATGTCGAAGGACTGCATGCATGAACAAGGTGCTCCTGTCAAAATTCAAACTCAAAAAGAATCCAGTAAGAGGATAGAAGCAGGGACAGGTAACCTCAGAGGAAACAGAGATGTGATCTGAGCATGCAGGGAAAATATTAGGAAAGCCAAAGCCAAATTGGAATTCAATCTTGCCAGAGGTGTCAAAAACAAGGTCTTCTGTAAGTACATTGCCGACAAAAGAAGTGCCAGGGAAAATGTGGGCCCACTGCTGAATGAGAAGGGGAACCTGGTGACACATGACACTGAAAAGACTGAAGTACTGAATGCCTTCCTCGCTTCAGTCTTCACTAGCAAGTCTGGCCTTGCAGAATCCCAGGCCCCAGTGACCTGGGAAAATCTGGAGCAAGGGAGATGTAAGCTTAGTGGAAGAGGATCAAGTCAAGAGTGCTTAAACATATTGGACATATATAAGTCCATAGGTCCACTTCTGTGCTCCCCAGTATAAGAGAGATATGGACATACTGGTGAGAGTCCAATGAAGAGCCAGCACGGAAGCATCTCTTAGCATGAGGAAAGGTTGAAAGAGCTGGGATTGTTCAATCAAGAGAAGTCAAGTCTCAGTGAGGGGTTTCATCATTGTGTATAAATACCCGAAGGGAGAGCATAATTGTTACAATAGACAAGAAGGCTGCAAATTTGCCTCAGTCTTCACTGTCAGTAACTCCTTCCACACCTCTGAAGTGGATGGACCTTCAGGCAGGGGTTGAGGGAGCAAAGTACTTCCCAATGTAAGAGAAGATCAGGTTCGAGACCATCTGAGAAACTAAACATACTGAAGTCTATGGGACATGATGAGATGTATCTCAAAGTCCTGAGGGGATTGGCTGATACAGTTTCCAAGCTGCTCTCCATAACATTTGAATAGTCCTGGCATTCATACAAATCTCCAGGTGACTGGTAAAAGAGAAACACTGCACCTAATTTTAAAAAGGGCAGAAAGGAGGCCCCTGGGAACTATGGACCTCTCAGCCTCACCTCTGTGCCTGGGAAGATCTTGGAACAGGTCCTTCAAGAAGCTATGCAAGGCACATGGAAGACAGGGAGGTGATTCAACACATCCTGCACGGCTTCACCAAAGGTAAGCTTTGCCAACCTAGTGGCCTTCTATGATGGAGTGACTCCATCAATGAATGAGGGAAGAGCTACATATGTCAACTATCTGGACTTCTGTAAGGCCTTTGACACTGTCTTCCACAACAGTTTTCTCTCTAAATTGGAGAGATACAGATTTGATGGATAGACGGTTCAGTGAAGAAGGAACTGTCTGGATGGTCTGGACTACTCACTACAGAGAGTAGTAGTCAACAGCTCAATGTCCAGATGGAGATCAGTGATGAGTGGTGTCCCTCAGGAGTCTCTGTTGGGACCAGTGTTGTTTATTATCTTCATCGGTGTTGAGTGCACACTCGGCAAGTTTGCAGACACTCAGCTGAGTGGTATGGTTGACACACCTGAGGGACATGATTCTGTCCAGAGGAACCCAGACAAGCTGGAGAAGAGGGCTTATGTGAACCTCATGAGGTTGAACAAGGCCAAGTGTAAGTTTCTGCACCTGGGTCAGGGCAAACCCCAATATCAGTGCAGCCTGGGGGATGAAGAGATTGAGAGCAGTCCTGTGGAGAAGGACTTGGGGGTACCAGTGCATGAAAAACTGGATGTGAGTCAGCAGTATGTGCAGTATGAGGAGGGCCACAAAAATGACTGGAGGGTTGGAACATCTATCTTATGAAGAAAGGCTGAGAGAGTTGGGGTTTTTCAGCCTGGAGAAAGGGCTCTAGGGAGACCTTATTGAAGACTTTCAGGAGGCTTATAAGAAAGATTGGGACAGACATTTTAGTAGGAACTGGTGCTAGAGGACAAGAAGTAATGATTTTAAACTAAAAGAGGGTAGATTTAGAATAGATATAAGGAAGATATTTTTTACAGTAAGGGTGGTGAAACATTTGAACAGGTTGTCCAGAGAGCTGGTAGATGCTTCATCCTTGGAAACATACAAGGTCAGGCTGGGGGGCTCTGAGTAACCTCATGTAGTTAGATGTCCCTGCTTACTGCAGGGGAGTTGAACTAGGTGATCTTTGGAGGTCCCTTCTAACACAAACCATTCAATGAATCTATGATGCAAGGGTAATAGAGCTAGTCTCTTTTTGGTGATGCCCGATGACAGGACAAGAAGCAGAGGACACAAACTGAAACACAGAAGACTCTCTCTGAATATCAGAAAACACTTTTTTCACTCTGAGGGTAACCAAGTACTGGAGCAAGTTACCCAGAGAAGTTGTGTGGTCTCTGTCATCAGAGATAGTCAAAGGTCATCTGGACATGATCCTGGGCAACTCTATGTGGCCCTGCTGCAGCAGGGAGGTTGGACCAAAAGACTTTAAGGGTCCCTCCTAACACCAACTGTTTTATGATTCTATAAGTGCAGTGGCCATAATTGTTATCTTTTCTTCAGAACATGCCTCACTGGAAAATTAGTAAAACTAAATTAATAGCAAGAGAGATCTGAAACATTATATTTGCAAGAGACACACAGACATAATTTTGCAGGCAGGTATGGTACTTGTGCTCCATATGTCTATCTCTACAGCAAGTGGCAATCATGTAATCAAACATGGTTTGAGAAAGATTTTATCCGTTTACGGTTTGCAATTTATACTGAGCTATTTTGAAATTCTAAATTCAAGCTTAATATGTAAGATATTTTAAATTATTGATAATGTACTTAAATAATTGATCACTGGAAAGACACTTTTTCACAGAGAGGGTGTATCTATTTACATTCCACAGTTCTTGAGGAAAGATGGTAGTTGCCTTTGAATTACTAGAGTAATTATCTTGTGATGGCATGTGGGAAACCTCACAGAAGCAGATAGCATTGAAAGGTGCCCCCCTCTGATTCCATGTGAGGGAATAGCATGGAGCACCACTGTCAGAGAGAGCTGAAAGGTGTATATTAGAGCATAGGCACTACAGATACACCTCTCCTTCTGTTGATGGACCAAGGTATTAACGATCAGGGTGATTATATCTGAAGAAGAGAAGCCTCGTTGTAGCTTCTTCCCCCCATCCTTAGCTTGGAATTACTTTGTTTATAAATACCTTTCTTATTCTTCAGGTGCTGAACATCTGGCTGATGACAAGGAGCTCTCCAGTGGTGGCTTACAGCTACAGTGGTGTCTGGTTTTCCCTGAGTTCCTTAAGGAGATGTAGCTGGGTACTGAATATTGTTGCTCAGATGTAAATCATAGAATCACAGAATCATTTTGGTTGTAAAAGACCCTTGGGATCATCGTGTCCAACCATCAGCCCTACTCTACAAGTTCACCCCTTGACCATATCCCCCAACACCACATCTAAGCAATGCTTAAACACATCGAGGGATGGTGACTCAACTGCCTCCCTGGGCAGCCTATTCCAATATCTCACCACTCTTTCCATGAAGAATTTTTTCCTAGTGTCCAGTCTAAACCTACCTTGTTTCAGCTTGAGGCCATTCCCTCTGGTTCTGTCACTAATTACCTGAGAGAAGAGACCAGCACCAGCCTTTCTACAATGTCCTTTCAGGGAGCTGTAGAGAGTGATGAGGTCTCCCCTCAGCCTCCTCTTCCTCAAACTAAACAGACCCAGCTCCTTCAAACGGTCCTCATGTGATCTCTTCTCCAGTCCCTTGACCAACTTCGTTGCCTCCTCTGCACCCGCTCCAGCCCCTCGGTATCTCTCTTGTCCTGAGGTGCCCAGAACTGGACGCAGTGCTCGAGGTGAGGCCTCACCCGTGCTGAGCACAGGGGGACAATCCCCTCCCTGCTCCTGCTGCTCACACTGTTTCCAGTCCAGGCCAGGATGCTGTTGGGCTCCTTTGCCACCTGGGCACACTGCTGGCTCATGTTCATTCGCTTGTCAATGAGAACCCCCAGGTCCTCTCCACCAGACAGCTCTCCAGCCACACTGCCCCAGGCCTGTAGCTTTGCATGGGGTTGCTGCAGCCCAAGTGCAGGACCTGGCACTTGGCCTTGGTGAAACTCACACCATTAACAGTGTCCCAGCGATCCAGTCTATCCCAGTCTCTCTGGAGAGCCTCCCTATCCTCATGCAGATCGACACACCTGCCTAACTTGGTGTCATCTGAGAATTTACTGATGGTAGACTCCATGTCCTCATCAAGATCATCAATAAAGATGTTAAATAGAAATGGTCCCAGCACTGAGCCCTGAGGAACACCACTTGTGACCTGCCACCAGCTGGATTTAGTACCATTGGCCAATACTCTCTGGGCCCATCTGTCTAGCCAGTGCTTGATCCAGCACATCGTATTCTCATCCAGGTCATAAGCAGCCAATTTTTCCACTAGAAATCTATGGGGAACAGTGTCAAATGCCTTCCAGAAGTCCAGGTAGACCACATCCACAGCTTTTCCCTTGTCCAGTAGTTGGGTCATCTTGTCATAGAAGGAGATCAGGTTTGTCAGGCAAGGTCTGCCTTTCCTAATCCCATGCTGACTGGCCCTGGTCTGCTGGTTACCCTCTATATGGCTTGTAAGAGCACTCAAGATAATTTGCTCCATGATCTTCCCTAGTATCAAGGTCAGACTGACAGATCTATAGTTACTTGGATCCTCCTTTCTGCCTTTCTTGTAGATGGGTGTCACATTTGCTAACCTCCAGTCCATTGGGACCTCCCCAGTTAGCCAGGACTTCAGATAAATAATGGAAAGTGGTTTGGTGAGCACATCCGCCAGCTCTTTCAGCACCCTTGGGTGTAATCCATCCGGTCCCATAGATTTGTGTGCATCCAAGTGGCGTAGAAGGTCACTGACCACCTCCTCTTTAATCATGATAACCTCATTCTGCTTTCCCTCCCTGTCTCCCAGCTTATGAGGCTGGATGTCCAGGGTATAGATTGTTCCACTGCTGAAGACTGAGGCAAAGTAGTCATTAAGCACCTCAACCTTCTCCTCATCCTTTGTTAATAATTTTCCTTCTGCATCTAATAAATAATGGAGATTTTTCCTAATTCTCCTTTTGTTGTTAATGAATTTATAGAAACATTTTTTTATTATCCTTAACAGCCATAGCTAGGTTGAGCTCTAGCTGCCCTTTGGCCCTCCTAATCTTCTCGCTGCGTTGCTTCACTACATCTTTATAGTCTACGTGAGAGACTTGTCCTCTCTTCCAAAGGTCATGGACTCTCCTTTTGTTCTTGAGGTCTAACCAAAGGTCCGTATTTAGCCAGGCTGGTCTCTTTCCCCACCTGCTT
The DNA here is from genome assembly GCA_025345505.1 of Todiramphus chloris collaris. Taxonomy (NCBI): domain Eukaryota; kingdom Metazoa; phylum Chordata; class Aves; order Coraciiformes; family Alcedinidae; genus Todiramphus; species Todiramphus chloris. Next base: position 14,964,578 of record JANVCC010010369.1, read on the forward strand.
GTTTTTTGGCAGGTAGGGACAGCCTGCTCCTGTGCCTTTAAGACTACTCTCTTAAAGTATGTCCAGCCTTGCTGGACTCCTATATCCTTCAGCACAGCCTCCCAAGGGACTTTGTCAATCAGTCTCCTGAACAAGTCAAAGTTTGCCCTCTGGAAGTCCAAGGTGGTAGTTCTACTAACCCCTCTCCTTGTTTCCCTAAGGATTGAAAACTCAATCATCTCATGATCACTATTGCCCTAGACAGCCTCCAACCTTTACTTCCGCCACAAGTTCTTCCCTGTCCACAAGGAGCAGGTCCAGAAGTGCACCTTCCCTGGTTGGCTCATTTCCCAGCTGTGTGAAAAAGTTGACCTCCACACATTCCAGGAACCTCTTGGATTGTTCCCTCTCTGCTGTGTTGTATTCCTAGCAGATATCTGGAAGGTTAAAGTCCCCCACAGTCACAACAGCAAGTGACTGTGAGATTTCTCTCAGCTGCTTATAGAAAGCTTCATCCATCTCACTGCTTTGATTGGGGGGTCTATAGCAGACTCCTACAACTACATCAGCTTTATTATCCCTTAAGTGTAAACTGGAACTTCACTTTGCATGTAATATGTCTCTTGAATCCTGAAATCTGATTTCACAGCAGGTAACCTCTGCAATATTGAAAGGACAAATAATTTCTGGGGGTGTTAAGGCATGAGGTAGGGTTTGTGGTGAGACACTTGTTATCACACATGAGTCTTGCCTCAGCATAAATAAAATATTGCCCTGTAAAATCAATTCTAGCAATTTATGCATTTATCTGTTCCACTCTAAGGAACACATCTGAAAAACTACCAAATTCACTGTAATTGAACCAAAGAATGTCTACAAATTTCTATTTCATTCAAGAAAATGAGGAAGTAAATGATCTGTGCAATCCAGCTTTCAAGTCAGGAGACTTTTGTGACTTTGTTACCTTGTAAATTTCTACTGATACTACACCATCAGATGAACTAATATAAACTGTATGTAAAGTAGCATTAAATTCAGAATGCCCACAGGTGTGGGCATGCATGTATTAAGTGTCCAAATGCCATGGTTTGTTACTGGCTCCCTAAGAATCTTTTGAGGCAAACAGCATACCAATATGGTATCCAGAAGATCACCCATGAGATGTGAAAACAGAGCAATGTTTTCTTCTAGGCTCATTTTTATTTTGCTGTGACAATTTATTCCATAGCTGTCTAACTTAATCATCTATTTCCCTTATTCTTTACTATTTGCAGAAATAGACCTGAATTAGTTCATACATAAAAAAGTGCTTACAGAATGATTGTTACACGAGTTTCAGAAGCCATACACACAAAAATGTGTGCAAAAGAAAAGTTATTGGACATTGTTACTGTGACAGCATGCTCTGGTATTTTCCTATTTTAATGACGCTTCCCTTCTTTCAAAAACCCTTATCAGGTTCCCTTATCTACTAAGGAGCTGTTAAAAATCCCAGGATAATGTGTCTGTTTTTACTATAGTAAAGCCTAACAGGACTGAGAATTATATCATTTTCCATTTCCTAAAAGTGTTCTAAAATATCTTTAGTTTATATGAGCTGTTCTCTCAGGCATTGCAGAGAACTCACATATGTGTTCGCGTTAGTTATTTTGGACTCTGTTGGTTTTGGTTTTTGTTTAGCTAGTGGTTCAACATATGTTGCAAATAACATTCAACAGGATGAGCCAAAAGTACACCTTCATGCAGAATAAAAAGTAAAGTTATCTTTCTTAATTTAAAAAAAAAACCCTAACCAAATCAAAACCCCAAATGTAATGAGGTAATATGGAATTAAATTTTCATGTATTTGTGTTGCCTTTCCATTGCTGAATAGTGGCTCTGTGCTACAGAGTCTTCACTCCAGCACTACCAATGAGTTTCAAAATTAATCCTACCTTACTGAGAGTATTTTTTTTACCACACACTCCTGCATAATGTATACATGCTTGTGATTTACTGTACCCTTAAAGATACAGTAGTATAAGGTAGGAAGTACACTGCCATTTGACTTAGCGTGAGACATAATATATAAATAAATATATGATTTGCTGCCTTTTATAATTTGATTTACATGCAGAGCTGAAGAAGATCACTTAAAAAAACTGATCAGCTACTTTTTTCACCTTAAACTAGCTGGATTAGTTACAATGACAGTAACATCTGTGTTGAATGCATTGGACCTTGACTGTTGACCTGATACAAGGATAATAGGTATGTTTTTAGTCATTGCTTGTCTTCCCCAGCCAAATGGACTCTAAACCAATGTGTCAATATTATGCTTGATGAGGACAGAATTGGCTCTACCTGTCTTTGTGGTCTTATAGGTCTAAAAAATAAACCACCTGATTTTGTCACTATTTAGGCAATAAATATATATTCTTCATATATGCAAAGTGCAAATTCAAATGTTCTTCTGTCTGTTAGAACAATTACAGAGGAAACTTGGAAGGCTGACAAATTCCTGGTAATTGGGAAACAAGAATAACATTCCTTAACACAGATGGACAATGGAAGGTAACTTCCAGGCCCTTTAACTATAGATATTTAGGAAATTGTCTCAAAAGAAGAGAGGTAAGAGTCAGGGAACAAGAAGGGGCTTTTAGTTTATAAGAATTCTTTTGAAGTTTGAAAAAGATAGCCCCTGTTAAGTGATACTCCAGCACTCATGCCCCTGATGAAAACAATCTTATGATGCAGCATACGATTTCTGTAGGGGTCTGTTGGGTGCAATTCAGAATAGTCTAGAAACACCACATAAATCCTGTCATTAAAACCATCTGGGGCTTATTAGGACAGCAATTGTGAAGGAGAATTCTCCTTCAATAAAGATAAAGGAAAAATTGTCAGGATTGCCTACAGGGTCTGTCTACCTAAACTTGTATGAAACTCTCCACCCCGTCTCTTTTCCATTTTTCATTGCAATGATGCTGAAAAGTGGGTCTGTGGAAAAAAAAAAAAAAAAAAAAAAAAAAAGGAAAAAAAAAAGGGGGAAAAAAGAAAAAAAAAAAAGAAGGAAAAGGTAAAAAAGGAAAAGGGGAGGGGAGGGGAGAGGGAGGAGGAGTCCTGTAGTAGCTTACAAGTGAAGTCACATGAACATAGACACTAACTATAAAGCAATGTCCCTATAAAACAGAGAAATTCAATCTGATACTGCATATTTCTACATCAAAAATACAGTTTCCTGTGATTTGCAACCATGGAGATCATAGTTCAAAGGAGATCAGTTGAAATCAACATGCATTTACAAATAAATTTAAGGCTGATTTTCAGAACCTCTAAGATCTACAAATTCCAGCAGATGGTCTCTTGTGGAATATTATTTTCAGAAGAATCCAGGTGCATTCTACTATAGTGCATAGTATCAAATGAACAACTACCTTCATGGCTGAGTAGGTACTTTATAAAAGGCAAAACTGTTTTTCTCACAGATCTGATCTTTGTTTGTGAAATGTGACACTACTATCAATTGTAGAACAGAGAAAACCCTCAGAATCACACAAGCTCAAACATGATAACTGGCAGATCTTAATCCTAATCCTATTCCTCATCAGTAAAGTACTTCTGTCTTGCAGTTGAACTGAGTTTTTCAGCTGAAGTGGAAAACATTTCCTTGAGTACATTCTTTTCTCCTAAAGCCAGTCTGTTTGGAAGATTTCTTCACAATAAGCTGCTATTGAGGAATATATGTTAGAAGTCTATAGAGTTGGACTGGAAATTTCAGTGACAAGTGCTGCCATTTGCAAAGGAGAGGGGATGTGTTCAAAGGGGTTACCGGTGAAGCAATTAATGCCAATTGGCCATTCTGGCATAACTAGGAGAGAGGTGTGATGGTACTGCTTCATCCTGCATGTCATGACCTGGAATGTCCTCAGAACTTCTTCATAAGAGAGCAGGTGTGCATATGAAAATCTTCCCCTGACACATCTACCGTCACACTGCCCAAGTAAGGGTGGCCTTATTGGTCCAAAAAGGAGCTGCTGCTGTGTAAAAGATGATGGACGTGTTTTGATCTATCCACACTAGAAACTGAAAACCAAAAAGCAGCTCTCAGTGATGTGAAGGTGTTCTTTCAAAAAATCATTATTGCTCTTTATTTATGGACATAGCTATATTTCCGGGGGGGGACCCAATAACAACAACAACAACAACAAAAACCAAACAAAACAAAAAAAAACCAAAAAAAAACCAAAAAAAAACCAAAACAAAACCAAACAGATTCATAGAGAACGCTGTTCTTGAATTGCTATAGGCACTAGGTTATACGAACCTTTAAACCAGCTGCAGATTTGTGATGGTGGAAATACTGGTTGGACTATGGATGCTCTGTTGTGACAGAAATAGCCGAGCAGATTGTCTGCAATTACACAGAGAACAGATTTGTTGATTGGTGAGGTGAAGGACAGCCCACAGCAAACTGAAAAGAAGGAAAGGAAAAAAAACCTGCCATCTGGAGACTGAACATCCTACCAGATAAGTGCAGAGCTATTTAAATACATGGACAACCCTTGCAAATTTACCCTGTTTGGAAATCTCCCTGAATAGCTAAATTTTCCCTTGCTATTGTTGAGACTGAGCAGTTAGTGGCTGTAAAGGTCTACAAAAGGCTTGTGGATTGTGTTAATGTACCTTTTGTTCTTGTTTTGTTCCTTGTGTTGAAACTAAACAATAACCTATTTTGAAAAGGCTGATTAATTACAACTGTTAAATACTATACCTTGAAGACACACATACACTGAATAGCATAGTTCAAGGGAGAGCCTCAAAAAATGGTACTCTGAAAGATTACCAAGGGACAAAGATGTAGTTGGGGCAGCGTGGTGAGCAGCTAAAGTTTTACAGTAGGACTCAAAGTAAAACAAAGACTCTTATTTACAAAAATGTCAGAATTAATTTTCATTACTCATGGTTATAAATATTTGCTTTGTTTTAACTTTTTTCTAATTTTTTTTCTTTTTTACCTTTTTTTTTTTTTTTTTTTAGTAACGGAGAATGTGTATATGTGCATGCTTGTGCTGCATATCCAGTTCACTATGTGCTAAATGCCTAACCATGTCTCTTCTCAAAACCAGGCAGAAGATAAATGGGGAAGACTCAGACTATACCTCAAATCAAACTGTTAACCACACCTTGTCATATAGAACCTCTTGTAACCATTAAACTTTCCCAGAGCTGAAGATGCCACACAGACATAGCTTTGCTGAACTACTGAGTTTCTGGAACCAGTTTTGGTACTTGCCATTTTCTGAAAAATGTGCCACCAACAGATTTCGTCTTGGCCAAGCTGTGATCTCCACCAAGGAGGAGTTCTTGGAAGAAGCTATGCTATTTCCCAGGCAAGTTCTGTCAACAGAATGGAAGGCCATCACTGCTTTCACAAGAACTAACGTAGGTGTGATTTTGTGTGTGTGTGTAAATATGCAGAATCCAAAGGGTTACCCTTTCTATGAGACTAAAAATAAGCTCCCTCTCCATGAAATCTATTTATGGTTCCTACATAAATAACATGAAGCCTGTTCACTTAAAGATAAGTTATAGTTATGTGCTATAAATTGAATTTCTGTGACAATAAAAGGAGTTTGTAGTTCCTGCTGTATAGTAGAAAAGCTTCCTCAAAAAAAAAAAAAAAAAAGATCTAAAATTGCAAATACTCTGGACTGACTTAATCCTTTTTACCATTGATTTATTTGGGGAATGAAGTAATGAACTATGAACCTTTTAGATAGCTTTGATTTTGCCCCAGGAATCCTCTGTCCATTGTAAATTAGTGTTGTTCACTAGGCACAGATACACGTCTATCCATTTCAGCCCATTTTACTGCCATCTTTCACTAAAAAAAATATAAGGTTGGGAAATTCTAGTTTTCAACCATTGCTCTTTCAGTCAATTCTGCCTTTTCTCATTGTCTAAAATGCTTGCTCTCAAATCAGCGATTATGTTTATTTATTGACAAAACATACTTTACAGTAAATGTCATCCTGGGGTAGCATTATCTGAAGCACATGTGCTGAGTGACTGAGTAGGAGTTGTCAAAAAGGATTATTCAAGACTATACTTTACAAAACCTGCATACATCATAAAAAAGGACCAAAACAACTAGGAAGATTTTTTTTTTTTTTTTAATTCAAGATCCTTCTCAGCTTTCAACTTTTCTCAAAAGAATGAAATTGAAAAGGTTAGTAACATGATGAAACCACTTGCATTCATTGTAAACTAATTTTTTACTGCACAGAATGGATTCAGGATTTGACAAGCACAAAGGTGATCTTCATAATTGTTCTTTCTAACCTGTATTCTATCTGACTCTGCCTTTGCATATATATGCACATTTTTTTTTAGGCTGTCTTTGCTTGATAATTGAAGCATCTTATGTGGATTAGGTCCTTCTTTCACTTGAAACCAAATAGTCATACCAGCTCCAGAATTTGACTAAGCTTCAGATTTTCATGTATTCTTTTGAAATATTGACATGTTTATTCTCCCTTTCAAGTAAGGAAGTAAAAAAGTTCTGTAATCCTCAGCAAAAGTGATCACTTTGCTTTCTTAAAAAAA
>JANVCC010010369.1:14971244-14995411 GCA_025345505.1 Todiramphus chloris collaris
TCCTTGGCTGTTTTCTGACTGTTTTCAGCAACAGATGCATCAGAAAATACAGTGTGATCTTGTTTTGAAAACCAAGCAACCTTTCTTCTAACTGTGGTAGAGTTATACGAGAGGAATTTTAAACAAAAGCATTTCCAGCGGCTAGATAAGCAAGTGTCTTGCTGAGAAAGATGGAAGACTCATGGTAATTCCTCTGCCAGAAAGCAATGGAAAATAAGAGCTGTCATCTAGAAAATGACAAAGCCACTGCTAGTCCCTATAGATTTATCTTTCACTGAACAAATACGCTGTTAAAGATGCTGGCCTGTAAACCAAACAGAAAAATGTCACACTGGTATCAGAGTGGAACTATTAATCTGTATTTGAAATGTATTATAATTGTTTGTATTAGGAGTGAGTTTTCCTATAAAATCTTCTTAAAGAGATAGGTAAAACACTAAACACTATAAACAAAACGTTTCTTTTCCAAAGAGCTTGCGAACTGAACAGATATGAGGTGGTCCAGTGGGGTGAAGAATCTTGTCCCAATGTTGATTAAGTCAGAGGCATAACTAGAGATAAAGCATAAATTTCCCCAGCTCCCAGTCGAGTGACCTACTCACTTGTTCACATGTTCTGATAAGTGATGACACTGAGTCACACACAAAATCATTTGAAATGCCCTCTTTAATTTCTCTGCATCTTTCTCTTGTACATCTTTTTTCCTCTGAAAATCTATCTGCTTTTAGGTGGGTAAGACTTAGCTACTGCCTTTCTAATAGCACTTTTTTTTTGCTCATTTTCCTGCTAAATTGCTTATTCAACAGAACACTGTATTCAGTCAGTCTGAGATTAGCTGTCAATATAGCTTTTTTAAGTGATTCCCCTCCCCCTTCCTCCTATCTTTTGGTCAAAAATATATAGTTCCTATCTGATTATGGCTGGCCTCTGCTCAACCTTTTGTGCAGGGCTGATTTAGATTTTCCAGCTCAGTCACAGCAGGAAAGATAAACCCTGAACCACATGATGATGTTGGCAGTGTCAGACAGTGGAAATGAAGTCTCCGGGGGATACCAATTGACATTTCAACACTTTGGTTGCCAAAGAATGGGCTTGTACAAAAAAAAAGTTGCAGGGGAAAAAAATGTTAAAAGTCTTGAAAGTTGAAAGCACAGTGAAAAAGCTAGCATGTACTTGTAAATGGAAAGAGAGCGGCTATTTTACTCTATGTGTGTCTTTACATAACAGATGGAGACTGACCTTAGATACTGCCTGCCCTCCAAAAATACCACTTTAAGTTCCCAGGAGTTATAAGTAACTTAGATGTACTTTAGGAAGTGAAGAGTTATATTTAAAGTGTGACTATGATTGTTTAGGTCTGGTAGAATTACAAGGATGCAGAGCTCCCTTACAAATTCTTCTGTGAGTTTTATAATGCAGTAAGCCTAATTTTTTCTTCTGACTTAAACCAGCACAGTGCCATGGACTCTGTTAATTCTAATTCACACAGGCAGCAAACAAGAACCTTACTGAAAGTTTCTGTCAGACAGAAGTGGGAGTTCTTATCCAACTCCTGCATTTTAATTTTTTTCTTCAAGCTTTAAGGTTTCTTTTTTTCTTATTAAAAAAAAAAAAAAAAAAAAAGGAGGGGAGAAAACAGAAGAGCATATTCAAGTCATACTAAACCCTCTGTTTGATTTTTCCCACCCCCTTTTCTCTTTCTCTTTCTTCTTTCTTTCTTTTCAATGACATTTCCTATGATGAGCACTAGGAAAGAATAGCTATTGCCTCTCTTGTCAGTTTTGTTTTGTCAGCTCTGAATGCTGGGTCTTGCTTTGCCATTTTCAAGGTCTCTTTCAATCCCTTGAACACAGCTGGCGCTTCAATCAAGAGCTCACACCGTGAAGAAGCTGGCAGTTGATCCCCAACCAACTATGTGGAAGATATATAATATATTTCACAGTACACAGTGGAATACCCTTTTCATTTCATCACTGAGAGAGACTGCTTCACTAAGGAGTTCTTCTATACAAAAATATTAATAATGTCCCATTCTCCTTGGGGATGTGAACATTTGGGGTTTGAACTTCAGTGACCCCTGCTTGTCAGGTCGATATGACTTTAACAAATTCAGTAAAGGAAGCCTTTTTGTGCCTTGGTTTACAGTTTTGTTAGCTTCACTTTTGAGAATGTTTTTTAATCACTTCTTGGAAGAAGCTGTGGGAATTGAAGGCTGCAAAGGGAGCCTGTCTATACTAAAACATCTCAGAACTGCGTAATTGAACGGTGCTACAGAAAGAATGCTGAAAGGTCTGAATACTACTACCTTTGTTTTCAGTAATTATATGTCAGTTACCCAAGACAGAACTGAAAACTCTTGCTTTTTATTTTGCTATGTGTTTACTCTTTAGTATATTAGTTGATGCAGTTAGAAATTGCTACACTAAATTCTGACTAGCTTAAGTAAGGACTGCAGTGTGAGTGAAAATCTCGGAATATTACAAGAATTTCTGCACCAAGTCATCCCTTTAGAGGGGAAAAAATCATCTGTCAGTGACACATGAGGAGCAGGACTCACAGCAAGCAGGGCTTGAGTCTAAGGATGGCTTGTGAACCAGTGCCTTTTGCAAGCCATTCCTTTGATTACGGAAAAAGGGACGGCAAAGGCCAATGTGTGCACAGGAAACCTGACAACAAATCTGTCTCTTCTGAGCTAGAGAGAATCTCTGTGGTACTACTTGCTGTGTTAGTCTGGTCCTGCAAAGCATGTGATTCTCTAAGATGATTGAGAGTCTTTAGTTCCTATTAGCCTTGTTGAACTAAAAACACTCAAGCAAGGGAGTTTGTTCAGTTCTGCTTTCTCCTTATGCCACTGTGTAAGTTAAGAGTTTTGTAAAGCAGCTTCTTTCCTGATTTACATGTACAATCTAAAGTAATGTGCTTTATTAGCATATTTGCTTTTAAAATGTGCACATTTTAAAGACAGTTGGGATACATTAGGAATGCTCATAAAAGAGAAACATTTGCCCTCTTTTTATATAGGGTATAGGTATTCATTCTTACAATTCCTTATTTTAGGATCAGGTAAAACAAAGACACTAGGGGCTCTTAGAATTATAAAGAATATATTGAAAAGAAAACATCCGAGTGTGAAAAATCTGAAGACCATTTAGTAATGAATTTGGGGATCTCGGCATTTTTGCTTCAAACACAGAAAACCTGCCAGATGGAGCCCATTTCCAACATTGCCCAAAGTCAGTGGAATGTACAGTATTTGCAGAAAACTGGTTGCTTAAGTGGTTTGGTGTGCTCATAGGACATTTTTTCTTCTCTTTAATTTTTTATATTCTCTCAATTTCTCCACTCCCTCTTTTCCTTGCATGAAATTACAATCATAGCTAGTTTAGCAAGTTGTCATGTGTGTTTCCTTTATGACAAAGGAGACACTCCACTGATCCAACAGCCAGCACACTGGACTGATAGCTGAAAGCTGTTCAGAGCTGTCCTTGGGCTTTTCTCTTTCTTCTCCACATCTTCAGAGTAATCCTACCTTGCCTGGGGAATGGCTCCTCTCCTTATCTTAACACCCAGATGCTCATTGTAAACAAATTGCTTTTCTCTTAGACAATTCTGTTTGCAAATTCCCAAATACGAGTTCCAAATATTAGTTCAACATTAGGTGAAGCACTGTACATGTTTTACAAAGGCTTAAATGCAGCACTCTAGCCAACATTTGTAAGGGTAAAATGCACTTTCACCATAGTGAGATTTGGCCAGTCTGAGAATGCTTTCAATATAGCTAATGAATTGACATGCATAATTTCACAATTACTTGACCTGAGAGGAGACAGTCCTCATCTTCAATTTCTCTAATTTTATTTAAACATAACAATTTGCCCTGTGTATTCAGTTATGTATTTAATTCATAAAGAAAAGACACACTACATATTTAAACAACTTGATATGTCTGCATGGAGTATTTTTATTGTTATACAGATTTGTGATGAATCATACTAAATTAAGATAAAAGGTCCACTTTTTATAATTGCAAACCCACAGCTGACATATATGGAAAATTCTGAATGAGCAGGAATAGCAGATGCCTCATTTACAGGCGTTTCTCAGTTTTTAAATAGCCAATAGCTGAAACACCTTATCTTAAAAATAATAGCTTTCCTGAGAATTTAATTAGGTCATCTACAGGGGTTAACTTTGGCACTCTGAAATTAGCTTTGCTGCAGACAATTGGGAGGACAATTAGGACCCATCTTATTAGCGCTGAAGGTTAAAACTCCAGTACTGTCTTGTATCAGGACATAATCTTTCATGCTTCACAGCCCTAGTTTCCACAGTGAGCTGTGGTGGAAACAGTAGATGGGGGAAGGGAAAAGGGCAGACCTGAAAGAGCTAAATAAATATCCAGTTTAAGGAAGTTCCTTCAGGCTTTTTATTCAATGAACCTGAAAAACATGACTCAGAAGAAAAAACAAGGCTGGTGGGGATTGACGAACTACAATTAGATCCGAGAAATTCTTTTAATTGAATTCCTAAAATTATGTTTAAAGAACAGGGTATTTATATAATGCTGAAGTACATGTTTGTTTTTTGGGTTTTTTTTGTGGAGGAATGTTAAATAATAAACTGCATAAAAAATTCTTGTGGTAATCAGATACATTTGCTTAGAATGAAAATGTTTCATTTTGTTTGGAAAATACCCTGCTTTGACAGCTGTACTGATAATAAGCATGAAAGTCATGAGAATGAGTTTGCGTTCATAAGGTAACTATGGAGAAGATTTCACATCTCATAATCCCTACTTAAATACATACACTATATTGGGCAGTTGCTGAACATGGTCTGTTTCTAGATTCAACATAATCAATTATTCGTAAAGATTTTTGTTTCAGGGAGATAAGTATTTTATAAACTTGCATTTCCCTGTGATAAAAGGAAGTCATTGTACACTGCTTACTCGCTATGCACAGCCTTTTCATAGGAAGTCTCCTTCCCACATGCATTGTGCAATAACAAGTAAAATGACCCTCTAGGGTCATGGGATAGCACATAGGGATTGCTGCCTGCTTTTTTTTTTTTTTTTTTTTTTTGGTAAGTGGCACCTGCTGTGTGGTTCTTAATATAAATAGAGACTGCTTGCAGCAAATCACAGATGTTTTACACACTGGAAAAATGGACAGGAAGTAATCACTAAGGGAAAAGCAGAAGCAGTGGGGGAGGGCAAAGGAGGACAGAACAGAAACTTTGCTTTACACTTTCTTGGCATTTTCTTACTTAGCAGTGGTCTGGTGCTCTGCTGCTGTCAGTTTTTAGTTAAAACCTTGTTTAGCTCATGCAAGCATCTAGCATCATAAGCGTCTAGCCAATTGATAATTGGGTTTCCTGTGGAGATGTGGGAAGTGGGCAATGCTTGTTTGGTTTTCTTTTTAATGGATTAATAAAAAATAAAACAAAACAAGCAAAACCACAAACAAACAAATAAAAACAATGAAAACTGTTCTTATTTCTGATTTTCTTGTTGTTCTTAAACCTCTCTTCATATGGTTACATCTGATTGAATTATATTTGTGTAGAATAAAGAAAAACAACAGACTCTGGAGATCTATTTGAGTGGCAACCAACAGCTCTGCTGAGCAAAAGGAGAAAATACTTTGTGAGCTGCCATTTCAGACACTATATTATTTTTATTTTGTGTAAAACCTTATCTTGCCCCTTCCAGCCTCTCGTAGTTCTTCCATGCAAATTCAGTATATTTTAGCTTTGGATATGGGATGGATATGAATCACAACTCCAAACGCCTTAGGAAGGAGAAAGAAAGCTTGAACAACAACAACAAAGATAATCTATCATTTTTTAAATGTTGGTTTTTACAATGTACTGAAAGCTGCAGACACATGGGCATGCCCTCTGACACTGTAAGGAAGAACTTCTCATCAACCCATTTTTCCAGTGATGATAGAATCTTATTAGCTATATTGTTGTTAAGGAGTGACGGAGATTGAATAATTATTAATAGAAAAACAAATACTACAGAAATCACAGCTAAACTTAATAACTGAGTTTTTTCATGTGTTTATTTGGTTTGATTTGGGTTTTCTTGGTGTTTGTTTGTTATGGAGTGTGTATGTTAGCTTTTATTTTATATTCTAAATATTGCATTGTCTTTTCAAAATAATTACGACTTCTCTGAATCCTGTGTCAATCTATCAGGATATTTTCTGTACACAGATAGTATCTCAGCTCTTCAACAGTATTGTAGGGAAGTTTCCCAGAAGACTACGAGTACAAGTCTACACCTCACAGCAATGACCTGATTAATAGGTCTGGAGGATCATTGCCAACAGTTTCCTGGGTAAGATTCCCTTTGAGATCAGTATTTCAGTAGGTTTTTATCAGGAATGCCTTGTGACAGCATATATCAGTATGTATTTGGAAGGAGACTGAGGACTTAATACAAACTTCAGATTGGTTTAAGGACTTGGACATCTAATCAGGTTATCTTGGGTATAATAAGGAAAATAAGTCAGAAGCATCTAATCTCTGGGTCCCAAAAGCAGAAAACCTCCTGCAAGATGAGTTTGCTTCATTTTTTTCCATACCCTGACTTTTTTTTATTATTTAGGGGTTTTTTTGTGGGTTTTTTTCTGACTTCCGCATTCCTATGGCTAAGATTAAGAAAATGTTTTGCCTTAAGAGGTTCCTGGGGCAATACAGGCCTTACTGTTCCTCTGTCAGTGGTTTTGCTTGGCAGGCAGGATTGATGCCTCTTGCAAGGTAAGTACACCATGGAAGGATAAAATCAGATTATGGGAATATATGGAACAATGGTTCCACTGCTTTTGACTTTTAATGTGGTTTCTTGTGTGCTGTAAGACTTAACTACACCACTGATTTCAGTGGACTGCCCACCAGAAAACCCAAGAGCTAGTGTGTTGCAGTTGTGTGAGGTACTGTTTCCTTCAGACTTTTCTTAATCCAGATTAGATCATCTGTGGTGTTGATTTCATTCAAAGCAGAACTGAGACCTCCTAGAGAAGGGAGCTGGGGTCTATGTACAGCAATAGATAACTATCTTCTCAAGACTGATCTAACTGACCTACTGGCTATAAGGGTTACTGACAGACGATGTAAAATGTGTTTCTTTCCTCTGGAGTGAGCTGTTTGCAAGAGTGCATCTGTGTAATGGCCACTCAAGGGACTTCCTTAAACTAGCAGGTGAGATGTCACTTCCCTTCTCCAGTGTCCTTCCAATCATACCATGTTCAGCCTGTTCACCACCAATACAGTTGTGCACCCATCAACTGTGGGTATAATTTGTGAAGCACGAAGATTACTGTAGCAAAGATAAATATCTCTGTGTAGCAAATCTCAACTGTTTTAATAGGCAGTATCTTTCTCTTGCACACTGCCTGGTTTCCATATTCCCCTTGGTTTTAATCGTCAAAAATAAACACAGCTTTCTTTAAGATTCTGAGATCTGAAGAATTAGTACACAGACCTCTGTATTTAGAGCAACTACTGATAACACAAGGGCAGAATCAGAAGGCAACTTTACTCCAAGTAGCTGAGATCATGAAGTCAACAATTTCACCTGTGAAGGTGGTTTCAAGGAAAAACTGAACAAGTGACATCTTTAGCTTGGCTTCAACAGTGTACCCTCATGAAAGAAAATTACTAACATTGCCTGTAAAACATGTTGCCTTTTCAAGAATACACACTCAATCCAGTGAGAAGTCTTCCTGTTAGGCAAAGGAGGTAGACAACTGCTGTAGTCTTCTTATTAACTTGTATACATCTGGCATTTGACAGTCTATATAACCATGAAATACTCAACAGCGTATCTGTCAATACTTACCCACTTGAACAGTCAGACTGGTTTCAAGTAAATAAATATAAATGAGACAAAGTAATATCATTTTGAAAGAAGAGTCCAAAGAGGAAGAGGCCTTAAATTTGTACAGTTCTACTATAGAACTTTGGCTTCATAGAATAGCAGGTACATTTTTGTCTTCTCTTTTAACGCTGTAAGTCTTTGGTAGGTAATGCATGAACTAACAATATATCAGAAATATTGAATCATTTTTTGTCTCAGAGTGTAGAATTATTAATTTTACTGTGGAAAAGCTATAGACCCTCATTTGATTAACAATACTGGGCATAATTATTTGTATTTGTGTGAAATTTAAGATTGGAATTGTATTTTTTTTTTCCTGTAACCCCTTTCTATGCACCATCTTATACAGTCTGACTTGACGATTGGTCTCACTAAATTTACATAAGAATTTTATCAATTTTTAAGTGAGAATGAGCTGATTTTGTGTGCTAGAAAAATGACAAAGAGTGGTGTTGTCAGGCTATGTCTACACAGCTGAAGGCGGACAAATGAGAACTCACTCCAAACCAACTAGACCTGAATTTGGTCCAGACTAGAAGCTGTGTAACCACATTAGCATGGCACTGAGCCCAAGCTAATAAGCCCTACTAAGAGGCACTAAAGCAGTTACACAATTTTTGGATCGGAGCTGGCTTGTGTCCAGCTAGCTTGGAGTGTAACCAGGATGATCTCAGGTTTATCAGGAAAAGGCAGTAGAAACAGAGTCTCAGATCCCTGAAATATGCAGACTTAACCTGTACTTTAAACTTGTTTTGTAGCTTAGTGTCAGAAAGCTCCATGGAACAGGCAAATGCAAGAACTGCAGATTAAAACCTGTTGGATATTTAGGAACTAAAGTAGTACTTGTATGTTCTAGTTACTATTCTTTCAACTTGTTCCATTTGCGAGATAGTTTTATGAGTACCACTTGAAGGGAGGGCAAAAAGGATATGTTCGTAAGACTTAGGCAAACCTAACAAAAAACATGTGTTTCAAGTCTTTAATTTTCTTTTGTCATATATATATATATATATTTTGGGGTTTGGTTGTTTTTTTTTTTTTTTTTTTTTTCCTCTTTTCAAAGTTACTCCTTGCTTCATTTTTTCCTTCCACTTTTCCTGGATGCCAGAATCTATTCTTATATTAAAAGCATCTATTCTTTTGTCTAGACCCCGGGATGAATTTCTGCTAGGTTCATAAAATAACTCTTTGTGAGCTTGCATGCCTTTCTTTATGTCTACTAATCAGAAAGACTTACTTTCTTGATGTCGCCTTTTGAAATTCTTGTTGTGGGAGTGGTGCTGGAGATACGAAGTCATCAGAACCAGAAAGGCTTATTACTCCCTAGGCTTTGTGAGTACATCATGAGTACTTCTCTAGACACCTGAGGGATGAGGCATTTTTATTCAGTTGGCCACAAAAAGGCTTTGAGGAGACCAGTTCTCTAGAAGGGTACCAGCAGAGCACAGCATCAGGTTCCTATGTTTGTCTGTCAGCCACTGTGACTTCTAGTGTATTTTAAGTCCTATTTGGTCTTCTATAAAGCAAATTCTTTAATAACTATTTCTTTACCTAAATCACATTAACAATATACCCCTAAAAGCATTCTCCTGAGTATTCCCATTTTTAAAAAAATAACAGTTTCTCTATAGAGAGGAAAGAGCGTTTGAAATAATGTTGGGTATTTTGCCAAGACTGTCAAAAGAGTAACACTTCCACTTTCTCAGATCTGTCTCATTAAAATTGTATTCTAATTCTGTCTCAACTTGGTCTCTTTGCTTCATAAGTCATTGCCTGCTCATTACTTGTAGTGTGAGAGATGAAATTTATTCAAACCTGATAGCAGGGATAAAGAATTGAAAGGCAGGCAGCTGGGAGAAATGAAATTAGCTTATTCTAATGCTTTTTTGACAGGATTTTTTTCATTGCCATGGGTTACTGTAAGTGTCAGTTTGGATTTGTGGTACTGTCTTTGTTAGGTTTGTGGGAGATTTTTAGAAACAGTCTTAAGTGCTAAACTATGCTTTCCTTTGTCACATCGATTGAAATAACGTTCAACATCTGTTTTGATAATATAGTCAAGTATTACTTCCTACAGTAGTCTGTAATTATTTTATCACTATAGTTGTCTAACAAAGATTAAATTTTTACAATTGTTTTAAAGCAGATTCTTCAGCCTGGTATTTAGATAAATAGGATACACTCGGTAAGGTCTGGGTAAATTATAGAAAATGCAATATAACTTACATGCAATTTAATGTAAAATACAGAGTGGAGCTGAGCTTTCTAACGCAAATATTCTCTCTCAATCTTTGAATGTCAAAAGAATACACTAAGGAATTTCTAATTTTGAATATAGAAGAGTATTAGAAGCAAATTGACTTAAAGCACAGCACTTTTCCATTATAAAATTGAGTTGTTAAGGAATTATATGGTCTAATTACTGAACTTGGTATTTTTGACTACTTGGATTATGAACAGATATTGTCATTAACTAGCTAATTAAATTGACTGCAATAACAAGCAGTAATTTAGAAATATGTTCTAAATTAGTTTTTTATATGAAAGCAAAGTCTTTGTTGATCTGTGCATGTGATTAATGTCAAGTGTCATGAATTAGCTCAGGGATCTCTGGTGGAGGGAGGGCATTATAAAAAGAAGTATCTGTGTATTTGACAGAAACAGATGCAGTCAGAGAAGCAGTTTCTATTCAATTAAAAATTTGAATTAGAAAATGTTATTAAGTATGCATACATGTATTTTCTGGAAGCTTACAACATAGTGACTCAGTACGAGAGAGTGAATTATGGTTTTCTCTCTAAAGGCAGAACATTATTACAGCTGCAGTGCAACTGATTCTTTTACTCCAGAGAATCTTTCTACTTGAATTACTTCATAGTTTGCTACTCAGAAAATGAAGCATAAGGCTCTTAATCTTTATGTGTTTATACACTACAAACACCTTCAGGTACGTTGGTTGTTAACATCTGATATAGTCTGTTAATTAAACGTGGTGTCTTAAAAACTCTTTAAGAACATAAACATGAAAATGCACTATGTATTGCATTTGGATTTGTGGTACTGTCTGTGTTAGGTTGTTTTTTAATTTCACACAAATTTAATGCTAAAACATACTTTCCTCTGTAACATAATTTGAAATAATGTTCAACACATTCACTGAGAATATACTAAACATACTTCTAAATAAGAGCAGTTTGATCAGGATACTCTGCAGAAAATATATGCTATTGAGACCTAAATACCTGATCAGTAAGGGGAGTCTTTGTTCCATATTTTGCTTTCTAATCCTGTGTAATAGTCATGGCATACTTCTTTTGAATTCCTTGCTCATTCTTCAGATGTTAGATGCTTTGGATGAAATGATTTATACAGGGATGTAATTGTAAAAACACAATAGATACAGACATCGTGGCAAAGAGAACTGTTATCAGTCTTCAGCAGGAAAAAAATGAAAGGTGTTCCTAATAATGTCACCTGAACAGTTTTCTAAATAATATTTGACACCAATGAGGTAATAGGAGATGAATCCCAGAGGACTGATGAGCTCAGTCTGTAGCAGTCCAAGCGTCACCACTCTTAGTAATCTCAGCTGTGGACAGGCAAAATGTCATCTCAGGTATCTGTCCTCCTCCTAGTAACAAAATCCTGTAGGGAAACAAGTGAGTGGTAAGAACTAGATTTTCTCTTTTAGCCATTTATCTTTATAGAAACAGAAAGATCCTTGGCAGTTTTAGATTTCTAGGGTTAATTAAGGTAAGGAGTGATAGACAAATATAAGCTTTCTCTTTCAAAGACCACATTAAAACAGTTTTAACAGAAAAATCATACTTCTGAAAATATTTTTATATTATGCAGCTATGTATGCTTATAACCATATACCATAAATTGGGCAGTGAGTTGTAAAGATAATGTTATTTACCCTTCACTGATAAATGAGAACCAGATCTTGCATTTATCTGATTCCAATGAGATCTCAGTGAATAATCAATTCTTCAGTTTGATCATTAAAAATCAAAATACTCATACCTGGTGTTGATTAAAATGAAAATAATTTTTAAATAATTTTCTGAAAAATATTTGAGTTGAACAAGATGTCTTGCTTCTACACATGGAAGCAAATCTCACAGCTAAGAAACTGGAGTAAATCTTAACACTCACAAGATAAATGGGCTAAATGCTCTCCATCCTGTATCTTGAGAGATTCTGCCTAGGAAGCAAAGTGGGTTTTTTTAATTAATTAACCAATGTGAGGTGTGGCTGGTACATAAAATGCAAATTAAGTACTCATATTTAAAAAGGAGAGTGATCAAGACAAGAGTTAACCTCAAGAACTTACAAAGCTTTATAACAGGTTCTGGAGGAAGGAATAGTTGAAGGCCCACAGGTAAGTAAGGAAGAGATAAATTCTAATCGGGATTTTAAAGTCACTTCCTGATGGATTAACAAATATCTTTCTCTGTTTAGAAAATATATCTATTATCAAAAGATAGATAATCTTACCTATCATGCGTACCAGTTTGCCAAACTTACATAGCCTTACGATACAAGTAGTAGGAGGAAGAACTTCAAAGAGGTTGATAAATCTGTGGAAGAAACCAAGGAAGAGGAAGAATTATAATGGTAGCAGGCTGATCTAGGAGGACATAATCCTATCATGTGTCTTCCTAAGTAGAAGCAAAAGACTAGGAAGAAATTCTAAACAGAAGGTCTCAACTAGCTCTTGTAAAGTTTCACAGGTACACATGCTCCCTGAATTTTTCATAGTATTTTTTCAGAATAGTGTCTGTGAACTGTGGACAACAGCACTGGTAAGTGCTGCAAAGAAACTATGAGGAATTAAACAAGAACATTGCAAAGCACCTCTATTAAGACAGATGGAAATTATCGAGAGGTGTCGTGCATGAGTCTTTTTAACATTACACATGCAGGTATCTGTTCTTTTTACAAGTTAACTCCAAACACTTCTTGAACCCTGACTAGAATGCAATAGGATTATGGTCTAGTTGAGGGGGAGAGGGATGACAATTGTTTATGATTGTGAGCAACATCATAAATGTGTTTACAAGAAGAAATCAGCTGAGGTGAAAACAGACCATAAATCTTAGGAAGATGTATTGCAGAAAATGATCATGAAATTTTTCAAGTGTTTTTTTCAAGTGTTTGTTCAAAGTGAAATACCTTTCTGATGAGAAACTTCTTACAGCCGACATGTTTTCAGGAGTGCCTCTAAGCTGTGAAGTCAAGGAGTAGCAAGAAGAAAAATGTAATATGACTTATTTGTTTCACACTTGCTAAATAGAGCTAGACTAAGTCAAATGAGAAATAAAATGACATGTCTTTTGTAAAACTTAGAGAGGTAAGGCTAGATAAATAGCTAACAAAGAAGCCATTAAAAATGAAATCATACTTTAACAGAAAAATATAAAACTGAATTCTTACATGACGATGGACCAACAGCTTTTTGGTCAGATTTTTAAAGCCACTTAACCAACTGAAGTGACAGAAAGTACCAACTGAGATTTTTAGTTATTTAAAATCACATAGACACTGATGCAGATTTTCAGAACCACCATGGTGGTTCATTTTGGGCACACCTGGGCATTATAAGTAAAGCTATTTGAAATAAAAAGTGAACAAAGTACAACTAAGATTTCAGGTCATCCATAAATCAGGTTCAATATATCTAAACTGAAGAGGAAATATTCTTTCTTATTGGTAGACACTTCAGAGAGATTTTTATGTAGCTCACTAAGTATCCATGAAATAACATTTCCTATCACAATTAACACTCCATGAGATATCAGGTGATTTGTTTAATGCAGAATTAATAGGTGCCTCCATTCAGCCATTCTCCTTGCTATTTCAGTTCAAATACACCACACCAAGCTTTTACTGTGTAGAGAGGGTGTAAGTCAAGACTCTAAGTCTATAAATATTAGAAAAATCCTGACAGACTCAAATATCTCCTCCCAACATCACCCACTGTGACAATATTTTTCTTCATATTCTTTAGTGAGATTACCCAGCCATCTAATTTCTGATATAAAAGTCCCCACACTGCTAGTGAAAAGGCTTTCCTTCAAAGATGTGGTAGCTGTTATTTTCATAGCAATCAGAACTTATCTCAACATAAAAAGTGTCTTGAGCATTAGATTTTCTTAGGATTACCTCCCAGTGACTTGAAACTGAGAAATGTTGTTAAAAGGCTAGCGGTTATCCCCATGACCAGAAATCTGTTTCTACGGAAAGAAAACAGAGCACCTTTCTGTTTTACACTAAACTAAAGTAGTAAGTGGGAGAAGTATTGATTACAGACTCTACCTGGACATTATTTGAATAAGGCCAGTCCCAGCTTCCCTTTGTCATTGTGTGACATGATTCTGATGGCAATCTGCAACTTGTTATTGTTCAACCCAGTAGGTCATCAATCAACTCCAGGTGCTGAAACCCTGGGCCTAATACACAACCTGTTCATAGTCCAAAGGGTGCAAATGCAAGGGCGCTGACCATTCAGCCTTTTTTGAGGCCAGTCAGCTTATTCCTGTTTGTTCCTACAATGTTGTGCATACCTACCCAATCGCTGACCATGTAAAATAGGAAGAGCAATGTAAAGATGTTTCAAGTGACTGAGTAGCTGAGTGACTTCACAGGTCACTACATGAAGAGTTAGTCTAAAAACGGTAAATGCCTCTGCAAGCAGAAAGATATTGCAAGCCACAGAGAGTAATTATTGAGAGCTCTGTGTTATGAAGCAAAATATCCTATCATGTATCAGGGGAGTGAGTTGTTACCATTGCCCTTTTCTCCTGTCTTACCTCTGTCTTTTTAATCAACCGTATTACTTTGTGTTTGATGTGCTGACTTCTATTTGGGTTCAAAAAAAAAGGAGAGAAAAAGAACAAAGGCACCAGTAAGTGCTGACCTTGCCATATAACTTAAAGGTAGCCTTCAAGTTCCCCACCCTGTCCTATGACTCAGGGAAGAATTGAAGTCTGAGAGAACTTAAGATACCTCTATATTTCATGCTTGTGCCACAGGCAACACCTGTTCCTGGAAAGGCTTGGTTCCACAGTACTTTTGGCTGTGGCTTGAGGAACTCGTAACCTCTTGCCGTTGCTGAAGCATGTTTGCCTGTCAATCTTCTGGACATCTTGAGAAGGGCAGTTAGCCTCTCCACTGAAACCATATGACTAATGATTTCTTCGTTTTGCTGACCCCCTCTGAGTTTATCTCAGCTCAGTAGACTTGTATTGGCTCCTTGCACATTTTTCCAAATGTTCTCTTAGGTGTAAATCTTACCACAATGACCCAGCCAAATATCATTCGTCTGGAATGACAGTCACATATTTGATCTAGTTGTCATTCTGTCATTCAAGTCAGCTGCTGTTGCACTTAAAGGCCACCAGCAACGAGCTGCTGTTCCAGCTGCTGATAAGGTAGCTAAGCTTTGCACACTCTTCCTCCCCCTCTGTCCTTCTGCTAGCTCCTTTGCTCCTGTTTTGCATTTCAGTGTAGCAGCATAGTGAGACATATGGTGGAGCTGCTGTTGCCAGCCCCATATTTTGTTCCTCATTCTGTCTCTTGACTTGGAACACGATCTTTGTGCCTCAGCCTCTGTGCTTCAGCTTTTACAGAGCATTTTACAAAGTCCTTTGAGATCTACAGATGCAGGAGATTACTCAGATACAGCCTAGAATCCCATGTTTTCAATTAAGATTTAAATGACAGACATGCATTCTAATTTTATTTTTGGAAAGCCTTATAAAATATCTTTGGAATGTAATTTGTGACCCTGTGAAAACTGATACTTGGTTTTAAAAGCAGCTTTTGCTTTTGTCTGTTTAAGTGAAACCCTTTCTGTTGAAGCATAGCTATTTAGGGAAATAAATGCAACTAAGCTAATGGAGCTTTAACGTGAAGGGAAAGAATTATAGCACACTGGGAGTTTTGGTAGGAGCAGAGCTACAAAGAAGTTGCCACATTTGTTTAAAATGTGGTTAAAACTCTGGTTTGGGAAAAGACAAAGGAGCGTAGAATTGGATAGTTACTGTATGAATGTGGATGTAACGGAGAGAGACCATTGGTTTCGTAGGTCTGTGTTAGATTCCCACAGCCCTGAACAAACAGCTCTCAGCCTTATATTTTCTAAGCTTTTGTCTTCCCACTTTGGAATTCTGACTACAGGCACATTACCAAGCCAACTGGATTCACTACAAAGCTCCAGTGTAGCTCTTTTTATCACAAAGATCAAGACAACAATTGTGTGCCTACAAGAAAAGAACAACTAAAACCATCAAGCAAACATTAAAAGAACAATTCTAGAGATAGTTGCCTTTGAACTGCAATAATGGGCAACATTCAGTCCTGAGATTCGAATTTTGAGTAAAAGGAATTCATCACTATCTGTCTTTCCTTGTAATTATCCAAGCTGCTGGCAACAAGTATTTTCAACAGCATTAATTTTGAGCAACATAATATTTTGTAGTTGTGTTGAACCTCACACAATGGCAGCATTGTAAATCTGCTTTATGAAGTTAGTTTCATTTATTATAGAGTTCATATATGAAAAAAGGAAGAAATCTAAATTTTGTGTTGGCTTCTCCCCAAGCCACAGAAAATGGAGTATTGTTTTATAAGAGCTTGTTCTGAAATATCACTTCCTGAATGTAAAAGAAGTATAGTATTTACGCAGATGCATTCCACAAGCATGCACAATGTCCAGCTGAAAAAATATAGTAAGAGCTGATTTTTTTATTTTATTTTTCTTTTTTCCAGAATAGCCCATATTCACACTTTTGAAAGGACCGGGGTGTAGGAAGATAACAACAACTGTAAAATAAATGCTTAATTTTGCATTGCCCAAAAGTAATTTAAGTAGGAATCTAACAGACACTGGTAATTCAGAATAAACTTTGTGTCTGAGGATCTTGACCACTGTTATTTTAGTTCTGGCACTACAAACCTAAACCAGAGAAACAGTTTCAATGAATCATCCTGCACTGGTTTTTTCCTTTTTCCCCCTCTGCCTTTTTTAGAAGATAACCTTTGGATTCACTGCTAATCAGCTGCCTGAGGCTTTAAACTTTCTTGGAAGGAGGTTGGAAAAATCCTTCCCAGCTATTTTTGTTTTAATAGAAAAATTACAGAGTATAAAGTGAACAGGAAACATCCAGTTTCAGACTGGAATTTTTGGTCATTCTGTGCATAGACAATGGAGTATACATGTGATGTGCAGTCTGAGGAAACCGGATGTTATTTATGACCCATAAATGATGAAGATGGCAAAATTTTCCACTTCCATCCATTGAAGTATGGACTGATGTGCGGAACCTTTTTGTCATCTTCATCTCTTGTTGCAAGAGGGATGCAGGAATGCATTGGTAGCAGCCCTTGTGATTTGTGTCAAGAAACAATTAGCTGAGTGACCATTGCCGCGTGAAATACATGTCAGGCCACCCAGTCTCTCATCCACACAGTTGAAAAGTCACAGAATGACAGTATATTCAAAGTGTCTTCTATAACCACCACCTCCCAGATGTTCTGGAGCTGGTACAAACTCATGATAATAGTTCAATCTGACTAAGCATCTTATGAAGCAGTCACCACTTCAAAGACTGAATCAAGTTCTTCTTTAAGACTTGAATAAAAGGATCACTGTTGCCCTGGAAAGGTGGAATACAGGAAGAGAAACTGTATATTTCACAATACCAGGTGTCCTTGATGATTTTAGGGAAGTTGTTCAGTATGACTCAGGTGAAATTCAGGTTGTATTTTGCACGTCACATTAAACGGTCTAATAAACCTCCAACTTGAAAAGCATTTACCTTTTATTATTATGTACTTTTTTAACTGGAACTACCTGTTGTTTCTACATGTTTACAAAAAAAATACGTGTCTCTAGTACATAGAAAATATGAACTACAAATAAATTGTTCATAAGCGTCAAGATTTCAGGAGGAATGGATAGCTTTCTAAATTTCAGAGTTGAAACTTTCCCAGGTTATAATGTAGTACTGCGATAGCTTGGGAAACAGACAGTCAGCAGTAGAGGATTACAGCTTCATCAGAAACACAAACACCATTTTTTACTTTTTTTTTTTTTTCTTTTTCAGATTTCTAGCTAAGTGTTTTTCTACAAGGCAAAAAGCCCTCCTCATTTTCTCCATTCTGCTCTATCCAGTCTTTATAAATCATGCTGCTGTGTTGAGACATCAACAGAAAATAGACCTTTCCTTTGATCTGAAACTCTAATTGGTCTAGATTTGTGTTCTCCTTGAGAGACCTTTGGAGCAACTTGCATTTAAGCATTGCCAAAAGCTCTGGTACATTAATAGCAGATGAAAGAATATACTGACACTGCAAAGACTTGCTGGGACAGACACAGTCAGCATGGACATCTCTTCTGCTGTACTCCTAGTAATTTGTTCTCTTTCATAATTGGATTATTTTCCAGTATAGTCAGTCCAAAAACTGCTTTTTTGATATGATGTACCACAGGGCTGTGTTCTGAAACCTGGTTCATTAGAATTCGCAAAGTTCTGTGAAAAGGACTGTGGAAACTTGTATGTTTATTCTTCCAGTGTACTAAATTCTATAAATCCTATAATATCAACAAACAATTTTAAAAAAACACTCTTCATTCAGCAACACTGTCTATGAGATCATATTAAGAATTCAGTTATGGCCTGTCACGTTTTTATAGTACTGAAACGAGTTTACATTTTCTTTCTGTGTCTCTTTAAAGGTAAGGATTTCCTACTACACCACCTAAGAACTAAACCTTGGGATTCCCAGCTCAGCTCCACTCTAGCTGAAATGAGATTTAAGTTCCTGGAAACTAATGCTGAGGCTCTGTTCCTCATTTTAAAACTATTTGCATTGGTAAATTGTAATTTCAGTCATTTCAGCAAAGAAGTTTAAGTAGTTTTTGTAAGTGCTAGGTGGTAAGGCTGACTGTGGGAGGATAATACAAGTGCATTAAATGTCCACCGAGTGCAGTTCAATAAAGGCAATTAAAGTGAAAGGAATGTAAAATGAAAAGAAGTGATGAAACCATCACTTATTATATCACCACGATTAGATTTTAGTAGGTATGTCAAGTTATTTGCCTTAAATTATGTGAAGTTAATAAGGAGTTGCTACCTTGGAAAAGCCTAGAGATACAGAAGAATTTTAATAAAGGTCTAGCAGGAAAATTAAATATTATTGTTATATATCTGTGTGAGAGAGAAAAATTCTGTTGTGGATTTAATATGCAGCTGTTAAGTTGGGGAACTGACATTAAAAAGTGATCACACAATCATGCATTATTTATATAGTTATAAGAGATGCATTGGGTATCCTGAGTTTCATAGTATTGCATTATCTACCTTAAACTTCAAGTCTTCAGCTTATTAAACATAAAAGTATAAGTTGATATTTTTATAGAATTACCTTACGAAAACAAATTTTTAGATAAGCTTTTGGAACCTTTAAAAAACCCAAAAGGCAAATATAATCTCTTCAACACTAATTGCTGTTTGCCTAAATGAACTTTTCTCATTTGTTTTAAAGACCCCAAACAGAAATCTCATTAAAATAGTACCCAGCCACTAGTTTGAAACTGAACAGGGGGTGCTTCTGAGGCAAAAAATGGAGTAATTGTCTTAATTTTCCAGTATCTTTTGGAGCTGTATGGTACTTATTACAGTTTGTTGTTAATAAAACAATGAGAACTAAAATGTTACAAATTAGATCAAACTCCATTTCTGCTTTATGTTCATCAAAGTGCTACTGGTATTGGACATAATTAAATATAGATTATAGATTAGATTTATGTGTATCTAAGTGGATAGCACATATATGTCAGGTGGTAGCTGTTAATGCAAAAACCATACCTGTGCAGTCCAAACTCTAACACTGTAGTTTAGAAATGACAAAAAAAAAAAAAAAATAGAAGGATGTAAAAAATGCTGAACAGCTTCAGGTCATTGCTTTGTACCTTCCATTTTTTGTTTATATACATTGCTGACCTGCAAATTTCTAATGTGGAAATCTGGAACATAACTACATCGAGACTTCACTGCAATCTATTTAAAGAAGAGCATATCTTTCAACACTGTTTCTGGCAAGCAATGGTCAATTTGGACTGGAGGTGCTGGAAAATAGGTTTTGTCATGTGTGGGAAGAAATGGCTCATTGTGGAAAGAAGAGCAAAAAACACCTGTCTGCCATTTAACCCATTTGTGTCTTTTGAGTGTTTTCTTATTAATATTTATGAGATTTTATTTTTTTTAAAGCTCATGTGGAAGGTGGGGTAATTTTTCTTTCCCTTTAGAGTGGAGAATGAGAGGCCTGAGAGGTCTCCCACCTCACTGCTAGAGAAATGTGAAGGTTGGGGAAGAGTATGCACATCATCCAGAGTAGGAAGATCTGTTTAACATGCTTTCCTATGTCAGTGGTCAAAGTAGCAGTAAAACAAGAAAATGAGACCTGTGAAAACTTTTTTATCTCCCAGTGTGAGGTCCAGGTGCAAGTGAGACAAGGTGCAAGTAGTGGTAGCTGCCATGTAGTCCCCTCCATCCCCTTTCAATCCTTGGGTGAGCTGCACTGTCTGTACTTAGGTTAGAAATGGCAGTCATTCACTGCAAGATTCAGTGTTGTCAGCATGGATTCCCTTCAGATTGTTGAAGCTTTCTTTCTCCTTTCCATTAAAACTGGCTTTCTGTTCATGGATTTATGCAAAGCAACTAGTTAGTATATTGCATGTAAAAGCAGACTGCAAAAGATTATTATGGAATATTCAATGCTTGTGTATGTCTCTTGTCAAATCAACTGGAGATCTGCACCAAGTGGTACCTTCCTAGGTGCATTAGAAGTGCTGCCAGAAGGTCAGAGAAGGTGATTCTTCTCTCCCTGCTCACTGCTACTGAGAAAAAACAGAGTGCCAAGTCCAGTTGTGAACTTCCCAGTATGAATGAGTCCAAAACAGGTCTGCAAAGATGACCGAGGGTTTGGAGTATTTGACACGTGAAAAGAGGCTGAGAGATCTGGGACTGTTCATTCAGCCTGCAAAGGGGAAGACTGAGTGAATTTAATCTAAATGTATATATATTGAGGGGCAGGAATAAGTAATGAAGATGGAGCTAGCCTCTCTTCTTAGTGGTGCCCAGTGACTGGAAAAAAGACATTGGGCATAACTTGAAATAGACAGAATGCCCCTGAAGAATGGTGTTTGTTTTGTTTTTTTTCAAACGTGAGAGTGATCAACAGTGCAAGAAGTTGTCCATGGTGGTTGTGAAGCCTCCGTCTGTGGAGATATCCAACAACCTGAGCAACCTGGTCTAGGTGATTCTGCTTTGATGAAATGGTTTCAGCTTGGTGACATCCAGAAGTCACTTCCAGCCTCAGTCTTGTGATTCTGTGACTTCCTAAGAGTTATTACACTGTGACTTAATATTCCATGTAAGATTTTTTTTTTTTTTTAAAGTTAGCTAATAATAATGTGAAAGGTTTGAATCTTTTCATTAAGTCCGTAAGTCTGCAAATCTTTTTCTTGTACCTTTTTCTTTTGAGCAATATTCCCATAAGATATTAGTTCTTAAATTTAATTTCAGGTTTAGGGGTTTTTTTCCCATATTTATTGCAGATGAAAGACTTGGTTCAAACAGCTGACATCTTTCCTTCCTAGGACAGGGTCAGTCACACCTAAAAGAAAAAAAGAGCAAATTTTTTCTTACATTTTTCTAACCCTTGTGTCGGTCTAACATCATTAAGAAATACCACATGACATGGGCTTGAGGTATGATGTGCAAAGGAGAAATAGTAGACTCCTTTGGCTACACTAAGCGAGCAGTCTGCAAAAGTTACCTGGCTAGTTGCAAACCAGCCACAAGGGCAGGAGCTGGCACTTAGGGGAGAACAAAAGTCCCTGTTACTTCCCTTCCAACCTGTAAACTGATGCATGCCAAGGAACCCCGATTCTCAAGACCAACACTGATCACAATAGAATGAACCAATTTTTTGTTAAAGGTTTGTTGCATTGCTTGTAACTTTGCCTCCCTGTTCCGTATCCTCAATGCTAACTGCCAACAGCTCATCCTTCCTAAAAAGTGGTAACAGTTCTTGAAGACAGTTATTTCCAGAATATTAATATGTACACTGTCTGTATAAACATATGCAAACTATACGTGGAGAGGTGACATTGTTTATTAACATAATGTTGTACTCACATGGATCCAGAGAATATCTCTGATTTTTTACTTTTTTTTTTTTTTTTAACTTTTTTTTTTCTTTACCCCATAAATGATTAGCAGGACAATAATGATCAGAGGGATGTGGCAGTTTAGGAGGATGTAAATCAGAGGTCCACCGAGACAGTCAGGGCTAGAAACGTGCCATGTGAGAAGAGACTGGAAGACCAAGGATGGTTCAGCCTGGAGACGGGATAGCTCCCATTCTCTTAGCAGTATTAACACTTGTCTCTGTAATTCCAAAATCCTGAGACTGATTAATAAGAAGCATTTTTGAAAGTGGAATTAAACAAGCAAACATTTGTTTAGCACTTTAAAATCACAGAATCATAGACCATTTTATTCTACAATAATGATACTTCATAATAAAGCATAGCAATGAAAAAAGTGTTGTGGAAGGATTTTAAGCAGAGTCAGAGGTGCAGCAATTTTATATTAAAAAAAATGTTAAACAGACTTTTTATTTTTAATTTTTATTTATTTAGAGAAGGTTTCCTGTTTACTTCGGGGGGGGGGGGGAAAGTGTTTGTTTCAATGATTTTGATGGCTATTGTCCAGCTCTTTGCTTTCAATTAACATTCTTGAAAATGAAACAAACAAAAAAAAAAAAAATCACTTGTACAAATGTTTATGGAAAACAAATAAAAACATGTCTGAACACCATCAAAGTAGATACATTTTTTTTATTCCAGTGTATGTTTATGAATACTTTTTTGAAGTATTCTCACAGCTTTAGCCTTGAATTTGGAGTTTGTTGTGGTTTAGGGTCAGGGCAGCCCCTTAAACCTATAACAGACGCTCTCTGTTAACCCCTCTCCCTCCCCAGAGGGGAAGAAAAAGGGAATAAGGGAGAGAGACTTAGCGATTAGAAAAGGAAACTAGAACAGCTTTAATGAAAAGGAAAATACTAATTATAAAAATGGAATATATACAAATATATACAAAACCAGTATCGAACCCAACCCCCCTGATGGTAATTCCATCACCGTCACCACTGATGCTGTGGAGCAGGCACCGGGGCAGTCCCAGACTGGGCCCCGCAGCAGACAGGAGCTGTGTTGAGGAGCTGGATTCTGGTACCGGGTTCAGGAACACGCAGATCGGATCGAAGGCAGAACGGACAGAGTCCTCCTTGGGTGCTCCGAGGAAGGAACCGAAAGAGGACCCGAGCCAAGCCAAGCAAAAGCTGGCAAAGCAGTCCACAAGGAAAGAGAAGAGCCCAGAGACCCTTCAGGTCCCTCAGCTCTAGACCAAATATGGCGTATATGGGCTGGAATCCCTCGTTGGTCAGTTTAGAGTCACCCGTCCTGTCCGCCCCTCCCTGAAGGTGCAGCCTTTCACTTTCTGCACCCCGCAATGTGGTACACAAGACCCAGCAGTGTCCTTGGTCTGCACACCAATCCTTGGTAGGAACTCTAAACATAAGGTGTTATCACTGATAGAAACAGACACTGTCTGTGAGAACAGGCTGCTAACTTCAGAAAGTGCAGTTAATTAAAAGAACCAAGCTGAAAAGCAAAATTAGTGAACAGAATTAGTTCTGTTTTCACTCAAACCAGGACAGAGTTTTAAAAGCATTTACAAAATTATTTTCCACTTCCCTATGAACCACCACATTTACTCACTCACACTGGTTTTCTGTTTTCCATATGTTATCTCTAAAATACAGGATTCCGCAAAACTACGAATGCAGAAAAGCTTGAGGCAAAGAGGTATTTGACATGTTTTCCATATTAAAAACTTGTGATTTCCTTCAGATATATAAAACCTAAGCCCCAAAAGCAATGACCAAAACTGTGCACTTACTGGCGTGCCAGTTAAATAAAACATATATAAAACACTCCACCACTGTTTTATTGGTTACCATGATACTTTCTGAGTATATAGTCTTAAAGTTAACACTGGTCTGTCTGGGGTTTGTGCTGTATATTGATAGGCAGATCCTGGCTTCTGGTCATATTAGTGCAGTTTGGTATCTTTCCCTTTCAGGGAAGGGAAGGGAAGGGAAGGGAAGGGAAGGGAAGGGAAGGGAAGGGAAGGGAAGGGAA
>JANVCC010010369.1:15004598-15095660 GCA_025345505.1 Todiramphus chloris collaris
AAAAAAAAAAAAAAAAAAAAGATCACACTTCTGATTAGATTAGAGCTAGGTTATAATCTCTCACATATTGATTTAGATACTGTATTTGAAGTATGAAATTCTCATGGATAATTCCTTTCTTCTCATGGATAAATAATTATAAATTATTTAGGAGTTCCCAAGGTCAAGAGGAATAGGAAGTCTCTAACAGTGTTTGCAATTATTTTATTATGTCACATTAGGCCTAATTTCTAAAGAAGGCTATTTTTTTTTTTTCATTTCTTTCTGGTTTTTTTCCACGTTTGTGTTTTTAATTCAGACTTGCAACAATGGTTGTGTGATGTTTTGGTTTATTTCCAGGCCTGAGTACAAACACATGCATGCCCATGTGAGTACACCTGAGTGAGCCTGAAAATACAACTCTCTGTGACAAAACCATGTTTGGTTAGATCAGCTTCCTCAGCCTCCAATTTTAATATTCACAGAGCATACAATCATCCTTTGTTTATTCATTCTGCACCATCTTTTTGATACCATTTAGCACCATTTCTGCCTTACTGTAAAGATCTAATTGGGACTTGTGTGATGTGAAGGCTTTGAGTGAGTTTTTGCACAAAAGGATGAAATTCACTTCTGGGGAATACTTAGTTTCCTTTAAGACGGGCATTTTTTAAGAGCAGTCATGAGTTCGATGGGCTTTTATGAACTCTCTGTAATGCTAACATCCTCAGAGACATAATCCTGTCAAGTGTTGACACAAATTGTGGAATGAGATTTGGAATTTCACATCAGTTTTGAATCAGTATTACCAGTCTGATAAAACATATATATAATGCTGATGAAGTAGTCTGTCATCTGATGATATTGCAACATATTTTATCTTATATATCATATCATTTTTCTAAGTTGCATAAATTTAAGATACCACAGATACTTTCTAAACTGAACTTCATTTAGTTCTGCACATGTTCTGAACCCTTGCATAGTTCAATTGTAAAAAAAATCCATTGCCTCTTCTATTTAATTTTCTGTTGTGTTAGAGACAACTCCAGAAATTTCTGTGAAGTTTAGAATATCCAATAACAGTTTTGGAAATCTTGACAGTCAGGCTGTCTCAAATGTCACTGCAGACACAAAAAAAAGAAAAAAAAAAATCTGATTTCACAGAAGGAATTCATAGAATCACAGAATCATCTAGGTTGGAAAGATCATTGAGTCCAGACATTAACCCTACTCATATATATGGACCTTCTATCACAGAGTTCTGCCT
This sequence comes from Todiramphus chloris collaris, assembly GCA_025345505.1. Lineage (NCBI taxonomy): Eukaryota > Metazoa > Chordata > Aves > Coraciiformes > Alcedinidae > Todiramphus > Todiramphus chloris. Next base: position 15,005,848 of record JANVCC010010369.1, read on the forward strand.
TCAACATAAAGTTAGCCTTTCCAGAAGATCACTGTGAAAATATATAACATTTAAGAAGAATTATAGTATACCATTGTCCTGGTTTGAGTGTTCTCTCTCCCCTCTTTGACTGCTTTGCCATCTTTGCTTGGCTTGGTTCGGGTCTTCTTTCAGCTCCTTCCTCAGAGCACCCAAGGAGGACTCTGTCCATTCTGCCTTTGATCCCGGTCTGTGTGTTCCTGAACCCGGTACCAGAATCCAGCTCCTGAACACAGTTCCTGTCTGCCGTGGGGCCCAGTCTGGGACTGCCCCGGTGCCTGCTCCACAACATCAGTGGTGACGGTGATGGAATTACCAGCAGGGGGGTTGGGTTGGATACTGGTTTCGTATAAATTTGTATATATTCCATTTTTATTATTATTAATTTCCTTTTCATTAAAGCTGTTCTAGTTTCCTTTTCTAGTGGCTAAGTCTCTCTCCCTTATTCCCTTTCTCTTCCCATCTGGAGAGGGAGAGGGGTTAACAGAGAGTGTCTGTTACAGGTCTAAGGGGCTGCACTGACCCTAAGATGTGACAACCATGTAAAGAGTAGAAGGCAAAATAACATGTGTAAAAGAGAGCAATTTCCCCAAGCAAAAAAACCCCAAAAACCTAATAATTGTTATGTGAAAGAGGAAAACCAACATGTTTGTCAGGCTGCTAAGACAGGCTACCTGTCAGGCTTCTTCATATATGTAGTGCTATTGTCCTGGTTCTGTTTTTGGGTTTGTTTTTTTTTTTTTTCCCTTAGGCTTCAAATGTTTATAGAGTGTTATTATGGCATTGTAGGTGTCTTCTTTGACACCCACAATGGTGTTACCAGCTGTAAAATAGATAATGGTTTAAGGGTGTGTACTTTTGTCACAGCAGAGCAGGATACTGAGCAGGATCTCACCTGACAATAGTAGACTTCATCATGGAAACTTATATCCACTGTTATTGAAATAGATGGAATTCCAGCATTACGGCTGTCAATGTGACTGTAATGCTTTCAGCAATCTGCATGTAGGCCTAGGTCTTCTGGAGATCTGCACTGCTTCTGATTAAGGAGGAGAATATCAATATATTTTCCCCATAGACATGGCTGGAGCAATATTTCTTTACAATAAATTTTTCTTGATCAAACCTTTCAATTAGTAAAGGGATGTATAGTCATCTTGGACTCCCAACTCACCTCCTGTTATGCCCAGAAATTCCACATCTTACATGTGTTTTGCTTCTTTTGCTAGTGAAAAGCAACAGAGAAATTTATACCACAATGGTGGTTTTTCAACTGTTGCTTTAATTATTCTTCTTCTAACATACAGTAAAGAACTGAGAGAGAATAAGTGCAACTATTTTATCATTTTAGTATTATATGCACCAGTGATGATAGCAGTGTAATTTCATATTGCTAATTCACAGCTCTAAAAGGTGAATGAATATTACTCTTCCTTTAACATAAAGTACCTTAATCATGCTACAAAATTTTCTTCAGGATATGTTTTAATTCCCACTGAAAGGAGAGTCCTCCTGTTGATTTTCCAGGATTTTCTGATAGTCTTCAAAGGCCAAAGAACAGAGCACTGTGGAAGAAGGGAGGCAGGTGTAAATTAGCACATTCTTCTCTAAAGCCTTTCAAAACATTTCTCTGCATATTTGTTATTTGATGAAAACACCTATTGAGATCCTCATACACCTATGAATTGTTTGATGTTTTGTTAGAAATCACTCTAGATAATCAGCAACAGCAAATTCACTTATCAGCTCCATGATGTTGGTAAATACCTGTAGAGCTGGATGATCCATTGCTTTTATGGATACTATTTTATGTCTTGTCATTTGTCTTTGAACAGCTACTCATTCTGTGGGAGACAAATTTGTGTGTTTCTCTTCTATGCTTCTTAATGTTTTCACTTACTAGAAAATCAGCAAGCATGTGGGGGGTGGTATCACTGATCTATTTGCATCTTTTCTTCTTTTCATTATTGTCTATTTGCTGGATGATATAAAACATAGTACATACTTGGGGATTTCTTTATAGCTTGTGATTGCAATATGACGGTATTGTCATAATGAATCAAATTAATACATATAAAAAGGCCTATACTTTATGAGTGGGTGTTAGGAGATTTTGGAGAAAATGGAATCATTTTTATAAAAAAATACTTAGTTCTGAAAGGAATTTCACAGTATCCAAGGGCTGATCATTACAGCAGTTTTCCACAATGTGCTGCTTTGATCTCCCTTTTTGGCAGTACTTTACCATGATCTGGCTCCATTGGCATATTGGGATTTTTCCTCTATCTTTTTTCCCAAACAGAATTCTATATTGCACCTAAATAAAATTTCCTGCTTGCCAAAGGGTAAGGAACCTATAAGCACTTCCTTGTTTCTACCAGGTTTCAGTTAAAGGCTGCAATTCATTCCCTATACTTCCTACATGTAAAGCCATTCCTATAACACTCGTTAACTGGTAACTGTTTCCTATCACTAAAAAGACATCAGTGACTCTAGAAGACAGAGCTCTCCTAAATCTGTTCTCTTGTAGTTCATCTCTATTTTGAGACAGTGTTTAGTACTGTACTGAAAATATTCACCAATAAAAAGCTTTGTCTAAATGCATTAATAGTTGAACCTTTGAAATGTTAAGTTTTTAACTACTTAATTTAGTGTTTTCAGTGAATTTGTTTACTGAACAAATTATGAGTTGAAATTTTGCATGAGATGCTGGTCTGTTATCAGCTCAATTGTGAAAGTTACGGTGTTCTGACATGCGGAAGACAACAGTGGCTATAAAAATGTTTTACTTCTGGTTCAGAGAGGCCACCTTAGCAAGGCCAAGAAGGGAAGACATAGGTTCAATAAGCTCTGGAATAGAGCCACTTGGGAGCAGACGGAATCTATTTCCTGATTCACAAGATAAAATACACGACAAGGCAAAACTTTATACTGTGGATTCCTGGGGACACACAGGGGTTAAAAAGGGATAAAGAGGAATTAAAGGTGATTTTCAGTGAAGAAAGATCCTTATTCACAGTATGCAGGGAAAATAAGCCAAAACAAGTGATGTTTAAGAAAAAGGAAGAGGTCATCAAACAAATTTATTTGTGATATTTATGTATGCATGTGTACATATGTGCATTCAAACAGATGGATAGATATACATATATATGCACCATATCTGTATCATATGGATATCATACCTGCATTTATGTAAGATATATGTGTAGTTCTGACCATCCATGACTCTCAAAGTATTGTACAAATGATACTGGATGAACCCTCACCGTAATCCTGTAAAAACGTTTTACTAACAAGGAAGTTAAGCTATAGAGAGGTTAACAATCTTCATGTCACAGACTCACAGAATGTTAGGGGTTGGAAGGGAACTCAGATCATCGAGTACAACCTCCCTACCAGAGAAGGACAAAACTAGGGCAGATTATGCAGAAATGCATCCAGACGGGTCTTGAAAGTCTCCAGAGAAGGAGACTCCACAACCTCTCTGGGGAGTCTGTTCCAGTGCTCTGTAACCCTTACAGTAAAGAAGTTCCTCCTCATGTTGAGGTGCAACTTCCTGTGCTCAAGCTTGAATCCATCGCCTCTCGTCCTAGCACAAGGCACAAGCGAAAAGAGGTTGGCCCTACCTTCTTGACACCCAACCCTTATGTATTTATAGACATTAATTAGATGCCCTCTCAGTCTTCTCCTCTCCAGATGAAGGTCTCTCAGCCTTTCCTCGTAAGTTAGGTGTATCATCCTCATAGCTCTCTGTTGGGACTCTTTCAAGTAGATCTCTGTCCCTCTTGAACTGGGGAGACCAGAACTGGATACAATACTGCAGGTGAGGTCTTATTACAGCAGAGTAGAGGGGAAGAAGAACCTCCCTTGATCTGCTGGGCACACTCTTCTTAATGTACCCCAGAATGTCCACACAAATCAAGTCAGCTGTGCTTATTCCCTGTTATTAATAAACATAACAAAGTTATGGTAACGCTTTTCTGGTGAAGAATTGTGTTATAGGAACAAAAGGAAAGGGGTAAGCTGCTTCAGGATGGGAATACCCACAGAAAAGCATTATTCTAAAATAGTTTCAGGAGTGGAAAATAAAGTTAGCTGAGACGTTTTGAGTAAAAATTACTTAGGTTGTGCCCACCCCCCCATCCCCCAAAAAAAAAAAAAACCCAAAACTGGTTAAAAAAAATCTTCACATTCAATATTCTCAATGCATTTTTACTTTCTTTTGACCTGGTGACAGTTTTTTAATGTTACAGTGAATTAACTGTTTGATTTATGCATCCAAAGTGATCAGCAGGAATAATACAACAACAAAAGGTGTCACAGGACTTTTTTATTCCAGATATTTTCTGTGTCAATTCTTAGTACAAACATGAGATATCTACAATGCTAAGGATGGACCAGATCCAGAGTAGAGAATTTTTTTACCTTAAAATACTAACTACAATTACAAGAGAGTATTGTGTTCAGTTCTGATCTCTCCTAGACAGACTCCAACAGAGAGCTACAGAGATGATGAAGGGACAGGAACATCTCTCTTATGAGGAAAGGCTGAGAGCCCTGGGGCTGTTTAGTCTGGAGAAGACTGAGAGCGGATCTTACTAATGTTTACAAGTATCTGAAGGGTGGGTGTCAAGTAGAAGGGGCCAGTCTCTTTTCAGTGGTGCCCTGTGACAGGTCAAGAGGTAATGGTGGCAAAGTGAAACACAGGACGTTCCACCTCAATATGAGAAAAAAACTATTCACTGTGAGGGTGACAGAGCCCTGGAACAGGCTGCCCAGAGAGGTTGTGGACTCTTCTTCTTGAGGGATTTTCAAGACCTGCTTCGATCTGTTCCTTTGTGGCCTGCCCTGGGTGTTCCGGCATTGACAGGGGTTTGTATTCAATGATCTCCAGAGGTCCCTTCCAACCCCTACTATTCTATGATTCTATGATAACATTACAGCCTTTTATTTTCTAAACCTTAACTGTGTTTGGATGAGGGCTTTTTGGACACTCTTCATATTTAATCATAGTGGGAGAAAATTGTGGTTAAGGTGGATAGTGCTGTAAAATTCCTTGCACCTTTGCATGAAGGGAATAGCAGGTAGAGAGCTCCATGATACAGTAAAGGGGTTTTGATCATATTATACCTCCTGCTACTCAAGTTGGGGTAGATGGATGAGATGGGATAAGAAGTAAGAAGTGTATTCGTCTTGCTCCCTTACAAGGCCTATGTAGAATGCATAGCAAGTTTATGGCTATATTTTTGTTAAAGGACCCAAGTTAGTTCAATCCAGTCTAGCTAGAGGCAGCCCCACCCACAGGCTAATATGCTCTTTATTTGTGCTGTGATGACACTGGGAAATCCATTTTACCACTCCTTTTTTCCTGAGGTAAACAGAGCTATTTTATAAATTCTTTATTTGCCAAAGAGTGGGAGGAACCAGGGGATTATCTGCATTCTCAGTGAAGTAAATTTGGGCTGAATTCACTATCAAACTTGTGTGAGAGACTTATGCATGCACATGAGAGGGGACAGAGAAAGGTTTGAGGTTTGTTCTTCAATGGATTTTGAGATGGTTTGGAAATTAATTTAAAATCCATGCTACTCTATTAATTTAAGCTCTTCTTTAGATGATAACTAATTGGCACATGTTTTCAAACTCTTTTGTCTTTAATTTCCTCTATTTCTTTCTAAATTGACCCGTTAGACTTCAAACTGAAAGCCTCAGCTTCTTAGTCTATTTACATCTGTATCTTTCTGTGTGCACAGATAAGCCACATGGAGTAAACTCTCTGCTATTTCTTTCTTTCATCTGGTCTGCATTTGAAGTAGCAAAATAGACTGATTCTGTTTTCTTCCACGATCTGAAAAGAATTTTACAATGATCCTTTCTGCTCTTGTGTGCAGAAACGGAGCCAGTTTATCACATAACACCATGAGATCCTACCAAACTTTTTTATTACTTTCTGGCCTAGTATAGATTTTGTCTTTTCAGATTGTGTTAATTTTGACCATTCTGCCTTTCTTTCTATTTCTAGTAATAATATTTCCAGTATTACTCTTGCCTTTTAATACTTAGATATGGTGCTTGATTATGTGGACACATATCATTACCTTGTTGGGATATTATGCCACTGTCTCTGAGCTTTCATGTCCCAGCCTAAAAAAATCTTGTGCACCTGTTTAGGTTTAAGTCATGTGAGATAATTCAGGATTATAGGATAATTCAGGTCGGGAGGGACATCAGGAGGTCTGTGGTTCCATGTGATGCTCATAGCAGGGTCAGCTCTAATGTCAGAGCAGGGTGCTCAGGGCTTGAAACCCTCCAAGGATAGAGACTGTACAGTCTCAAAATCTGACAGCACATAAAGCAAATTAAATGCACGAGCTTTTGCAAGACAGTGTTTAAGACAGAGATATATGGTGTTTTGGGATACCATGTAATAAATACTAGTGAACAAAATCATGCATGGAAGCTGTACACAGGAAATGTTCTAAGAAACACAGACTCTGTGTATGCTTATCAATGAGCAAAAAGTAATTAAGCCCCCTGATCATTACTTTTAACAGAAAGGCTTCATATAAAACCAAAATTTGTCAAGACATGAATTTTACACATTCATTTTTTTTCAACAGTGCTGTCTTTCTGAGGCAGCTGAGCTGATCTAACACCTCACTACCATTGTAATGGGCGAGTCTCATCCTCCCATTCCTCTTTCATTTTCTTTCATTTCCCTGCTTCTGGCTGTGTAATCCCAACCACTCTCATATACCCAGTCCAGGACTTCCCAATAAGCTAATTTGGCTAATGATATACTCTCCCACTCCCCACTGGGACACTTTTCTGAAGATTTAGTGAGCTGAACCTGCTCATGCATATGGCCAGCAAAAGGAAGAATAAAGCGTGGGGAGGATGAGGCTGCTCATTTTCAGAACACTATGACATTAGATTGTTTATCTGGTGTCCTTCTGCATCTCTATAATTATTTTTTTTTTCTTTCTTTCTTAAATAAGTTTTTAATAATACCTTATATATAATTAAAAATACCATTTAAACTAGATTAAAAAGTCTACAAATATTCATTTTGAATCAAGTGACACTGATTGATCTCCAATCAAATTTTTGGTTTTGCTCTATTTTAAGATTGACATGGGTATGCACGTTTGAATGCAAGAGGGTGTGTGCATGCATATGTATATATACACATATACAGAAACATACACGCATGCACAGTCTGTGGAATTTCCCAACTACCTTACTGTCATGGTTATACCCTGACCCACCTTTATGGAGTGTCTGTGGCAAGCACTATGGTGTGTCATGGAAACCTATAAACATCTTAAAGCTCTTAAAAGGCTGATATAACTTGCAATCTGAAAGTTAACTCAGTAATATAGAGTTGTTATCACACTAAAATAAATGGACTATAAAATATTGGGGGAAGGAGGGATCTTGCTATATGTGTACACAGACTGTAGAAAAATTTTTCAGCAATTCTGAAGGATAATTCTGTAATTAAGGTCTCATTTAACTAAAAATATTCATGGAATAGTGTTAAGATTGTGCATTCTGACTATTGAATGCATAACTGTAGTACCATAATATTCTTCTAAATATAGACTTTGTGTGGCATAAGAAGAAAATGCTTAATGCTGCAAAATAACTAGCTCAAGCAGTTATGAATTGTGAAATGCATGCTTTTAGTTAAAAGTTCCATTCAGACTGAAAAGACAAATAAAGAGAGATCTCCTGGTCAAAATCAGAAACAGAATAGAAAAAATGTTAACTGTGTTTTTATACCCTCCCATTCCCTTGCCCAAACTACTAACTTTGCTTTATCTCTGTCAAGAAAAAAAAAAATCAAAAAAAATCTTAAAAAAAAAAAAAAAAAAAAGCATTTAAAGGCAAGAGAGCATGTTTTAATAATAAATGGCTCCAGGCCTGCCTTAGATGATCTGTCCAACAAGTTTCCAAAGCTATCATCAATGGGCAGATAATTAATGGATTATGAAATACTTCCATCCCATTTGGTGATTCCAGATGCAGGGATTACATTGCAATTCTTTTAAGTCCAGTGAAAAACTTAATTGTGTTTTTTAACTAAATCGCTAGTTGTAATTTGTTTCATTGGTGCTGAAAACAGTCCTCATACAATATCATTAAGGGTTAGAGAGCAAATAAAACATTTGATTTCCTAACTGACAGTAGGAAAGTCTGTTTAAACATTCCCATATTTTATTTTGATTTCAGTCCACTTCCAATCAGAGTGGAAATATTAATAGAAATGTTTACCTCTTTTGTCATCCTGTATTCTTTCCCTGCCTTTAAAGATACCAAGTAGGAGACACCAGACAATTGAAGATCTCTGATTATCTTTTTCTGTCATTGTTCCCCATACCTGGCTGAAAAGAAAATCTCTTCATAACGACAATAACATTACAGTAAGAATGGAAATTAATTTTACAGTCAGTATGCCAGTTTTCCCCATTTTCTTCTCATTAGTTCACTTCCTTGAGTCAGTGGGAAAGTAGACATTTGAAACAGGATGATAATGTTGGGAAGTCAGTACCAGTGCTACAGGCCAGTAGACAACACGATGTAATCAACACCATCAAATACATGTGTGCATTGGGCAAATGCAAACTAATCAGAGACGGGACCAGGTGAGCAGTAGCACCCATCAGGACAGTCTGGGACAGCTTCCTCCATCTAAGCTGTGGTATTGGGTCTGACTGAGCTGGAGTTAATTTTCCCCATAACAGCTCTCCCAGTGCTGTGCTTTGCAGTGAGAGCTGGAAAGGTGCTGATAACACACCCATGTTGTGGCTGCTGCTGGGCAGGGCTCGCACAGAACCAAGGCTGGTTTTCAACTTTCCTCCCACAGTGGGATGGTGCAGACAAGATCTTGGGAGGGTCACAACCAGGACAGCTGACCCAAACTGACCAAAGGGATAGTCTATACCATATGACATCAGCTTAACAATAAAAGCTAGGAAAAGGAGAAAGTGGGTAGGCAGGGTGGTGTGGGGGCATTGGCTTGTCCTCCAAAGCAACCACTACACATTTGGAGCCCTGCTTCCCAGAAAAGGGGTCAGACTTCACCTGCTGATGGGAAGTAGGCAATAAATCTTATTTTCCTTTGCTTCCATGTGCACTGCCTTGCTTCACTTTTCATTAAACTGCCTTTGTTTTAACCTACAACTTTCATCTTATTTTCTTCCCACTGGTCCAGCTGAGAGGGGGGGGGTGATAGAGAGGCTTGGTGGGCACTTGACATACAGCCAATGTCAAACCACCACAGCTGTCTTGCACAGCAGGAGCCCACTGCTGTGCTACCTTCCCACTGAACCCTGCTACCTGTTGCTTTGGCCAGCATGCGTGAGCAACACGTGCTCACAGTGCCCTGCAGCTGGCCAGGGGACTGGCAGTCTGTGTCAGCTGCAGATCAGGCCTTGCATTGTTAAAAGAGATGAATAGGCCAAACAGAGGTTGTTTGGGTTTTTTTTTTCTCATGTTTGGCACAGGTGACACTTTTGGGAGTGCCCCTAAATGATGCTAGACTATCCATGTGTAAGAGAGCAAAGCGGCAGTGCCCGATGGCAGTGAACTCAGAGCCACACAGCAGAGTAAAGCCATGCACAAAAGCAGACTACTGAATGATTTAGGAAGAGGGAGACATGCACACACACATCATCCAGCATAATCTGTTCCAGTACAAAATGATTCCTGATCCAAACAGAACTAAAATGTCCACATTTGCACTAGACGCTGTAACCAGTTTGCTCCAGGGTAAATTGCCTGTAGAGGTGAATCCCAGCTCAGGGATTTCATGAGAGTCTGCTGCTTGCTGTGCCTAAACTCACAGTGTCAGCAGCTTTTAATCATATTAGCTGAGGAATTAGTACATGTCTCAATAAAATCTGTATCATCCACCATAAAGAAATCATTATGAAAATGTAGTTTCTTCTTTAAGGGAAAGATGGAACAGAGGGATCAGCCCACAGCAACTTAAGAGTCCCGTGTCATTTCATCACAACGTCAATAGTTCTCTTCATCCAAGGGTGAGAATGCTGCAAAAACAAACTGCTTTCTGTTCTGCAGTGATGCCTGAAAGAGCTTGTGGTGCAGTAATCTCAAATCCAGGGGCAATCTATTAAGAACTCAGCACCACCGATCCTGAGACTCAGCTGATAAGCACATTCTACACACACACCCCCCTCCTTTTTTAAAAAAAAAAACTAATCCTCTTAAAGATTGTGCTAAGTAATGAAAGAATGGGATGAAAGAGGCCTTTTTCATTACTACCACATAAACTGCTTGTGTAAATGTTTCATTAACACACTGCTTGACCAGTATTTTGTCCTCCCCACCCCCACTGCTGCTATGGTTCTGCCAGAGCCTGCAAGGCAAAATGTGTGATTTACACATGTTGAAGAAAAACATTCCCACACTTGAATGCTGCACTATTCTTCAGAGAAGGAAAGACATACAAAAAACCCATTGTGGAGGACATTTTAATTTACACTTCTTTTTTTTTTCATATGTGCTTAAAAAGATCTATTGCTTCCAACTACACAGGGATTTTGGTTTTTATCTTTGTGAGGTTCCTATAATATATGTTTGTCTCTTGCAAGCACCCTCAGGCAAGATGACATTTATTAAGCATGATGTGTTTGAAGAAATATTTATAAGTTTTTATTTTCTGGAAGAAAAGGCAGAGGGATTCAAAAGAGGTTTGTCCTTTTGTACACGAAGTACAGGCCCATGGGTACCCATCAACTTCTTCAGAGCATTGCAGAGAAAGAAAACGTCTCTAAATTGTCAGGTAAAGGCTTACAGCATGTATTTTGTATTTGAACCAAAGGGTGTATTTTTCCTTATCATTACATAGTATTTCCCACTCATCATATGATTACAATCATGATCTTCCCTGTTTTGCAGATAATCCTCTAAAGACTGGACATTTTCATTATATTATTCAAAGAGAAATAAACTATTCTTTTTCACACAATTATTATTTCTCTAGAAATAAATACCACCCTCAGAATGCGTTGCTTCCATGCTAACAATGTTTGACACATAAGGCCAGTTAGACCTGGCACATCAGCATCACTGTCAAGTAATTATGTTGAAACCAGTGGTGCTACTCAGGGAAGGCTTTTCTGGAGTTTCTCCTGGTTTACACAGATGCATTCAGGAGTAGATTTGTCACATGCTGAATAACATTTGCATAAAAGCAAAATACTATTCCTCTTTTAAAGCAGGCATTACTTCAATCTACTAGGGAAAATGAAAAATAAAAGATCTGTTTCACAATAAACTCTCTTCTTTTTGTGTGGGATATGTGATAATGTTATTATAATTGCATTCTACGACCACACCCTTTACCTAAAATTACAAAAATAAATGGAAGATTAAATGAAAATACATCCTATATGTTGCAATGAATTACTTGTTTTCAAATCCACTTTGCTGCATTAAGAACAGCACTTGTATTGATATGAACTTAACAGTTACTATGGTTAATATAAGTGCCACATTTAGTTTGGTATATGTAAGCTTGTTTGCTGCCATGACCATGGTCTGGTTTCAAAGTGAATAGATTCATTTGGATCAACAGTACCTCCAGGGGTAAATGTTTGAATGTATTCAACCTTCGCAAGAGCTGAAAACATCAATACCTTCATAAAGCCACTTTGATTTGTATTGACTAAAGTTGTGCTGCTAATTCACATACATCATTGTTTACTTCACTGAGCTTTTAATATGGTATTTGATTTATAGAAATAGTGATTCAATTTCTACAAAGAAGGAGTAGGATAAGACCTCCCTCAGATTCTTTAGCTCAGAAACGCTGGAAGTCAAAGGAAGCCTACCACTGTAATTCAAAAATTGCTCAATAAATGTTCATGTGCACTACATATTTTACTTGCTTAGTAACAGCTAAGAGCAATGTAGATCTGCCAGATAAGGGACAATCAATTATCTAAGCATGTTGCTAATGTGACTTTAGCAAAACCATTGAATTATATCTCAGCAGAAAGTGAAGAGCACTCTGAACTGTATTTCTCCTATACTACACTGTACAGGTAATTCAGAAACATATTTAATAAATAAATAAACAATTAAAAAGGAAAAATTTCTGAAAGCTTTTTTTTTTTACTACTTATTTTCATTAAAAAATTATAATTGCTGATCCCCTATGGGAAACTGTTAAAGCACATTGGTAAACCCACATAAATAGCATACAGATTCCCATACAAATAACTGCAGAGCTTACATTTGGTATGAGTTTGCAATGTCTGTTTGATTCTACACCAAATACAGGCTTAAAAATATGTTCTGTAGTTCATTAAGCAATTACAAACTGGCAGTTTTAAACAAAAGTTTAGTTTAATATACTGAGAGATAAAGCTCAATTACTTTATACATCTCAGTAAAGTTTTCCTGAACTATATATATATTCTTTCAGATTTTTCCTGATTTGGAGACAGATCCAACAAATTGTCAGATATATATATATACAACCAGGCTCACAGAAACATTTCTGTTGAATGAACCACAATCAAAACTACACAGTTTTATGCCCAGGAGTTTGAAAGGTCTTGGTTTGACCTTGGGCCTCATAGAGGGTAGGAATTTCTCCTCACCATTGCCATTGGTAGCCCACTACCTTCCTGCAACCCTCAGGATAAAAAAAAAAAAAAAAAAAAAAAAAAACCCAAAAAAAACCAAAAACCCAAAACATAGCAAAGTTATCCTGTCTCCTGTGGGATCTGAGGACATGACTTGGGTATAACATATTTCTTAGTAGTGCATTCCCTATCCATCACTTTCACAGGAGAAAGAACACTGAATATCAAAGTTGTACAGCAACCTTTTTCAGAATTTGTAAGCTGTATAACTTTTGCAGAGGAAAGCTGAGCTAACATGGGCCCTGAAATTGAAGGCTTGGGTTATAGAAATGGTGCTGACATGAAAGCAATAAAAAAACCCACAAAAAACCCGCGGTAGAGTAGTGACTTTGTCAGGATTGTATTTTCTGGATTAAGCTGTTGATAAATGGAATATTTTTGCTGTTACAAGAGAATTCACATTTACAGGAGAGATAAACTTAGAAAGCTTAGACACACTACAGGGCTCGTCAGCATCTCACAGTTAATTAAAGGAGTGAGTGGAAAGCATCGAGCCTCGCTCCCCTCTGAATAAATAATTCACTGCCTGTATCCATTATTAAAGCCAGTTACTTCACCACAATGATTTCCAGCCTGCTAAGCATTGGTCTCAGAAATGAGAGATGAATTGCAACAAGGCCTGAAGCTATATTAATAAATTGAAATGAACATTTATTTGCTCATCTAATTAGAACTGTAGTTTTTTCCAAATGGTGTAGCAATGCATTACCTTGACAGCCAATACCTGCTGCAAGAAATAATTAACAGTAACACTTTCTTACAAAACTGTATCACTGAAGAAAAAAGTTTTCCTCCTGATTTTTCCCTTTAAGCTATTTGTTTTTAACTGTTTTGTGATAGAGGTTGAAAGTGGAGGAAATCTCTATGTCTGAAGTGCCTGTAAGTAGTCATAAACTTGCACATAAGAATGCATAAAACACTGCTTTCACCAACTGTCTATTAAAGGTGTCACCTGGAAAACTACAGAGTATGATCATTTTTTCAAAGCTTTGGTTAATGTCACACACAAATAAAGTACTTCATAATTAGTAATTTGCTGATTTTCCAACTGTATTGGTCCAATAAAGTCTATTACTTCTACCTGTAAACTGCACCTTTAGTACACTAACCTGATTTGTATTTATTTTCAAATATATTTGCTTAGATTACTAGATAAAGAAATACAGTATCAAACAAATTTTTCATATCACTGTAGTTTTGGCTGTGAAATTAATAGGTTGTTACAATATCTCCTTCTCTGTAGATATACTTTGAACTAGAAAAGAGGATCCAGCTACCAAAATTTTAGTTTTTCCAGTCTTCAGACACCCACAGAATAGAATGGAGTCCAGGTCTCTGTATTAGGTTTGCAAATTTATGCTTGTCAGTCCCGTCTGTTGTTATCACTGGTGCCAGTATAGAAATAGATGCAGAAATCAAAGCATGTAGTGGCAAGTCACAGTTTTATTCCTGTCGTCTTCTCCTTCCTAGAGCAGTAGGCCAACAAGAACCCTAAGTTCAGTCTGGAAAAATAGTTGAGGCAAAGGATTGGAGACTGATAATGTGTGTCAGTATTGTACATGAAGATATCGACAGAGATATCATTATAAATTTCCATAGATACTTAGATACAAAAAACAGAAGTGTATTTGGGAATAGAACAAATTATATGAAGCCAAACTACTACTCAGACAGATACCACTGTGAGGAAAGATGCATCAGAGCAGCACTGTATTCAGCATAGTTTCAGAAATGCTCAACACTCGTGTATAGCCACCATATGTTGACATTGGAATGAGTTACATTGTAATATTGGGATAAAATGGAGATTAGTGATCAAAGAAAGGATCTTTCCAAACAGAATGATTTTACTTTCTTTCTTATTTTTTTAAATAATGTCCTCAATTTGTCAGCTACATATGAAATATTTTCTAGTGATGTTTTTCCAGGATGGTATTTTCTATTTTCTGCTAGAAATGTTATTTAAAAAAAAAAAAAAAAAACAAACCCAAAAAAACCCCAAACCTGAAAATACCTGTATTTAATTTAATAGATTTTGGAATAATCATTAAATGGTTTTGGAGGAATAAATAATCCATGTATATGGAATTAGACATTGTGGCTGAGTTTGAGCTTGCAGTTGTTTTTATTTGGACATTCAGGCACATAAAGAGATTTGAATGTGCATCCTGCTTCCTCCTGGTATGCATTCATCCAGCATGGGGACACAAAGCTTGTGTGTTAAGAAACATGTCAAAACTGCTTTGTAAAGAAAGAGAAAAAAAATGTCTGGTCCAAGTGACAAGTTTAATGTACTAATCATATTCGTTCTTTTTGTAACCATAGTAGTTCCACTGTAGAACTCAAATGAAATGAACGGTGTTTCAGACACGCAGTTAGTGATTTTATATGGTCAGTGTCATTTTTCTTCTTCAGGGAATTCAATTTGTTCCTATTATGCCAAGGTCACAGATTGGGGAATCTCAGAGAACATTACTTCTCTGCCTGTGATGCAAAGGGTCAGTGGATTAGTACAAAGAAGAATTAATCCAGTGTGCTCACTCACCAAATGATATTTAAGTAATTTTTAATGAATGACTAGGACTTCCTGTTAGTTTCCTTGATGGAAATAGAAGTAAGCCTACAAACAACGATTTCATAAATGAATATTAAAGGAAAGTATGACTTCATTGTCAGCTCTAATTGCTAGTTTTACCCTATTAGTAGAAGCTTTCTGTGGCTGAGTTTAACATACATTTGTTTGCACACTGTTATTAGTCAAGACTCAGTGAAGTCTTGTAATTAACACCTCCACATTATCTCATGCAGAGAAAGCAAAGACTAAAACAGATGACTCACTTTGTTTCAGCTTTGCTCTTGTTTTCTGATACAGAGGTACTTAAGAAGAAGTGTGAGCTCATCAGACTGCCATATGGAGTCAACAGAAAGCATAAAGGGGTTTTCAGGAAGGGGAGCATCACAGCTCATGAAGAACTAAATGGTAAGGCCTCAATGAGGCAGAGCGCCACTGCACATTTGTGGCACAACATTTTGCCAGTATGGTTGTATTGCTATTACTCTTTGTGTCTGATTCCTCTTATATCAGCCAAAAGACAGTGCATCTGCTTGTGTAGTTTATTCCCTGACTAACACAGGGAAATGATATATCCGGACAGTCTTTCTCACCTGTCCATGACAGTGGCTACACTAAAGAAACTGCACTTTTTAAGCAAGCCGTCAATAGCACAGCATGTGTATGTTGTGAAGCCATGCTATGAGTCTCACCATAGACTATGACATAGAAAATCTGTAAGTGATTTTCCATGCTTAACATCCACGTGTTATTTGGGGTTAAAACACTTCATCATTTTCTGGTGTGAGCTGAAAGTCAAATATTCTTATGCATTATTTCACTAATGAACCATAGAACAAATTGCCAAGGTTGCAGGAATATGCACTTTAAACCAAGACATGATTTTCTTCTCAGTATCTTGTTTCAGAAAAATCACCTTTTTAGATGAGATTTGCCTCAAACATAATTTGTTTGCTGAAATTTGTCGTGGTGTATAAGGAACTGCTCTTTTTTTGTTTTAGTTTCAATATTGTAATGGATGGAGGAAAACAAACAATACAACCCTCAAAAGGAGAAAAAGGCCCAAAATCCAATACAGTTACAAGAATATTTTATAGCAACCTTTCAGTGCAGCCATTCGGTTAACAAGTATTTCCAAAGCAATATAAAATATAGTCATTAAATTATTATTTAGATCTTGGCTGAGTTAAATACTCGAATAATCGCAAAGCTTGTTTATCGGATGGAAGCCGGCCAAGAGTATTTGAAAAATTAATATGTACATGAAATTTCACACAATTATTAAATAGCCATCAGAAAACAAAATGACCGAGTGATTGAATTCCTCAGAGCTGGTGTCTTTGGTTTTAAGCGCTTGCTGCACTGATAATAGAGCCCCACAGTTTGCTACTGCTTGTGTCATTACCATCTCTATTGATCTAACCACCCCATGTGTTCCTGCTTTATTATTTTGCTACTCAAGAGTAACTATCTTAAGTGATTGGGTCACAAATGTTATTGTATTACTGTGATTTGGAGAATTATTAAAGATTGGTCACTTCATTACTGAGATCCCAGAGGTGCTGTATATACTAAAGCTGAATTAGTTAAGTTCAGTGGAAGCAGGGAGGTGCTTATGCACAGTTAAGGCTATCTTTTCTTTACCTCAAGCCCAACAATGCTACCACAGATGCATTTTTAGGTACATACCACTGTGCATGTTCAGCCAAGCTAAAATCAGTTCATAAAATCATCAGTGGTCCACCACAGGTTCTTTGGCTTTTTTTGTAACGGGTCATAGCACAGTGGAACTTGTCCTGAAATAGCATCCTGCAATGGTTTGTAAGCTTCAAATAGGATTTCTAATAATAGCATCGCTTCTCACTTTGGGCACCAGCCCAATGACTACAGACATTCAGAATGAAGCATATGCTATACACTAACCTAATCAAAACATTTCTAGAGGGTATAGGCAGTATCTGGGACACTCTTGTATTCCAGAAGTAGTCCTGAGAGAAATGTTGCTGGACTGGTTTCAGAGTAATTACTTCCTCTGTTTGATTTTTCCAAGACTGAAAAGAACCAATTACAAATCCCAGCAAAAGGAATTACTCATACAAGCATTTTCCTCTCTGTCTTAGACTTGTACTAGTGGGCACTGGGAAATCTGCAGTGAAGATAAAAGGAGTGCTGCTGCCTCAGGATAACACTAAGGATGGATGTATTGGTTTGCACCTGGCAGAAATGAGTGCTTGATTAGGAAGTTATCACCAAAGTAAACTACAAGTTAGTTTTAGTATCCTCTGTGTTTGCACTATCTGATAAGCTGCTTGCCTGCTACTCCCTACAGAAATGGAGACTAGCCTTTCAGGCGGAGCAGTTCTGCCTCTGTATTATAGGTAAAGTAGAGGGTGAGTCAATCTCTTATCACCTTGAAGATGTGCAACACAGCACTGACCTGGTAGTTACAGTCACGGTGGATACTGTCCCTGTCTCTGGTCCACCATAAGGACCTCCAGTGCATGCTTGCACATCCCCCATCTCTCAATACTTCTGTGGAAGGAGGCTATGGCACTCTACAGCTGTACAGCATGTGTGTTCTATCTAAGGAAAAATGCTCATTAAAAGCCAAAGTATACCTTTTTATTTATAATATCTTGCTCTATCTGTTTGGAATGGAAGCCCTTTTCTTTTATATTTGGTGCTATTAATACACAAGTCGCTATAGACAATATCTAAGAAGCTTGTTTGGCACTTAAACCATACGAATATTAATATTGGTGCTATTGTTGTTACAAACAGCCTACACCCATTTTGTGGGTTAACCTGCAAAGGAAGATTAAGGGTTTGAAATCCAGTCATTAAGTATGCAAACAAATCTTTTTCAGTGAGGTTATTGCTACCATAAACTTAAATCAATGGTTCATGGGCAGCAGCCTCTGGTTCAGTGTTCTGACTAATGACAAATTAACTATTTCTTAGCAGTTAATAAAGACTTTTCACCAATCTGCATACAGAACATGATTTCCTCTGTTGGTAATTAACATTGTCCCCTGGGTGTTAACTCCATACATCTGTACCAAAATCCTATTGGCAGAGATGAAAAGCAGCAAATTTAATACCATTTCACTAGCTTTTTTTTTTCCTTTAAATTGACCATTTAAAGCAACCAAAACAAGATTTAAATAATAGGAAGGCTGGCTATTTAATGACCTACTGTTCACTGAATAGTATCAATTACACTGTTGATCATTTTCTTTTTTGCCCTTTTTTTTTTTAATTTTTTTTTTTTACACTCAAAACCAGGATTCTAGAAGTAGTTGGTGATCTAAAAAAATGTAAAGGGTAGGGATGGAGATGGGATTTGTTTGATTTTTCTAAAAGCTAACTGGAGTTGGTGTGAAAAAACCACTAGAGAGCAGTAATAAATATATGCCTCGTAATAGTAAAAGGAAAAAGTTACACCTAACCTTTCTAAATAGCCTAAGGGCAGGGGTTTGCTTTTCAATGAAAAGGTCATCTAGAATGAATTAAAGTCATTCTCCTGCTGAGGTCCAAGCATGTGGCTTCACTTTGAAGGTTAGAATGAAGTTGTTCTTACCCATGTATCTTACACATGTGGTTTTACAAAACGCATTACAAAATGCTGTGATAGGTTTTCAGTCTGTCCAGGGCAATGAAAATAGTGACAATTAATATATGGTCTCCCATGATAAAGCTTCTAATCTGCTGTTAAAGGTAAAATACTTTTGCCAGTTAGTTATTTATGCAGTTTGTGCTCTTTTAGTGATCACATTACAGAAATAATATAATCCTGCTTGTGTTTTAATGTTGTTCATCCTTTTCCTCTGTTAAATTATATAGCTGATGTCTTGGCCTGACTGAAATTACCCAAGAAACTACAAGATCAGGAATTTTGTACTACCAGATTGACAAGGATAGACACTTGGAGAACACATGATATTTCTATACATCAAACTAAAAGGTATACAGACAATCTATGAATGCACAGTTTACATTGTAAAGATTTGTTTTTGAAAAAGTCATTTTTCAAAGATCATTTTCACAAAGATGCATACACAGGAAACCAAATTCACCAAACAGAAAATAGTATTACTTTGCTTCTCACATTGTTCAAATACATATTTAAAGCTTTCCAAACAGCTATCAGTGCCATCAAGAATAATAAGGAAAAAGCCTGGAAGAGGAATAAAATATCATCAGGATTCCTCTTGGAGAGATATTTATGAAGCATTCCATCAGCTTTCACCCTCTTTTATCTGCTGTGGCATCAACGGAAATAGTCACCAACAATTTGTTTTGTATTGCTTGAAAATTTGGTAAGGAAAATAATGGGCTTTTGCTTTCTGAAACAGCCCTGAAGAAATGCTAGAACACGCTACTGGCTGGGGCAATATAGATTCTTGGGTGCTGAAGAAAATAATGCCCATGGCTGAGCTCAAGTTTTGAAGTGCAAGGATGGAAGAACGGTAATTCACTCTCTCCTAAAATGTCTTATGACAGTTATTCTCACACATAAAATGAATGGTTGGAGTGTCTCATGGGTATAGGGTGCACAAGGAAGGAACACTGATGGAGAGGTGGGAGCCCACTGACTGCATGGATGCAGTGCCTATATTTCCTATGATTTCAGTGTAACACCCAATACTGAGATTATACTGAATTTATCCTTTGAAGTCATCTTGCATGAGTGACTTCCAAAGCACAGACATTATTTCTGAGAAAAAAAGCTTTGGTGCTAGATTTCTGTATAGACTGCTACCCGTGGAATATGAGAAGTGTAAAAAGTACTGATCAGACCAGAGATGTAAGTAATGTACTCTTTGGAAAATTATTAAATGCCTCTATCCAAAGTCTTCTTTCTTTTTTTTTTTTTTTTTAAATTTGCTCTTCACTAAATTGTGTGTGTATGTGTGTGTGTTTATTCCAAAGCATCCTTCTGTTGTGGTTAGGTTCCACAGGAGGGTTCCAGCTCGTAAAGGTTAACCACGCAGAAATCAAGGCTTTGTGCATTTTTGCAAAGGTCACACTCATCAGTAGTTCCGGAAGGACTGCTGGGAAGGGCTACAGTAACTAACCAATGATTGAACTCTGGCTCCAGGTTTCATTTCCTTTAAGAATACTGTTACAATCACTGGTTGTGTCACTAACTGATAAAGAGAATGCTTAGACACTTGAAATTCAATTTGTATATTACTCACATCTACCCCACCTCTTTCCTTCACGGTGCCTGGCAGCTGCTTGCTGGTACTCTGAATTTCAAATGCCTTAGCTGCAGGAAGCAGTTTAATAAATGGGGTAGGTTTTGATTAATGTAACAAGCTCAAAATAGACAATGATGCAATGCATATCTCAGCAAGAGCCACAGACTCAGATCAAATCTCTGTGTGCTTGAAGAAGGCTGTTGTGGCAGAGAGTTCACACAAAGATGCATCATACTTATGTTTCCATAACACCTTGAAGGATCAAAAACTACCAATATATAAGATTTAGTCCTGTAATCCCATTATGTCTCTAAGCATCTACTACAGGTGACTGCACAGTCATGAAGTCTAGATTAAGTATTTGACATTGACTGAGTTCCAGCAAGGGCACTGTGCACTTCACCACAAAGGTCTGATGTTATGTGGAAGAAGGAATTGCTGCATTTTTTTCTTTTTTCAGTGTTAGGAATGTAAACAATCACTTGCTGTGCTGTATACAAAACAATGACATAAATACATCAAGTTTAATTAGTAATTCAACAGAATACAAAAAGTTTACATGCTTTGACATTGTTTCAGAAAAACATTCAGTACGGAGCTTGCACTCATCCAGTGTTGGTCTATAGTTTTGATGTTAAGAAAGCCAGCCCTTCCCAGTTCCTGCTCCTCCAAGCCACAGACTCTCAGAATTGATATTATGTTAAAATTCCTTCTCAGAAACTTGCAGAATCACAGTTTTACTCAATAGTATTTTATTGAGGTAACAATCAACTATGCCTAACTAAAGGAAGGAGATGAAGATTAGCACTTTCTTATGTATACAGAAAAATGAACTAACTGGAAAGGTCTAAATTGTGAAGCCTTGATTCTGCTCATTTTTTCTTGTGGTATCTCAATGAGGCACAGCAAGAGTTCTAGCATGAAAAAGCAAGCTGCTTCCAAAAGTGACAGTAAATGATTGTCAGGTTTTGGGGTTTGGTCACCAGTCCCTTTTTGGACAACGTTTCTGTGTTGCCTCTATTTCATTGACTTGACAGAACAGGAGCTAGTCAAGGAATGGCTTTCTATTTCTCTAGTTTTTGTGAAAATATGTTCCATGTTACACAAAAAGTAAAAAAAAAAAAAAAAAGAATACATTGAATTTGTTTCTGTTTGTATTTTCATAATTTTGAAAGCTAATTATGCTCCCAGTCTTGTGCTATAATTCTATAGTCTATTTTCATACACTTAGTTTTATCCTTGCTTCATTTTTTTTCTGGGTTATCCATGCTTCCTCTTTTCCCATCCACTGAAACCACTCCCCATGCTCTTCAGAGTCTACTGTGGTTCCATTAAAATTTAAAAACTATCAGGACACTACATCAATGAGGTGTTTAGTCTCTGATAAGTCATCTGCCATGAATAACAAACATTTTAAGTCAGCAGTTTGCAAACAAGCCATGGGCTAATATTTATTTCCATAAACTATTTAGCACAGATGCATAAAAGATATTTTGTGGAAATCAGGATTAGTTTACAAATTATTCACTTACAGGAAAAAAAAAAAGCTAAAGTCATCAGATATTTCATTTACAATTAATAATTAGGCTAGCTTTTGGAAGGTTGCTGAGAATATCAAGATGACATGGTTTATAGTTTTATTTCTAAAAAGAAAACAAACAAAACAAATCAAAACAAACAAACAAGCAACACAAACAACAAAAAAACAAACATACCAAACCACTACTAAAAAAACCACAACAAAACCCAGCACATTTTTTTTAGTTCTGAGATGAGTGGATGATGATATGGATAAAAAAGGGCAGACCAAAGCAATTCTGATTAACACATTTGCTTTGACTTGAACTTCAGTTTCAGAGATGATAAGGGTGAAATAAAAAAGGGTGTTCTGACATTGCCGTAATTTCCATGAAGTTGTTTCTTGGGTTGATTTTTATTTATTTTATTTTTAGGGGTTTATTGAGGGAAAATGATGGAAGAGATAGATCTATTTTCATCTCATCTTGATGTATCTTTATTGTCAGTCTTTCACAAATTTCTCAAAGAACCAAGCTGTGTTTCCCCTGTCTGTGAAAGAAACAGGAGGAAAGTAGGAGCCTATGTGGAAAAAAAATTGGAAAATTAGAGCATGGTTGTGGCCCACCTCTCAAAGTGTAGGAAGTAATTTCTTTCGGTTGGCATACAAACAATAATAGTAGACACTCAAGGAAAGGGGTTTTGGGGAAGGTGGAAAAAGACACTAACAGAAATGTAAGTAAAAGGCAAGTTGTCCTTGAAGAAAATGATGAGGAGTTTCATTGTGGAAATGTCTTTTGATCCAGGTAGTTGAAACACTGATCTAAGGATTTTTTTTTTTTTTTTTTTGGTTTGTTGTTTTGTTGGCTTTTTTTTTTAAATGTGATTGAAATGCAAATAACGAGAAAGCATTCATTCTCCTCTCTGGAAATGCAGTATTCACAGGGAATGGTAGTAGGAATCTTCATGTAAATTTTGGTTGTAGAAATTAAAATAACGGATTTTGAAGCCATTGTGACAGGATACCTATCATGTTCTTGTAGTGATATCCAGGAATATAAGGAAGAAAGCAGAAATTTAATTCACAATTTTAAAGTCCGAAGGAAAAGAGACTTATGAATAACTGAGTCACCAGCAGTAACAGACAAGGGAGGATGAAAAGATAATGTGTTTCTTTTTGAAGATTATCCTAGTTTGTAGCTTTCCCTGTTACTTGAAGACACAGCTAAAGGTTCAACAGTGTGAAGAGGCAGATGCATGGGAGTGGACATCCTGTGGCTGAAACAGGTTGGTCTGGGTTTGGGTTTAGGCTATCTGTTATGCTTCAGTTTAAGAAGATCCCATCATTGTACATTTTGCGAGGTCAAGTGTTTAATTAATGGATGCACACAATAAAGTCAGTGAGCATAAAATAAAGTGTTTATTTAATTTGGTTGGTTATAAGGATTTTTAAGGGTTTCTTTTTCACTCTAAAATGGGGTGCTTTCTTAATTTCTACTGCAACTCCTTATATTTTGAGATATGTGTTCTGAAGGCATTGCTATGTGCATGAGAGATATTATATTTATTGTACTCACACACTACCAAGATAAAATTGTTTACATAATTATGCAATATCAACATTTCTTAAAGTATTCACATTTTAAAGTAGTTTTAATGCACTGATAATAAAACAGAACAAAAGCTCAGTTATTAATTTTACACTTCTGCTCAGTTGGTGTTGAATGTTTCACCACCAATTGAGTTCTGCATGATGCTTTTGGTGATTTATTGTACTTGTTTCTGATATGAGCAGCTCTTTACTTAAATATAAAAGGCCTTGCTGTCTTGTGAACTTCAGCTGCTTCTGGTGTAACACTAAATGGCCACATGAAATGTTTCATTTGAAACACTCATGTTTTGTTTACTTTTTCACTGTAATTATGCCAAATATTTGGTCATAATAAATAGAGAATTATATTAGTCTCTTGGATAACGTTTGCAGTGCATCCATTTCATCTATTTCCTATAATATTTCAGTTAATATTTCAACTTTCTAAATACTGAGTACTCAACAATAAAACAAAAGAGTGGTTTTTGTTGTTGGGTTTTGGTTTTTTTTTCCTTTCTACTACCAGAGCTGCTGTCTGCTCTTAGTATGCTTTAAAACAGAATTCATTATCTTAATCTTGTTAATATTCTGAGAAACTGTTTTATATAGTTGCAGCTTAATGCTGATCTGCGAGCGTTATGTCTTAATACAAATGCCACCTGGTTCAGCTGCATATATTGGTATAACAACAATACCATGGAAAATCCTAGCTCAGAGTAGATGCATTAAATAACATTAGAGTACTTCAGCATGTCAGGGTCCTGCCTATTATCAAGCACCAACCAGTGTTTAAGACATAATGTATTGGTTCTTTTTCATCCTTCTGTACAAATTTATTTAACTGAGTTTTATTCCAAGGGAAATAATATAAATTTTGTTAAAGAAAATGCTATATTATGACAGCACTAAATGAATCATCTGCAATGACTTTTAAAATACTTGATTTACTGTCTGCAGGTGGAAGGCTGTAAGTTAGGAAAATATTTTTGCTGACACAAATGAAATACAGTTCATAGATAAAAAATTAAGTACATCTCTCTAGCTAATGAGTGTGTGTATGTGTGCATGCATGCATTTGTTGTACCTGTAATTATGTAGGTGTCTATGCGCAAGAACAAATGCATATTTTGGCAATATCAAGAAATACGTGATCAAGTTTCCTTCTTCGAGAAAAAAAGGAAAACTAATTAACTAATCAGCACAGACTAAAATAAAATCTATCATAACAGAAAAGAGTATTTTCCTGGAGTGATTTATATTCACACAACCTTCTGTGAGACTTTCATATATTTGGTGACATTGTGAAATGTCATTGAAGAAAAGACATTTCAGTTTAGCCTTGAGCAAATATACGCGTAGTAGAAGAACTGTGCATATGTAAAGCCTTTTTCTTCTTCCAAAAGGGACCTTTTTTTTTTTGCTATACACATACCAAGCTAAGCTTAGGCTAGTGAGGTGCTGCATGATAAGAACTTGGTTAGCAAACACATTGAGCGATCGAATGACTTGAATAACAAAATCCCCAGCAGTGTGTTTCAGAGCTAACCGCATTTGCACTCTGCAAGGAGATCAATGCTTCACCTTCATTGATTTTCTTCAGTGGCAGAACCAGGATTATGCTCAATGTGAAACTGTATTCCCAGACATATTCAATCTGATTTCCTAGTCAGTGTTAAAAAGGCATAGTGTTGTACTGAAAACATAAGGTTAGAGAAGTGTAACATATCAAATTTGTACTTCTTGTAAGGCTGCATGTTAAACAGATGCATCATAATATATTCTGGGTATCGTACAATCCATTTTATAAAAACATTAGCTTGGTGGTGAAGCATTCCTCTTTATATAGATAGATATATATATAGCTTCAAAAAAATGTGCAGAGATGCCAAAGAGAGAAATTGAAATGCATTGCATACACATCACTTTAAAACGTAGTACAGTTTCTCTCTGGCAGACTTCAGCTTTAGTATAAACACATAAAAAGAAATAATTTCTTGAAAAACTTCAGAGCAGGAATGTAGTACATCTTCAGAACTTAAATAACCTTGTAATTTACAATGTATGACAGTTTTCAAAAAGTAATAATTACAGTAAAATATATCAGTAGAAAATGACAGTTGACAGGAGCTTCATTCTGATCTGCAATTTCCCCTTGTTTGTAACTTCACACACAAACCATGGGAACACCATCAAATGCTGCTCAGCTGTAGTTCAGTCTGAACACAGGGATGAATTAAATTAGCTCAGCTCAGACTTTTCCTAAGCCATATGTAGGTGCACATTGGCAAAAAAAGAAATGGAGAAGCAAGAAAGAGCAGTGGTTCCTCAAACAAGAAAATTTCCTGTCTTCAGCTTTTGCCATTCCAGGCTTTGGAGAAGCAGACACCAGTTCTGGCAGCTGTAAACTGCTTATGAAAAAAGGGCAAAATAATATATGCCCTAGAGAGACATATATGTACTTTATAGACATTTATCCTGAAAATGACCACTGTCTACATTTCATAATTGGAGATCACAGTCTTTTCTGTCTGTGTTTATCCAATGCTAGCACCCAGTGAGGCATGTATGCACACCTACAGCAGGTCTCCTATCACACAAATGTAGTAATTGGCCATCAGGAAGTTTTAACTTACAGCTACCAAAAAACCAGGGGCTGATGCATTCATAAGATCTTCAACGCTGCTCTTGTGAGACCCCCCACCTGGAGTACTGCATCCAGCTCTGGAGCCCCCAACACAAGAAGGATGAGAACCTGTTGGAGCAGGTCCAGATGAGGGCCACGAAGATGATCAGAGGATTGGAACACCTCTTCTATGAAGACAGGCTGAGAGAGATGGGGTTGTTCATCCTGGAGAATGCTCCAGGAAGACCTTATTGCACCTTCCAGTATCTGATGGGGGCCTACAAGAAAGCTGGAGAAGGACTTTTTACAAGGACTTGTAGTGGGGTAATGGCTTTAAACTGGAAGATAGTAGGTTTAGATTAGAAATTATGAAGAAATTCTTCACCATGAGTGAGGTGAAACACTGGAACAGGTTGCCCAGGGAAGCTGTGGATGCTCCATCACTGCAAGTGTTCAAGACCAGGTTGGATAGGACTTTGAGCAACCTGACCTACTGAGAGGTGTCCCTTCCCATGGCAGGGGGATTGGAACTAGATGATCTTTAAAGGTCTCTTCCAACCCAATCTATGATTCTATGATTCTATTATAATATGATTCTATGATTCTATGATACTACAATACTATGATTCGATGGTTAACAATTCTTAATTGGGTGAGTGGGTTGGATTTTTAAAATTTTTTTAGATATGACCACATGAGTGGATAGGCAGAACCATTTTGAAGGCAATGCAGAAAAAATCCTGCATTCTGTGAAGTGGGTGAGGTGTGTCACATGTTACTTATGACTTAAAGGATTACAAGCAGCACACTGAAATGCTTCTATCCAGTGTTAAAGATCTGAATAGATATGATGACAATAAACAGTAGCTTCAAAGCAAAGTGTTCTCTTAAACTGAGAGGAAAATACTTCTTTGTTTTACTCTAGCCTAGACATGGACCTCATTGTTTGTAATTCTTTTTTGTACTTGTTGCTGGTTATTTTTGCCAGTATTGAATATTTGATCAGTAAAGCACTTATAAGTCTACTTGACCTCTAATCATTAAAAAAAAAAT
Source organism: Todiramphus chloris collaris (assembly GCA_025345505.1). Taxonomy (NCBI): domain Eukaryota; kingdom Metazoa; phylum Chordata; class Aves; order Coraciiformes; family Alcedinidae; genus Todiramphus; species Todiramphus chloris. Next base: position 15,033,107 of record JANVCC010010369.1, read on the forward strand.
CCACCAGACTCTGTCCTTAAATGTTTTTGCTGAGTAGGGACAGATGTATGCACATATTTAAGTACTTTCCAGAAACAAGAACTCAGCCTTGATCCAAAACCCACTGAAACCATTGAAAGACTTTCAACTGTTCTCAGTTCATCAAGCCCAGTATTTCATTCTTGAAAAAATGCTTTTAAAATTTCTTTCTAAGCTGCTTTCAGTTCCACATTAAAATTAAATGCTAAACTGGTTCTCTAAAAACTGTCTTCTTACCGGGCAAGCCACCTTTTTAGGACGTTTGATCTAGATGATAGCAATCTAAGTAAACATGGTAAAGTAATTTGATAATAAATAAGTAGGAGGATGCACACAGGAAACTAACACCATTGTTTAACCTCAAAACTATGCTAATAAGTAGGGTGATAGACATGAAACTCTGAATAATAGAGCTGTTATTCTAGCCCACCAGGCTGTCTCAGGGGACTCATAAGTGGATTTGCCATGCCATGACTAAAGGTAGCTCCAATCCAGTATTGTGCATAGCCTAAAGTATCTTGTTGCAGTATATTCTCACATTTATCAAACTCAGTTTTAGAAGAAAATACCTTATTCCAGTTAGAAAGAAGACATATATATGTGATATTTGTATACTATTTATTTGCTTGCATTTAAAATTAGAAGAATCTTCCAGAAATGACCTGTTTGTGGAACAGTCTATCAGTACAAGAATATCAGCGTGCCTGTTAAAAATTAAAACACCCTTGTAAGAGGATTAAAAACAAAAACAAGGAAAAAGGGAAAATGTCATGAGCTCATGAACACAAGCATATGCACATGTTTTTCTGACCTGAAGTTGATTGCAATGCAGAGCATACTCCAAGAATTATCTGAACCCAGTTTAGATTGGATTCATCTACAGTTACTTGTCATTGACTGGTCACTGTATGTAATTTCTTTTTACAACCACCACACTCTGCCAATAAAAAATGAAATAATTTTGGTTACTGGGTTGAATTTTTTTTAAGTACTTGATGTTCCTCTGGAATCTGCTCTCAGTTACAGCTCACTAGACGGTCCAGTGGTGGTTCTATATATATATAAACTGAAAAAGCTGCTCCTAAAGCAGAATGTACAACCTGATGTTAAGTGTTTTTCACTCCAGTCTATCTTGTTTCTAGTTTTGAAAGTGGGTGGGAATGAAGAAGGAAAAAAAAAAACCTTTAAAAAATGCTGGTTGTGTCAAATTTTATGTTGACCTTTTACAGTAGAGAAACTTAAAGTTACATTGCACTTGAAAAGCACTCAGGTGAACACGTCCTAGTTTCCCATATGTACAGAAGCGGTGCATTTTTAGATAAATTACAATAGAATGAAGACACACAAGCAGGAGAGTGCTGTGTGGTTTTATTTCTGATTACTGGCAGTTAAATTTCCCTCCACTTTTACATATGTTTAGAAAAAAAGGAAAATAAATTCAGAGGACAAGAAGTCCTAAAGAAACCACACAACTTTTTAAAAACAAAGAAAAAAAAAATGTTCAGTTTTCATCCTCTTATCATACCTATTATTATGGTATCATTTGTATTGGATAGAAACCTGATCTTCCAGTCATTTCTAATCATAAAAATCCCCTTGGTTATTCTACAAGTGTGGGGCTGCATGATCAGTGCCTGGCATAATTCCAAGCTAAGCACAGTGAAAAACCTTGTAACAACCATAACAGAGCCTAGTCCTAGTTCAGCTACTATAGCAAGTGTCTGATCAGCGAAAGTACCACTATTTTTGTTTTGGTTTTGTTGTTGTTGTTTGGTTTTTTGTTTGGTGTTTTTTTTTATTTCCAAACTTTTTTTTTTCCCTCTATTTAATTAGTAGACTGTATATGACAGACAGCCTTACAAGAGCATGGTCCCATGCAGTGGCTGTTGGGAACAGGATTATTCCCCTCTTGTCCCATGTTCTGGAGGAAAATTTCTTCTTTGTTTTCCTCTTCTGTAACTCTTTTCTCATCCTCTTCATTTAGTCCCATGCTCCTCTGTATTAATTCTCTCAAAGACTCATGCTTAGCCACATGGTCTCTATTCTCTATATTTGCCTCTTGCCTTTACCATTATCATTCCTTGACCATACTCTTGGAGTCACCACTGCTTCTCCTCCTGCATGTCCTTGACTCATACATGTCCTTGGCTCCTTCCTGCTCTCTGCTTCCATGTTCATTCTCCATGATTTCTACATTCTCTGTGGCATCTCCTCTTCACATTTCATGTTGGTGTTCACCTAGATGTCTTCCCAACACCAGTGTCATTAAGTGCACACTGTTTTGTATCCCCTTCACACCAGGTTCTCTTCAGACTCTTCTGGAGGTATTACTTACCCCATGGCATAGCAGGTAGTCCTCTCTCATAAAACCAGGCCTGGTGACATAATGAAATATAGGGCAGCCTGTACGTAAAGTTCACTCAGGTTGCAGCTCACAGTGGGCCCTGAGGACTGGTTGGAGGGCAATTATATTTGCTCTGATAGCATTTACTCTGTAATTTCTTCAACTATAATCGTCTTCTTTTTGTGTGGTGCCTGATATTATAGAGAGGAGTATTCATTAATGTTCCCAAGATTAGCTCCAAATTGTAACATATTGTTGTGCCAGTTTCACTTTTTATCTGATCAAAGTAGATGATGGAAGGAGCAATCCTTACAGACAGTAGGTGGTCTAGAGATTCAAAGACACAAAGCCTAAGTCTGTACTCAAAATGTGAGCACAATTGCTCAAGTGCTTATTTTATTCATGTATACAACCACCTCAATTATACCTTCACAGCAGGTGCAATTCACATGTACAGGATAAGAAAATAGTACTCTAATAACCAAAAAAACAACAGTCATCTGTGTCCTGTTCATTACCTATCACAGGAAGGAAGGGAAGCTTCCCTCTATACAAATTGCCTTTTGCTGAAGTAACTTAATTCTACCTTCATTTCCAACCAGTAACATACAGGTGTTAACAAATACAGCTTGAAAAGACATAGGGAGTTCTATTGGCTGGTTTTGGCAACTTCCAATCTTAGGAATTATATGAGGAAAGTCTTAAGCACATGGTAACTGTAAGGATCTCTGGCTCTAGTGCCATGTAAAACAAACAACATTCTCATTAGCATCCAGGAAACAGAGCTGTCCTCTAATGCTCAACAATGCACCACATAGTCAATGGAAAGTTATTATATCCAGGATGAAAATGGTTTCTTTCACTTATTTGTTTATCTCTGTATGCAGCTAAGCATATGAGGGTAAATGAGAGAAAAATATGAAAATGCAAGCAATAACCACACATGTCAAATGACTCTTAAGATACTCGAGCTCTTTTATCCCATAATGTTCAGTAATATTAATCATTCAGAATTGCAATGTATTTAAATACCAGTTCCAATGTATATGGCCTTAGTTTCTACCATCCCAGAATGTATTGTGGAGTCTTTACCAGCCCAATATAAATAAAGAAAATCTGGGCATGGAAGTGATGATGCTGGACCCATAAATTAACAGGATTAGTTCATTGTTTTCTTTGTTTGTTTTTTTTTTTTTTTTCCTTCTTCTTCTTTAAATCAATATTGGTTCTAGATGGCAGGAAAAAATTTCAGAGTATTTGAATCAACACAATAAATCTAACTCACAGGAATCTGACTGCATTTCTTAGACCTTCAGAGATATCTGCTTGCAATTTCAGTGGTCACAGAGCAAAAATCGGAACAAAACATGAAAAAAATGAGTAGCCCATAATTCAAATTCCTTTAAGTGGAGGACTTTCCAATAAAATCCAGACACTTGAGAGGTATGGAAACTGCTGTGGCTCAATAAAGTTGATTGAGTACCCCTTCATATAGTGCCAGTGGCTGTAGGGCGGGGAGGGAAATAGAGGGGGAGCGAGAGGGAGGAAACATTTAAAAAAAAAAAACTAAACTAAATATAATAAAGACTTAACTGTTAGTTCTTCAGATTTAATCTTGTGGAAATTCTCAAGAACTCTGTAGGGCTCATCAGACTGCAAACAATTAAAGGCACTACTAAATGTAGTGAATTATTAATGTACTAAACCAAAATACGGTGTTTGATTTGATATGTGACTGAAGGTTTCTCTTTTCTGCAATCAATAATATAAACCTTTTCACTTTCTTGCCTCTCCTGCAGCTCCCTAATATTGCCTCTCTGCTGGGTGCTACAGTGTTCTGGGAAAAGTTGCCCATTGTATTGTTCTGAGATGACTGTTCTCTGGGATCTTAATCCTTCAAATAATTGCTGCCAATTTCAGTTCCAGGCTAAATTAAATTACTCTTGACAGAATTTAAGAAAACCATTTAATTCAAATTATTTACGTGATCTGACTCTTAATTTTCCTTTATATAATATCAGGAATGCTGCACCGCAAAGTGTGACAAACTTGCATAGCAGGGCTTTATGTTTTATGTTGAGGTGCTGAGACAGATAAGAATGATGAGGGTAAGCTGCCTGAACCCAACATTATACAAATAGCTTCACTTGTACTGAAAAATTCCTAAACCACTGCAGTGATTTGAGACTTGACTTGCCAGGGTGGCTACTTATTCATCTGATAGTAGGATAATGCAGTTGCTGTGGCTTGTAGAGGAGAGGAAAGGGGCCCTTCTGGAGGCTGTAATCTGCTGAAAGGCAGAACAATCATCAGAAAGTGAATTAAAACAGAGACTTGTGTGGGCCAAAGAAAGATTTATGGAAGAAGGCAACACAACTCTTTCCTGTGATGCTTGAGCTCTGCTCAGAAATGCTTTCTATTGGATAACCATGAGAGTGGAGAAAAAGGGTTAAAGAAGAGACAAAGAATTTGAGAAGATGGTGTTAGAAAAGGAGGATTTGGTATGTGATTTGCAGAGGTGAAAAATCACTCTGAGTCGAGTCTCCTCATACAGATCAAATTATATCTGAGAATTTGACTTTTGCTGTGCATTGATGGTGTGTCTTCATATTGAGGGATGAAAGCGCTATCAGTCATGTATGCCCTCACCAAAACTTGATATCAGAAAAAAATAAAAATAAAAATTTGACATCCACATTGGAGGAAAAATAATTTATCTTGTAACATTATCTTGTTCTGCGTAGTTATACCAATACTTAGATGCAGACAAAACTAAAAGAAACCCAAACAAGTTGTTTTGGAATCCCTTCTTTTAAAGTGAGCTAGGAGAAACAATGTCATAGCTTTGGTGAAACTGAAATGGTAAGCTTCTGTAGGGTGGAGTTAGAAAATGTAGTGTTCCCATTTACTATAGCTCACCACTCAACTTCAGAGGAAGCATGCTGTGACATGGTGAACATTTTGATCTCTGAGGACTTTCTTCAAATTTCAGAAAATAACCATGACCTCTATGGATCCTTAAACTACAGTCTGGATAAAATGAAATGAACATGGAGTTGAATTTAATTTCTGATCTTTGTCCAGTAAATCTCAACATTTTAACCTTATCTCTGTAGTTGAGACATCTGAAGAAAAGTGTCTGGGGAAAGCTCCCAGGTGGTGACTTTGCACTGGCACTTTGTGTGCCCTTTCAGACATCTGAGTCTCGCAGCTCAGCTCATAGCAGAATATTATCTAGAATAAAGCTTCAATGCAGTTTTCCACATTTTGTTTCCTCTGTTTTCTTCATGACATCTAAAAGCCTGGCATGTTTTCTGTATGAACTCTTCTTCACACCTTCCATGTTGCTTCACAAAGAAAAAGCATTATTAAGCTGAGTTTTTAATTTCAGTGTACAGTCTCTGGTAATTCCTCAGTCCTGACTGGTGTACACAGCTACAGTTTTAGTAGGTGCTTCTTCAGCAGTAGATGGCTGCAAAGATTATTTGTAGATTGTTCAGTATTTATTTCCTTGTCTAATTGCTTTTCTGACTTATCTGGTTATTACTAACACCACTGATATGAAAGATGCCAAAAATAGTTTAGATACTTAGCTTCTGATATAGGAGCTTCTTTGTCTGCGGAGAGGGAGTGTCCTTAGGGTGAAGCCAGCAAAAAGTGGTTAATTCATCCCCTACCTTTGCAGAGTAGCATTTTGTTTACTGTGAGCCAATATGTGTTTTAAACCAGCACCCACTTAGACCTGTCTTGTGCAAGCATTGTTTTTACCTTCTATACCGAGTTCCTCTTCTCCACCTGCTATTGCCACTTCTCTTTTGACTTTTTCTTCCTCTCAGTGTCTGTTTGTAGGATACAGGAGCTGAACTGCATTTGTATTTTTAGTTTTGCATTTCATTGAAAGTTTTGGATGCTTGTAATGAGAAACTGAAAATTAAACAGCTGTGTCTTGGCAGTCCTGGAAATGCTGCTCATTGAATTCCCTGAACAATTCAGAAAATGTCTTGGCTGCAGAATGAAAAATGGTTTATGTGACTGTCTTACAACTGTTGGAGGAAAGTACTAATACTATGAATGGTTTATATTACTTTGCATAACTTGCATCACAACCTTTGTTTAACATTCAAGTAAGATTAGGCAGATAAAGAAGGAAAGCAAGAGAGAGGAAAACTTAAGCAAACCATGGCTAAAGCAGTCTAAAGGTCAAAATTGTAATATTAAATAAATTTTACATGGTTTTATAAACCCTAATTTATTGTCTATGTGCAACTGACATTTTAGCTCTTGGTTTAATACCAAGCACTTCAAAGTATTCTTGTAGAAGAATAGTCGATAACCCTCTTACACAGTATAATTGGAATTCTGCATGTTAGAACATTTGGCTTCTGAAAGATTTTTGTAAATGTTAATAGCTGTCTTTTAAAATGGTGTAAGTGTGAAATGCTATGAAAAGCAAAGGTTTAAATGTCACCATGTCTATAATTTTCATATTGTAAAAACTAAATAAGTTTTTCAGAATGAAAAACCTAAAGGCCTGCTGCAAGTTTGAAGATAGAGTAGCTCATTATTAGTTTTTTTGAAACTGATACGACAGACACATTTTGTAAAACTGTGTGAGTTTTAGGCTAAGATGCATAGTTGAACATTTAACTGTCTGACAGTGTTATTACTGCAAAGTCTTTCCATTTCCTCGTACCTGTGACACGAGTCTGAAAATTCATGGCAACAAAAGGATTTACCTGGAAAGCCTTCTACAGTCTCACCACAAGAATTCTCCTCCTACAGACCCACCAGCACTCAAATTGAAAACCTACTCACATTTGTCTTGGTTGAGCCTTATGGTTTTCACCTACTAGTAGGGGGTTCTTTCCCATCAGTAGAATGACTTGCATTACTTTTTTGGGAGAGAGGTTGTGCCTAACTGGACTGGAAAATACAGATATTTTAATGTAAACCGTGAGGAGCTTTTCCTTCACTTGGGTAAAGAATGGATCCATGAATTTTGGATTACTGAAAATTAAAAAAACAACAGATCTTCATAGCGTAACCCTCTACATTCTTTGTTAATAAAGTCAATAACACAGTAAAAACCATGACACACAAAAAAACAGGAATTATTATTTATTATTTCTTTATTCTCCTTTATTGAAACATGTTTAAAGATTAAAGAGGTAGCTGAAGACAGCCACAGTCTCAGCACATTTCTGAGTTACCAAAGGTATCAGTTTACCATCCAGACTGCCTGAACCAAAAGGATAACAGCATTTAGAAAAAAGAAATATATAAAAAAAATTATAAAGAGAAGGCAACATAGACAGAAGTCGTTCCAAGAACACCTTGTCCTCATGTGGGTTTTAGGAAGCCAAAACAATCTTTTCCTCATGTACTGTAATAATAAGGATTTACTTCAAGTGAAACTAGATAAGATAATCTTTGTGAGCTAAAGGAAAGTACTCTTTAAAGTCTCATTGCAAAGTCTGTGATCCCTCATTCCCTAAGCTGATTTCTTTAAGCAGTAAATTTATTTACAAGGTTTTTATTAAGAGAGTGTTTCAAAAGTTTCCACAATTTTGGCACTCATATCTCTATCCAGGAAAAAAATACGACAGGGGCAAAGAGCACATTCTACAGCAATCAGCTACAGTGCAGGGGCCAGGAGCCCAGCTGTCAGGAGGGACTCTCACAAACACTAGTTTATACATTTATTGTAGAATAAAACCTCCTGTAGCTTGAGTCATAGGAGATTGCTAAGTACCTGAAAACGGGAAAACAGAATATGACACGTTGCTATGATTTTTATCATGCTGTGTGGATCTCAGGTCTGAAAAGTCTGGGAAGGGGGGTGGGGGGAAGGAGGTGGTGGAGTGAGAGAAAGGTGTGGCAGAGTTTAAGAGAGGGAGTGTCAGCCTGCATGTAGAGAGCGTCATCATGGAGGGATGGGCATAGAAAGAAGTTCTACGAGACTGGAATTAGGAGAGTGTCATGAAATTTACATTTTAGATCGGAAGAATGGGCTTATTGATATTCTTGTTCATGGTTTCTTATTGCTGACTGCCACGTTGCTTCTATGCAACACAAGAGTTTGGATCTAGTTTTGTGTAGGAGATCTGTTGTTCTTCTAATTGTCTGAGAAAGAAGCAAGAAACAACACAAGGAGAATAAAAGAGGTTATAATTTTGCAAGGTATCTTGCACTCTGTGTCAGCTGCTCTAGAAAAGTGAAACTCAAGAGACTAAAGCAAGGCTATATTAGTCTCTATCACATAAATGCTATTTATTGCCTAGTCAACCAGCAACAATCTGTTTTGTTTTTCCATCAAAGAGTGGGTTTTTATATTATTGTTTAAAGGGACTTAAGAATAATTTGGTTGTAATTTGCAGATGTTTAATCATCCTATCCTGTACTCATAATCATTCCAGGAATTTACATCATTTTTCCCTGGTCTGAGCTAGAACAGAACTAATTCTGTTCAGTGATTTTACTTTTCAGTTCAGTTTCTTCTAAGAAACTGCACTTTATGAAGTTAACAGTGTATTTTCACAGTGTCTGCATCTAGCAGTGATAACGCTTGATGATTATAATTACTACCAATGACTGGTCTGCAGAAAGGCTCTTACTTAATACTTGCTCCTAGGGAGACCAAGGTCCCTGAAAAATCTTGTGTACCATGTTGGGGGTGCAGAAAGTAAAAGGCCACACGTGCCAGAAGTTGACAGGACAGGTGACCCTAACCTGACCAACGAGGGATTCCATCCCATATATGTCATATTAGCTTAAAGCTGAGGGTTCATGAGTTGCAAGTTCTCTTCTTCAGTGGCCAGCATCTAAAGATGACTCTGTCTGCTCTGCCCTTGATACCAATCTTTGTGTTTCTGAATCTAGTTCTGGAATCCAGCTCCTGAGACTGCTTCCCATCTGCTGCAGAGTCCAGTCTGGGACTTCACCAGTGCTCCCCTTACTGCTCCACAGTATCTGTGGTGATGATGACATAATTGCCATCAGTGGGGTCAAGCTCAATATTGGTTTGGTATATTTGTATATATTCCATTTATTATTTTTCTTAAAGCTGCTTTAGTTTTCTAATCCATAAATCTCTCTCCTTTATTCCCTTTCTATTTGGAAAGGGAGAGGGGTTAACAGAGAGCATCTGTTGCAGGTCTAGTGGACAGCTCTGACCCTAAACCTTGACACATTTCAGTATATTATATGACACATCTTGGAAACCAAGCCACTGACCTTGCATAATGGTCAGTTTTCTCCTTTAAGAATAGGTTTTATAAAAAATATAGCAGCACCATAAAAGACAGCTGCTAGTAATAAATTTCTTATTTGCAATAACAATGCAAACCTTCATCACCTGTAGCGTCGAGTAGGCTAATATGAATATGTAGTGTACGTTAACTAAGCTATATTATGTTATAAAAGGACCTTTGTTCATTTCACATCCTGAATGATGTGTGATTTCATGATGACATTTCTCAATCTTTGTATTTTCCTCTTTTTTTCCCAACTTCTATCTTTTCAGTCAAAGGAAATCATCAAGTGACCTTGAAACCTGCACTGGCATTTTCCTGGCAGAGGAAGAAGCTCTCTTTTCTCATTTGCAAATATGAATAACAATTTGATCATCTTTAAACTTCTAAAAGGTTAATTATGCTCTCTCCATGAGCACTGAATAAAAACCTGCTTTATCTCTGCCCAAATGAAACCCACAGGGCTCCCATTCCCTCTAACTTTGCCTGGAGAAGAAATCCTGCAAGCTGTCAATTAACTCCTATCAGCTCATAGATCTGTGTGAGCAGCAGATGATTTTCTTATCCGAAAACTATGACAGCTCTCATTTCCCAGAGCTGTTGAGTAACTTTAAAAAATTCACAGCAGGAAAGTGTTATCTGGCTTTGGGCTTGGTGGGGAGAAAAAGAAAGAGTGAGAAACAGAGAGGCAGAAAGGTCCTGGGTTAGAGGGAGTTCATTTCTAGCTCTAAGATTTCTGTCTGGTTGCAAAACCCCACTTGAACTCAAATTGCATGTTTCAAACAATAATAGGAAGTGAACATGGCCATGTACCACAGAGATGTTTCCTTGACTGTTTCTTTTTCTTCTCCTTTTTTTTTTTTTTTAATATTGCTCCGTAATAACACGCAGCCATGGAGGAGATGATACCACTAAACTATCAAATTAGTAGAACAGAAAACCCAACATGAAACATTTAGCCTTGTGGTATTACTTCATGGTTGAAAACTGGCTTTTTAATTTGGAAGTCAGAATAGTAATCTGCAAGGGAAAGACAGAGTCTATAAGAGTCTTTTTCACTTACCTTGCAAGTTGAATAGTGCTGTTTCCAAATGAAACAAGAGGAGGTAAAAACTGCACTGACCATTTGGTGATATATTTCTGCCCACTTGTTTTATTTTTGTAGTTTAGGGTCAACTCCGTAAGAGTCAGCTCCAATAACTTGCAACAAAGCCACAAGGACTTGTGCTTTGGAGTTAATTTTAGGTCTATTATGAATTGATAGTGGTACACTTAGCACATGCACAAGACAGGAATCTGGGTTCTGCTCATGGTCCTGCTTTGAACTTTGGAAAGTTGTTTATTCTTATGATATTACTGTGTAAATATCAATGCCCACTCTTTTAGCCAGACAAAACAGCTCCGTTGTACATCAGCATTCACTGCTAAACAGTTATATCATTCAATTTTCAATGGAAAAGAACAATGAAAATTGAAAATCTTTACTGAAAAGAACCATACTGAGCCATCTATTGCATTCTTAACTTCTGTAAATTTAAAATGCAAGCTCTTTTAGGACAGGCACAATGAGACCCTGGAAGTTTTTACTCAAAGGAAGACAGTTGCGAATGCATTACAGAATTACAGAATCATAGAATTGCCTAGATTGGAAATGACCTTTAAGATCATTGAGTCTAATCATTAACCTAATCATTACTTTTTCTTTAGAAAACAGAATTCGAGAACAAATTAAAAAAAAAAAAAAGAGAGAGTTCTGATGTAGCTGCACGTTTATACGGTTTGAATTGCTATAATTGTCTTCTTTCTCTCTCTCTCTCTCTTTCTCTTTCTCTCATGCTTCCTGATTTATCAAAGCTGTCACCAGCTCTGCGTTGCACTCACCTGACTGAGCTCAGCACAAGGCAGAATGAGTTTTCCATGGTAAGCCTCTGATTGTATTAAACTTTTGCTCTGAATGTACTAAGGAAGTCCCACTGTTGTCAAATATGCCAGGTTTTCACATCAGTGTTATTAACATTAATAAATGACAGATTTCTGAACAGCCTACAACTTTGGAAAATCAGACTACGCTGGTTCATAGAAAGGGGAAAACAGTATTTAAATAAAGGTGAGCTAAAAGTTAACTATATTGAGAATAAATTTTGAAAGCACACATGTATTTACAGAGACATCTGATAATGTGGTATCTGATTCTTAGGAAGTTACATGATTCCATTTTATTTTTACAGTTTATCTTAAAAATTATTAGTATAACTACTCAGATTTTTCAGTTGTAGTACAGTTAGCAGCACGGAATAAAATTATGGAAGCTTTTTTGTCAAATTTCTGAAGACAAGTTGCAATGTAGTACAAAAACATCTCCATGAGGCTTTATTTCTTATTCATTAAGCAGCAGAATGAAACAGCTATCATGGAATATAAGTTGTTATTATATGGCAATATTCTTACACTTCTTTAAAAAAAGATCTAATGAAGGCTGCAAATTCACAATAACTTCATTACATTTTAAATGCAACAAAAAGCTTTAATGAAAAGTTTTAAGCATCTTACTTAGGCTATCAATGTAGCCTAACAGAGAGAAATGGAAAACCTACTAAGCAGTAAGTAATTTAAATGGCTGAAATACATGCAAAATATTCAAGTATTATCTGATTTCACTTCCGCATTCTAATAAGTAACCTGGACAACACAGCTGAGAGCACAAAGTCACAGAAGAATATGCAAGTGTCAGAAAAAATATCCAGAAAATGGAGTCCAAAGTGTAAAACCTCTGAGCACTTGGTCAACTCTTACACATTTTTGTTTGCCCACGTTAGTCTGTGTATGAGATAATACCTCATCTTGCTTTTCCTCTACCACTTGCCTGAAGGTCTTGTGTTTTCCTTCCTAGTTTTTGGTCACCCGTCTTTTCTGTTCCTTTTTATTGCAGTTTCTCCAGCCAATGTACTTGTTCCTGGTTTCTTTCTTTGGGGTAAGAACTGCTTATTTTCCATCTAAGTTAGTAAGACATCAAATGGATGCATAAAACAATGATTAGTTGTCTAATTAATGCACTAGCAAACTGATAGGGAAAAATAGCAGAATATGGGAAAACCAATAAATTCTTCAATGACATAAGCTTTGCAAAGCTTCATGTGTCAGAAGCTTAAGGCTCATCATTGCCATAGGGGCAGCTCATTCATTAATGGTATGATTTTGGGACTTGTTAAGAAAACAAAACCAAACATAGCATGATCAGGACAGTACAGTCAACTGAATAGGTGGCTTTCATCAGTCTGGGGGCAAACAGGGAGAATGGACTGGATGAATGTACAAATTCTTCATAGGAGGCTCAACAGGACAGTTCATGCCATTGTTGAACCTTTGCCCTTCACAAGAAGGCCTGACCTCTACAAGATGTTTCAGATGTCAAAAGGGAAGAATGTGTACAGGTATCATGAGGGAGCTTTTTTTTTGTGTGGAGACTAATATTCCTTGATAACTTACACATCTCACATTTCTCTTCATTACAGATGAACCAGCAACACTCTGAAGCTCCCAGTGTGCTGGGTGTGGGCAGATAGACATCAACAGACTATATATATGGAAATGATAGCTCCACTTCTGCACTTCCCTTGTCACCAGCATCCTCCCTTTCTTCCCTTTCTTCATTGATCTCACGGGTAGGTTGAATTACCATTTCTAGGCACCCCTATGGCATTTGTCCAATATTAAATGTAGCATATTTTTGCAAAGAAATTTTGAAAAGCCCCTGCCAGCCAACAGTGATGTGACTCTACTACATTCCCTGTCCTGTGAAATCAGCATTTTCACTTGCTTTTACCATGAAAGGTGGGTCAGAATTTGTAAACAGAGCTTCTATTCAAAGTTTGCCGTTAACAGGAGAAGTAGCACATCTGCAAAGCCCTGCACGTGTACACACTTGCCAGGTGGAAACAAGGACTTGTATGAGCAAGTTTCAAATGTTTACCTATATTTACCAGCTCAGTGTTCTTATCTATGTGCCAGAGCAACACTACCCTTTGAGTTCAAAAATGATAGCGTATATTCAAGGTTGTATTTTTAATCTGCATACCATTTATTTGAATGCAAAGTAGGAACAGATGAACCCTTAAGAATATTTCTGCAAGTGCTCATAAATAGAGTATTAGTAAGTTCACTCAGCTTTTCTGCAAATGACAAATGGTTTTCCTCATTTTCCTTTTTTGTTGTTTGTTTGTTTTGGTTTTGTCCAAAGGCACTCTGATTTCCAGATGTTTTATATAGTATTCCATGTTTCTAATAAATAGCTATATTTGTGGAATGTATTAATGACGTAGTCACATTGGTATTTGAATTACATTTCTATCCAGTTCCCATTGTAATCAGGGTAAAGATTCCATCTGATTTCAATGAGAGTTAGATCAGACCAGAAGCACTTTATTTTTTAAAGCACTGTGAAGTGCTGCTGTTCACTGACATTACTTTCCAGACACGAGTGATTGTTCACTGACCCAGATGTGAACTTGTATTTTTTTCTGCCTCTGTTTATAGACACCCTTTCTCTGTCATGCTTATCTACCATAGTCACACAGATCTGTTTGACTTGGTGAGAAGTTGTGATGGACCAAATTAGAAAGCCTGCAGAAAACTGTTTATAGCTGAGTATCTCTGAGCACAGAATCACAGAATTGACATGGTTGGAAAAGACCTCTAAGATCACCATCAACAAGAACAACAAAAACTACAAACAAACACAGACCAAAAAAAACCAAAACAAACACACACCCCCAAAAAAACACCAAAACCACACACACACAAACAAACAAAAACCAAACCAAAACCAAAACAAAAAACAAACAAACAAAAAAAAGGGAGGCAAAAATCAACCACGCAAACAAACAAACCACCTCACCATCCCACTAGATCATGTCTTGAAGTGCCTCATTTACACATTTTTTTAATACCTCCAGGGATGGTGACTCCACCACCTCTATGGGCAGCCTGTTCCAGCACCCAACTACTCTTTCAATAAAGAAATTCTTCCTAATATCTAATCTAAACCTCCCCTGGTGCAACTTCAGGCCATTTCCTCTAGCCCTCTCATGAGAGAAGAGGCTGCACCCACCTCACTACAACCTCCTTTCAGGGAGTTGTAGACTCTCCCCTCAGACTCCTTTTCTCCAAACTAAAAAATCCAAATTCCATCATCATCTCCTCATAGGATTTGTTCTACAAAACCCTTACCAGCTTGGTTGCTCTTCTCTGAACTTGCTCCAGCAACTCAATGTCCTTTTTGTGGTGAGGGGCCCAGAACTGAACACAGCACTCAAGGTGCAGCCTCACCCGTGCCAAGCACAGGGATGCAATCGCTTTCTATCTCCTGCTGGCCCCACCATTTCTGATCCAGGCCAGGATGCTGTTGGCCTTCTGGGCCACCTGGGCACACTGTGGGCTCATGTTCAGCCAGGTGTTGACCAGCACCTCCAGGGTCTTTTCCGACAGGCAGCTTTCCAGCCACTCCTCCCCAGGCCTATAGCGTTGCCTGGGGTTGCTGCTGAAAAAAGGCACAAAAATAATATTTACATAGATCAGGGACCTCTGTTTTACTGTTCCTCCTGTGCCATTCCTCAGCTGCAGGAAAGAAGATTAGTACTTGTACGGGAAAAAAACAAACAAACAAGCAAACAGCTCACTTAGTAATCCCTAGACACTGGAATGGAAAGCCATTCTCTACATCTCAGTACTTCAACCTGACAAGGAAATGCTGTAAGATTCACAAAATTCAGGGTCTTTTCCAAATGCCTTTCCATCCTTGAGAGCAACATTCACTCTTGTAGGACTCAGAGCCCCTTTTCCCTAGCAAAGGAATCCCACCCCCCTTTTTTTTGGGTTTTTTTTTGTTTTTTTTTTTTGTTTGTTTGTTTGTTTTTTTTTTGTTTGTTTTTTTTTTTTTAATTCTCAAGTCTGTGGAAGCCAAAAAGGAAACATAAAAAACAACAGAGAGATAGTCCTATCTCCAGTCTTCTTCAGATGTAATTATCACACTGTAATTAATGATGACTTCTCATAGCATACCGTTTTTTGTCCACAATTGGGTTCTCCAGGAACTTGCTCTTAACCACATAAACATTGGTAACATTTCACAGCAAAGCTGTGTGGTTGCAGACCTTTATTGCTAGTTGTGTTTGCAACAGGGTCCTAACACTAAAAAAAGTTAGGTGTACAATGATCTTAAAGACTTGCTGACTGCAGCAGAGTTACTTTGCATGCATAAATGAGTGAATGATTTTTCATCTTTATTATTCATTGTATGTGCATTCAGAATAGAGATAAAAAGTACTCTCTAAGGAAATATTTCAGTTTAGAGACCAAAGCAGCCCATTTCTATCATTCATTTTGCATTTAATTTTAAATGATCTCTGAGCTTTATAACTAAACAAAACTTACAGATTAGACAGAGCTCGCTAAAAAAGAAGTAGCTTTCAGTCCAAGCTGGGCACAAGATGTACATTTTATCAGGAATAAGAAACAAGTTGACATATTTACTCTACAGTGACAGAGGAAATTATATCAGCTTTGAAATCTGTTTTGTTTTCAAAAAACTATAAAACTGATTATCATTGTGGTCAAAACCAGAGAGTTGTCTTGAATTTTTGTAGGACTTTCTTTAATTATGAGTGGTTTTCCATGACACAAGAGACCTGGGAACAGCCTCATTGTGGGGGATCTTCTACATCCTCCATCATTGCCTCTGGGGTAGAAGTGTAAATCAAATCAGCATAGAGTTTCATGGTAAAAATGTTGACTAACATTTATCATTTTGGTGTTTTTCTGTATTAATCTTTAGACCAGATCAGTTACACACCTACCCCATTATGATTCCTGAAATGTACTGAGGAACTATTTTTGTGACTGTGCCCTATGCTGATTCTATGAAATGACGACACTTAACCAAAACATATTTGCTGTACAGATATATTTCAAAACATTTTTGAGGAAACAATTGAACTGAGACAATTGACTAGCAATCTTCATTAGGAGCAAGGATCTGAGGAAAGGTGAGGACTGAGATATGACATCCTCTTAAATCAGATCTGCCTTTACATCAGTGCTTTTCTTTTGCAAATATCGAATCATACCTGTACTGGTAACTGATGTATGTGACTGACTTAGAAGTGTAAAAAACTGCAAAACTTAAAAATAAACCCGGTCATTATGCTACTGGTCTCACTGGTGCAGAACTCTGCACATTAAGGAACGACAAGCTTGGAGGTACATGACAGCTTGTGAATTTCACTGATTTTTGTCCCATGTACATTCTATTTTCTGTATACTGGTATTAAAAATTGTAAATATCAAAATAAAAGACTTCAAGAAAGAATTTGAGGGGCAAATCTAAAACAAATATAATAACTTTTGCCCTGAAGTACAGCACAGTGAACACTTTTCAATTGCAATGTCTGTGATTCTTTATGGAAGTACTTAATGCCTGATCTGTAGTTACCTCTGTAGCTTGCTTACTGGTAACAGCAGATTAATATCTGACTATTTTGTCCTGCTTTTTTAACAAATTGTTTATACTTATTGCTTGCTTCTTCCACCTTTTTGTTGTGCTTGAACAGATCTATTGCCTTCTCTGTCTAGTACATGGGTTTAGGATTCTGTTTGTTGAAAGGTCAATCAATGACCACAAAAAGTACCTTTCCCCTCTGATGAAAATCAGATGGATTATTTTACTGCAAAACATCCCCCTCACCCATCATATATGTATTAGCACACCCATTGGCAGTTACTGCATGAAATGCAAAACTTTTAAATGAGACAAAGCTATCCAGAAAGTTTTTGTAGGCAGAAAAAATGTAATCATGGATTTCCATAGCAACTTTCTTATACAGAGGCAAGATACGCATGAAACATGTGAAAGTATTGTCTTTAAAGAACAAGCAGGTTTACATTATATTTACCCTAGGAAAAAGATAAATGCACTGGAAATGCAGCATGGACTTTTGTAAATTGTTTCTGTGTAGGCAAAAGGAGAATGGCACACTGTGTTGTGCAACTGGACATAGGTTGTGTTCTGTGCTGTGCAGAAAATTGATTGCAGTCTTCTGAGTACACTTACAACAACATTTTCTGGCAAAAACATTAATCTGATTGTACTTACTGACTACTGCACAAACAACCTCTGCAATGTTTGTGAACAACACACCTTATTAAATTACTGTGCTGTAAGAAATACTATTAAAAGCAAATTTTAATGGTTATTTCTTAGCAGCTCTGAGAGAGCACCGGCAATCATACTGCTTCTTCACAGGAGCTACATGGTTTGAATGAAACACTCAGAGAGGCTTTGTAGCTGGTGGAAGATAAGTTTGAATTTAAACAACCAAGCACATCATTAGAGTCCCTGAAAATGTCCACAAGTCATCACACACAGATATTTTCAGATTACCCCCTGAATATAGGAGGATTTGCAAAGAAGAAAAGATACAGGTATGAAAGGGCTGCCAGGCAGCCTCTCTGCCTTACAATAATGGACCCAATCTGGAGTTGCTAACTACTTCTTACAGCTATTTAGCAGTTAGGGCTTCGAGAGAACTAAACAGCAAAGAAAAACAAACCAATGTTGCATTCATGACCTTACACCAAACATCCTTCATACTCAAGCTTGACTGACTGGCATGCAGATTTGTTTCATAAACAAAAAGTAGTGTTTTCTCTCTAAACAATTCATTGTGAGCAATTTGTCATTGCAAACAGCTTCTGGCAGTTGACCAATTCCTTTCAAAGAAACCTTCTTTAAATGAACTAGCCATTAAAATTGCCTCCCAACAATGGCAACGATTCATTCCTAATGAATAATTCCCCTGGATTACTGTATTTGCTGGATGAGATGGAATGAAGTTTGTATGTCATAAGTAAAATTGTTAATGTTATAATTTAACCCTTTCTCCTCATCTAAATAATCCTGTATAATTTTTAATTCTCTTTTTCATAGGAAGCATCTGAACCCACAGCATTTTATAATTCCAGAAGAATTTGTTTGACTAGAGATATTGATTAGCCCTTACATACACATACTTCAGATTTTAGGTCACTATTTTCCTTTCATCATGTGAAAGAAAATCTTAGTCCATAGTAAAAAAGTTCACAGTAGCAGAGAATAATTAAGACTTAAGTTTACCACTAAAACAGTGAAAGAACATGTAAGCATCATCATAAATATAATGTAACAGAAATTTGAAGACACATAAATAGACACTAAGAGTCTACTCAATTCATATCTGAACAATGTGGAACTACTAACTTTTTGCCTGGAACACTAAACAGAATATAGATATTCATATTTACATTACATTCTTTAAAATATAAGATACAACATATATTGCTTTCTTTTACTTCCCCCTCTGACCCACCCCTTTCAATCAGTAGATTTTTTTTTCTTCATTGATATCAAATGCTGTTAATAGCTATTAAGTATGTATTATGTATCATGTATTATGTATCATGTATTATGTATTATGTAAGTATGTACCAAATGAATTTATATTGTCCGTATGTATCATCCACCTTTAAAAAAGAGAATGTTAAAAAGAAGATGTTGAATTGAGAAGCAGAACACCCAAATTCAAACTCATATTTTCATTGTGATCAGCTCCTTGTGTCCTCTCTGATCTGGAAGAAGCCACTTCTGTGAGGTGTGACTCCATTTTCTCATCTGAAAAATTAAGACATTAATCTTTCTGGTCTCCCTGGTGCTGTCTGATGCTAACCTCATTGGTGTCTATGAAGGCTGTAGGTAATTTGGAGAGGAGAGCAATAGAAAGGCCTGTAAATAAGATAAAATAAAATATTTGAAGGAGAAATTGATTTTAGCCAGGACTGATAATATTTCTTGTCAATACTGACATATTAGTTTCATTTTCCATTATTTCTAGATATTTTAGTTAAGCTAAAAAAGTATATCCTCTCAGTGGTGAAGAGGTCTTATTTATTGAACTGTAACCAGGTTCCAATGCCTGTGTAGGCGGTGACTTATAGAGTGTTATTCCCTGAATCAGCTGTGGCCTGTTTTTATAAGGGACTTGAATGGCTTTAAATTGGGGCAGTACTGATCAGATTTCTTCAACTATTCTTGTTTAATAGGAACTAGACTGATAAGGAATGCTGTAAACTTCCCTAAATATATGCAAAATGGGTCTCTTTCAGCCTTCTAGACTACAGAATCAGGAATATAAAATAAACATCAGAACTAGTAGATGACAGTAGAAAGGATGGTTTTATTGGTTAGAGAAGAAAATAGGAAGTCAAATAGAGTATTGTTTTACTAACAGATGACCCCATTGTTCCCAGATGCCCTCTTCTAGTTTTTGATGCCTCTGAATTCCACTTCTGTGAGTGAGTGTAAACAAAGAACACTTCAGCATTCTCTGTTGAGAGTTCATGCTGTTGGAAAATCCATTTATTAATGAGGAAGCATCTTACATGTCATAAGAAGTACAAATAATAGGTTAAACCCACATGAGTACCCACATAAATAAATAATTCAGAGACTGCAGGAAATTTGGTTCAGTTCAATTCAGCATGGTCCTGTATCTAGGCTGCTCTTTCCTAGTACTTATGTGGACCTTATATGTTAATGCATAATGTATCCCCAAGAACGCTTTGAAGCACCCAGAAAAAAAATAGCTGCTGCATAAATATATGTAATCCATTGAATTTGTGGACTTGAGAATACCATCCTCCTACAAAACACATTCTACCTATACTCTCCAGGACTTCAAATGATACTAATTGTGTGGGCTGATAACTTTTCCCAACAGAGTAAGCAAAGCTCCAATCTCCTGGAACACTGCCTGGTCTTCAAGAGGTAGCTGGAAACAAGCTTCTTTATCATCACTGAATTGCCAGTGTTAGTCAGAAGAGTAAATTACTGCCTGAGCTATGTTTTTCCAATACTAAAATGTAGATTGATGTGATTACTGGATATGACTGGGATGGAGTTAACTTTCTTCATTGCAGTCTGTGTGGTGTTGTGTTTTAGATTTGTGCCAAAAAAAAAGTGTTGATAACGCCAATATTTTGGTTATTGCTGAGCAATGCTTGTGTAGTGTTAAGTCTTCCTCTGTCTCTCAGACCGTCCATTCCAGATAGTAAGTTGTAAGTGGGCAAGACACTGAGAGATGACACAGCCAGAACAGCTCACCCCAACAGGTCAAAGGGATATTCTCTAACATATAATGCTATGCTCAGAGAAAAAAACCAAACAAACAAAACCAACATGTGGGGGGTTGATGGTGTTGTTCCCAAAGTATCCATTGCTTGGAGACTAGCAAAGTATCATTCTCGTGGTTGGAGGTGGTGATTCCCTTTGTATCACTTTTTGGTTTTTTTTTCTTTTCTTGCCTGCTGTCCTTATTTGAGTTAAAGCAGAACTCATTCTGTTCAATGATCTTACTTTTTAGCTCAGTCTTTTCTAAGTAACTGTGCTTCCTGAAGTTAGCAGCCTGTTTTCATAGGCAGCGTCTGCTTCTAGCAGTGATAATGCTCCATCTTCAGAGTTACTACCAAGGATTGGTTTGCAGACCAAGGCCACTGCAAGATCTTGTGTACTATGTTGGGGGCGCAGAAAGTAAAAGGCCACACCTGCATGGAGAAGGAGACAGGACAGGTGACCCTAAAGTGACCAACAAGGGATTCCATCTCATATAGGTCATATTCAATATAAAGCTGAGGGATCACAAGGGTCAAGCTATTTTCTTCAATGGCCAGCATCTGAGGAGGACTCTCTTTGTTCTGCGTTCAATCCCAATCCATGTGTTTCTGAATCCAGTTCCTGTCTGCTGCAGAATCCAGTCTGAGACTTCTGCAGTGCTGGCTCCACAGCATCAGTGGTGGCAGTAATGTAATTGCCAGCAAGGAGGCTGGCACGATATTGCTTTTGTATATATTTTTCTATATTCCATTTTCATTAAAGCTGTTTTAGTTTTCTTTTCCAATTCATAAGTCTTTCTTCCTTATTCTCTTTCTCTTCCTGTTTGGGAAGAGAAAGGGGTTAATAGAGAGCAATATGTCATTGATCTAGTGATTGGCCCAACCCTAAACCTTGATAGCTTAATTTATTAAACTGTCTATCTTGACCCATGAGTTTTTCTCACTCTTGCCCTTCTGATTTTCTCCCCCATGCAGCTGGGGGAGAATTGAGAGAGCAACTGGGTAGGGACTTACCTGCCAGCCACAGTCAACCTACCACAATGTAGAAGCCAAGTGTACAATGAGTACAGTGAAGTGAGAAAGGACAGCTTGTCATGTGAAAGCCATAGATGTGCAAAAGAGAAAGAATTTACAAGTGCACAAAACCACACCAATTTCAGATTCACCTATTAAAAACCTTATTTGCACATCATTTTGCATTTTGCAGATGTTATTTATTATATGACTCTATCTCATGAAACACACTGTGGATTACTCAATTGCTTGGAAAGGTCTCTATATTGTCATTCACTGAATTTTAATATTCTGGGAGCACTAAATAATCTGGGACAACACCAGAGGAAATGTGATGATTTCTATGTCATCAGTTCTACGTTTCTGTTATCATTTTCGTAAATTAATGGAGGATGGTGACATTTTTTCTTCTTGCTTTTTCCACGAACTTCCATATTAATTCCCATATGAATGTATTTGTGAATAGCATATATCCCACTGTTCATGCACCTATATGTCCTTCAGTTTATCCTTCTTATTTGCAATCAGTAATCCAGGATACATATTATCCCCACTATAGCTACAAATCCAACTTGGATTTAATAGTAGTATCCATTCCTAGAACTTGAGTCACTGGGCAAAGTACGGGGCCAGCAGAAGACACATCATCAAATGTGACCTCACTGAGTAAGCTCAGACCACCGGGTTGATGACATCAATCTGCTGGGTCTAAGCCAACCAGAAACTCTTGCTTTTGCATGACTGACAGAGGATATCTGGGTTTATAACAGAGCTTATTCACATCTTCTGCTGTTCCTTCATCAGACAGACTGCCACTGATCTGGTTCAGAGCAAGGCAGTAGAGATTAAGGGTATAGCTTGACGGGAACATACATTGTGTTCTTTGTGCTGCTGAAGATCTGCTTCTGCATGGTTCTGATGAGGTATCCTGACATTCTACTCCATCACAGGTCATGGTAGCAACTCTTCATCATTATCAGTCTTAGGCAGCTTTGAACTATCCTCCTCTTGGAGAAACACCCATCTCTCATTCTTTCTCCATTCTGTTGCCTGTGTTTTATGACATTACAAATCAGCTTTACAATTTTGTTTAGGTACTTTTAAAGAAATGAAATCTAGTATGAAAGAAGGCTAAAGTGCCTGAGATAATTAAGGCTGACGTATTTTTCCGACTTTCCTTGTATTGGTGATAAGGTCAAGCCCAATTTTAATGTAGCATTTCTTTGTTCTTGTTCTCTCATTTGTTAACCATTACTATGGCATGAGCCGAAGTACTTGAAAAGAATTGCATTCTCACTACCAAATACTATAGCAGTAACAGACAAAAACCAATTAGACAGTATGGAAACGGATAATGATGGTCTAAGAATTTATCTCTTCTTTCTAGACACTGATTAGTGTATTACTTCGTGTCCACTGTGCATTTGAGTACAGCACTTATGACAATAAACTTGCACCCATCTAATGTCCTGGCATTTAGATTATATGCTTTTTAGCTTGCATTATCATAAGGTTCAGATTTGCAAAGCTGTTGAGTATTTCATGTGGCGAGGACTCTACTTTGTTTTTCTCTGTCTGTTTAGGACATTTTTCTAACTGGTTAAAGCTACTCTGCATGCCTCATGAATGCCTCACTATGCCTGCCTTGGCAGAATTTTAGTTTTTTTAGTAATTGGTGACCTACCTTGTAGGTCTAGTGCATCATATTACAGTAAGCTGGCTGTGAATATCCTCCAAATCATGCATATGCATTCCTGCAATTCACAAGTTCTGGGCAGTGTCCCACATTACCTGACACTGTCCTGGCTGGCTCAGTCCCATTTCCATCTCCTGATTTGGACTGTATCTACATTTGCCTAGGAACCATACTTAACTGGTGTGTCATACCACATATTCTGTAAACTATAGGTGGGACAACTCTGGCATCATTTTTGACATGACACCCATTTTTTTTTCTCATTTACTCTGTGGGATATGGATCCTTGACTTGTCTGGGAATATAAATTAAATACAAACAGTACCTTCAATGTACCTTTCACTTTACCTGCTTGATCCTTGATAGTGATACTACAGGTACTATATTTTTCCTCATGTGCATAATACTTTTTAGTAATTCCACAACATATCTGTAGTAGAACTGTCCATCAAACAGGAATCAGAGGAAAACACTGCCTCAAAGTACAACGTGGCCTTGGCACACTTTCAACAGTGCTAATTCTCAGATCAAATAGCAACTGCAAAGCTGCTGAAACAGCTGGCAACAGGCCTCACCAGGAAGTCAGCTGCCATCGCTAAAAACATGTTATATACAGCCACATAGCTACATCCTGAGAAAAACAGAAGAGTTACTTCTTAGATCAAGTGGTACTAATGTATCAAAGATCTTGTTTAAATCTCAGGTGCAAAAATCTCAATTTAGAATTTGTGTTTAAAATTATATCTTTATGATTAAGTAGCCTTAGAATGTTTTTCACTGAAGTTAACAAAATCTACTGCATGACCTAACCGGCTAAAAGCATTTGATCACAGAACAACTGCACAGAAATTTCATCAGTATGAATATGTGCAAAGAAACATACAGTCTCGATGCATTTTCTCTATTTTTCATTCTGATATATTCCTAAAATTAAATGACTTAGGATCAAATAACACATCATGTCTGTGGATATGGAGATGGATGCATAAATATATATATAATGTGCATGTATATCTGTACATATACATATGCATGCCCATACTCATATATGTAATTTATATGCATAGACACATAGCTTTTTCTGTTATGCAGATAGCTATCCTATATGTAACAAAAGTCTCCCAGAAAGAAAATACAAGTATCAGTTCTTTAAAAAAAATACATAGCGTGCAATAATGATTATTTCTTCATTAAATCCAGGAATAATTTCTTCTCTATTTCTCTTGAGAGTAGGAGATCTATGAATTTGTATATGATATAGAGCTCTTATTGTAATCTACCTATGCTGCTAATGTTATTTCAAGGATAGAAAATACATTTTTTTTATTCAGATTTATGTAATATCATTGAAGGTGATAGTGTACTTGAAAGTTAAGGAGGATAGAAAACATTTTATAAGCACAATCCTTTTCAATATAGAAAGCACTTACAACTTTTTTATCCAAATACAGTCAACTGACAATTCATAAGCAATTAGTACTAAAAGCTGATTATTACACAGTTTGCATCATGTCTCTGCATGTTTTGAATCTCCTAACTTCTCTCGGCAAGATCAGTCTTTGGGGCTAATCTCTCCCATGTGAGTAATGCTAGAAGATTGCCTTCACTACAGAGCAAAAGAGAAATTGTTTAAGTAAAGGTAGAGACTGTGTAAATCATAAACCACTTTCTGAGATAAAGGCCATTAGGTAAGCCTGTGTACAAATTTGACACTGTTTCTTTGTCTGTGACAGATGTTTAGAAAGGCTTAAATGTACAAGATCTGACTAAAGCTTTCAAAAATTCATCATGAAATATTTGTTAACCTTGTTCTCTGTGATAGCTGTAGAACAAAGATAATATTCTTCAAATGGAGATAAATTACTATCTTTCAAAAGATTATCACCAGTCTTAATCAAGTTTGCTCCTACAGCTGAACAGTCTGTGACCTTGTTACTTGCGGGACAGCCTTATCTGCTACTTTATGTTTACAGGGAGTAGGTTTAGTCTAACCAGCCAGGTGAGAACAACTCACAGGTTTGTTATGGCTCTACTTCTATAGATAAGTCAGGGAATTCACCTGGCTGCAGGGTAAGTTTTGAATTATTTAAATACCATAATTTGTGAGACTTAGGCAAATTTCAAATTGAGCTTGTGTATACTGATCAGCAGTTTGAAAGACACACTGACTCTTCAGTAGATGAAAATCAGCATAGCACTGGAGATTTCCAGGGTGCTGTACCACACCTACTGCAGCCGAAAGGCTGCCCAAGGCACCTGACTTACCTCTCCTTCAGGAAAAAAAGAGATCTGAACAGATAGTGAAGGATCTTCCCACATACCTATGTGCCTTTTCAAAGGTCTTTTCTGTGTTTATTTCAGCTAGGAGTACTCCTACACCTCCTTATTTCACATAAACATTTCAGCACCCATTTTTCGTATTATAACATGTTGGCTTGGCAGGAACTGCGCTGCAGGGAGTTGGCACTCAAGCCAGTTATGCCTTGGCTCTCATTCTTTGCAGAGGTGTTTGGGTGGAGATTGGATTGTTATTAATTATCTCTTAATGTCATTAAATCCCACACTGGGTGGAATTTGAGACTGCCTGTGCCAGCCCAAGTTCAGCAGAATCAGATTAAACGTCACAGGTTTAATATGCTGTTTTTGCAGAGAAGTGACTCCCCCTCCCCACCATTAACGTGACCTTTATTGGAATTGGACCTCTTGATGTTGTGCAGTGGCACAGCATGGTAAAAGATTGAAACTGGGGTGAAGGAACAGCTCCTTCTTCTCTGAAGCAGCGTATGCACTGGTGAGCAGAGCTGTCTGAGCACAGTTCAGAGTCAGTCCTGACATGAAAGTTAAGCCAATGCCACTCTAAAATAAAGCATTTGGCATTACATCAAGTCTATACATTGTAGCTATGAGACTTTCTATGCTTTCGTCTTCTCTCTATTTAATTTAACAGCTAGTAGGTTTACTGAGTGGGTTTTTTCATACCTTTTGGGAAAAAAAAAGGCCCATTATGAATGCTGATGAGTGCTTTGCTGCCTCAGTGGGAGTGGAACTCACCCAGCACCATACAGAATCAGGCCATTAGCAATAACATTCTCAGAAGTAGGAAGAAAAAAACCAAACCAAACCAAAACATCCCTTTATTGCACATTTCTCAGTATTGCACCCAGGGAAATAGCAACATTTTGCCCTCATTGTGGAATTTGGAAAAAGTTTCAAGGCCAATAACAATAGTAAAAAATAACTACTGCCACACAGCCTGAAAACTGCCAAATGATGTTGTGTGTTTGATGTTCTTCTGCCCTCTTTCATGTCTGATTGGTTTCCCCCTTCTCCCGGTTTCTTCTGGTTTTTTGATTGCTGAACTGTCCCCGCAACTGTTTCTTATACAAATCTACAGCAGGCTTTGGATAAAAGAAATAAAAAATCCTTTGAGACATTTCACTCATTTACTCACCCTGCTGCTGCATGAGTTCATTATCCCAGGAAATGGCTAATGGTGCTAAGTGTTTTTATATACCACAGAAAACCCCAGGATTTGAATGTTGCTTTTGTAAGTGAGCTCATGTGATTTTATTTTTTTTAGGGGAGAGGAAAGAGGCTGTTTTAATCATATGGCTAGGAACTGAGCTTCATTTTTCTAACAAAACAGCAGACAAGACTTCCTTCACAAAAGCCACTGTAAAACCTTAGATCCAGAGAGGCTTTTTTTTTGTGGATCTGACACAGTTATTTTACGTAACCTCAAAATAATGCTTACAATTATGACAAAGATGAGCAGATACTAGTACTTATTTTAGCTGTATCTTTGGGTCAGCTGAGCTTTGCTTTATGGAGAGTTAGTTGTGAATTATCTCTGCATCCTCCTTCCTTTGCTTGATCTGTAAAACAGCACAGGGCCCTTGGCAGGACTGCTGTACTTATGGACGTCACTGTTGCTTGACTTCTTTGAGTTTGTAATTACAAGCAAACCCCACTAAATTCTCTGGGTTCAAGGATTAGACTGGATTGCATGGCAAGCACACAGGCACAACAGCTTCATGTCATCAAGGTAGACAGAATCATAGCATCGGTCATAAAGCTCCTTGTTCAACTGCCCTCCAGAGCTCACAGCACTACTCCCCAGAGAAGAAATCTCTCACCTGCACAATTCTGCCTCATGAATCTCAGAGGAGCTGCATGCTCGAGCGGTCCACAGCTACCCTCCTTTATACTTACATTTTCAGGCCACTGTTGAATCTGTGATGTACTACTTGAGGACTACAAAACTGACTTAACACTAGCTCTCTTAACTCATCCTTGCTGTAGATTTTGTCTGGAAGATTTAATCTGGAGAGGCATGTTAATGCTCACATACACCTGTGCAAACAATAACTTGCAGACTGGCTAGATAGGCTTACAAACACAGATTTTTGCATGTATATGCAGGTGCTTACATACATTTGGTATGTATCCACATCAGCTGCTCTGCTTGTTCTTTTCAATTTACACATAAAGGTTTCGAGGAAGTAGTACTGTCATTTTACAAAGTAGAACAGCTGAGCATTTTCAGTTTGCAACTGAAACCCTCAGTAGGAGCCATGGAGAGAGACTCCACATTAACAAGGAGTTGCTAGAGAAGAAAGCTTCATTTGTTTGAAGAGATGACTGAGAAATTAATCAGAATACCTCTGGGCATCATGACTGCACACCATTGAATACTAGGGGATACACTAGCAGAGAGAGAGACAGAAGAAACTGTGAAATCTTCTGCAGTACTGAGGCTTTTATTATGTTGCACATCTATCTATTGCTTGTAACTCCTGAGCTGTAGGATAACTGTCTTGTTGCTCTGCATTCCCATATAAGAAATTCCTTGAAATGGTGGAGACTAGAGATGTCTTTGATCTTCCTCATTCTTTTACTGTAGCTCATTCTCCCTTTATTGTTCTATATGAAAGACTTGCTAAAGCAAAGTGTATTGGGATTGGTCATATGCATGGGGGTGTGGGACTCAGTGCTCTGCTGTCACCTGTAATCACAAGGGAGCAGGTGACAGCCTAGGTTCCATGTTCCTGACACTTTCTGGACATGAATTTCAGTCATCAAATACAGGCTGAGCACTTCAGTTGTTTAAAATAGAAATATATGGCATATGCAAGCACATATGTTCAGTAAAAAGACTGAGCCATGTAAATTTGGTATTTGCAGGTGGAGAGTTATGTAATTGTGAGACAACCACATGCATTAAGACTGATCCATTTTCAGTTATGGTAACTCAGGAACAGGTTAGGCAAGCTACCACATGCAAGTTTTTTCTTCATGATTGCGTATTTGACCTTTCAAATTCAATCCTGAAATGCCAGTGATCACCATTTTTGTTGATTATATATCTCTAGCTGTGTAACTCTTTTTACTACTACTCTTTGTTTTTGTTATTACTCTGTGGTTAACCCCAAGACTCTAGAGAAACTGTTGATTGCTGTATTGCATGTTAATTTTGCTTATCATGCACATATTTCCTTTTGCATGACTCAATATAAGGCACAGTGAATCTGTTCCAAGTTGCCACAGCTAAGAAAGAGCTTGTGAGTGTTGTCTGTTCTCTGAACAGACAAGACAAAAATGGTTTTCAGAGTTTTTTCTTTTAAATGTTTTCAGAAGCATTCTTGAAGGCTGGACTGTAATCTGTCTCGTGGAGAGTGCTTGTTTGCTTCTTTGTTGTTTTGGCTTTCCTCTTTGTGGCTCTCTCAATCTGTTCATCTCCTTTCCTTACTGTGTTTCTTCAGCTATGCGTGCAGGAACATTGTTTTCTCCACTGGTCCTTTCACACCAAAACATCTGGACAATGATAGCTTTTCTCTAGCATTCAAATGGTTGAATTAATAATGAGCTGGAACTTGAGGAAGTTATCTAGAATTCTTATAGATAGTGTCCACGATTTGCATATATTTTAGGCCTTTCATGGTGCTTCCAGAAGTCTACAAATAAAATCACTAAATTTATGCCAAAATTTGATTTTTTTTTTCCACATCCTTCTTGTTCTTGAAGATTTCACGCAACAAGCACCAAAAATAAAAAATTACCATACCTTCATCCTTGAGGATGGGTCCTCATCTGCTATAAACAGAGCTAGTAAGACACATTTTTATGTGAAAACACACCTTCATTCCCTAAATCCTTGCAAATGAAAATGGTAAATCATTCACCTAATTAGTCAATAACATGTCTGAAACCTCAATTTACATACATAACACCAGAATTCCTGTTTGATTTTCAGCATGAACAATTTATAGCAAATGCGTAATTGCGTTTGCAATAGCCTGATTGGTTATATTTTATAAAGCCTCCATGTGCTCAATATAATGATTTACCCAGTAATAGTTGTTGCTGGAAAATTATTAACATTAGGCTTCCTTTTTTCCACCAGTGTCAGCAGTGTTCACCTCTATCTGCATATGTTTATATGCAACACTTTCAAAAGTTGTAGAAGAGAACACAGCTCTTCTAATTCCCAAGAAAACTTGTCTCCTACTTCTGTGCTACTGCAGTATCATAATACAGTTGGTTTACGAAAGTAACATACTTCCTAAATGAAACACACATTTTGATATTTATGACTACTACACTAAGATCAAGAGATCAAATATTTTATCAGCGAAGTGACATTGGAAAATCAGTGAAATTTAATCCACCAAACTCACGGAGTCTAAAGGCAGTATTCCCTGTTATGTTCATATTATATTTCTACTGAAAGTGTCTAAACCAGAATGTTAGGCTGCAGTCAGTGACTCAGCCTGTTTAATACCTGCTTCCTCAGGCAGAACCTATTATTCTTTGCTAATTTGATAAGGAATGTAGAAAAAATACCCTTCTAAAAGTAGACGCTTTAATTCAGACAGTTTTTCAAATTTTATCATGACACTTCTGTTCCCACATTACTTAGGGGCAGACTTCCAAAAAACTTTAGCCACAGCGGACAATTTTAAATTACTAGGGGTCCTTGAGAGGGGTCCCTGAGTGGGTTGCATGGTGTCCTATGGAAGGCTTGGAGGGAGTTAAGCACATCTCAAAACGGTGCAGCACAGCACATCCAGCACATGGAGCAATGAAGTTACCATCCTAGCAGGCCAACGGGCACCATAGCTTTGTTCTGAACCTCCATCCTGAAATCTCTCCCTGCAGAAGGCTATATGAAATCATTCCTTTGAGAATCATACCTCTTTTAAGAGAAATACATATATCTAGAAAGTATAAAACTTGTATAGAACATCATCTCATCAGATGCCTCTCCAGCCAGAGGGCAATAAAACCATCACCTCCCTCCTTCCTTTTCCACATCAAAATCACCAATGATAGGGCCTTCAGGGTCTGAGGTACTCATGAGTCTTTTTGTTGAGGCTTTTTTTTGTTCAAAGAAAATCATACAGGATTAGTAGGATCACAGAGAGTGATACTTTATTAACTAATCATTAAAATATTTTACTAATCAATTTAATTATTTACAGTTAATGTAGTTATATTGATACTAAATAAGTAAGAGATCATTAAAACTAATCATTAACTAATAAAACTTACATATAGTAATAGCAAAATATGATCTACAAATAATCAGTAAAATAAAATATATTAGTTTTAGTATATTTATATCTGGTTTATCTTTGTGTTATTTATCCACTGGATTAGGGACAAGGTGAATGTCCACTTAGCCTGATAAAATCTCCCTTTTACATTCTGGGAAGCTCAGGATCCAATGGCCACCAGGATTCTCTTGCCTGATATCCAACTCACACTTTAAGGAACCACACTGAGAGGCACCCCAGCCCTTGTAAGTAAAAGAAAGAGTTGAGATATTATTCCTGGATTTTATAAAGTCTTTAGAGAGATTACATTTCGGAGTAAAGAATACTGACCAAAGGAAACCAAGACAAAGAAGAAGCAGCAGAAGTTCCAGGAACCATGTAAGGAGTGACTGGAAAGACTTCAGCATTCTTGCCCCCCATCTCTGAAGCGTTTCCATGTCTAGATTTATAAAAACCAAAAATGACTGTTCTCGTGCATATGTGGCATTCACGCACATGCCCTGCTCTTTCACAGCATCTCCCCCCCACACCCCCTCCCACGACTTTGCTGTTTCACTGCTCCTATTTATTAGAATTTATTATAATACCCTCTGTCCTAAAGTATATTTGAGTTAACTACTTTTCATGGTGTAAGAACTGGGCCATCATTTATCCCTGTGTGCTTCGTATTATCTATAATAGCTCCTGCAGAATTTGTATAGATGATTCATGCAGTTCTTTGGGAAAAACAATATATGGAAATCTTTTGAAAGACCGTAACTGTCTATTTACTTGGACAACAAAACTAGAAAAAAATTAATCACAACTTTCCTTGAAGCACTACATTTGTATTAATTTATTTATATTGTGTATTACTTTTCACAAAACAACTTTTAATTAATATGCATCTTACAAGATAAGTTGGGACACAATGTACAGTTTTTCCCTATAAATAGTTTCTTCTAGGTTTACATATCACTTTTCCTCAGCAGTTATTCTCCAGGTATCCCATCCTGGAGGTAAATACTGCTTTTTTTACAACAAAGAAGATGATGACAAACTTTGCACATAAATATTGGAGATGTCCTATGAACAGTAAAGTCCAGCTTTTTTTGTTTACTTTTTTCTTTTTACTTTTTTTTTTTTTTTTTAAATGTCATTCCATGGTCTAGGAAATAGCACTTCCTCCCCGCCTCAGACTGCTGAACCACCCTTGCTGAAGGGCCAGTATTGTCTTTGGTGTGCAGGTTGAAACAAGCAGTGCAGGATGGGTTGGGGGAAGAACTTCTTAAGCTTGTTTCACCATCAAAGAAAACATGCAGTTTAATTACAAGGTGTAGTACAGATGGGCTAGCCTGTCTTTTTAGTTTCAGTGAGGAAAACATCAGATGACATGAAGCCATGACTTGAAGCACTGAAATAAATGTTGTGACAGTAGAAGCTGGACCATTTTCTAATTTAGTCTATATGACATTGATGGCAGTTTGGCTATCGACAATATGCAGGAGAGATGGCAGAGACAGATCAGTGTTGGCATATGCTGTTTCTTATAGTGCTTCCAAAGGTTTGTTCTTAGAAGCTGCAGTATTTCCTGTGTGATCAGAGGTAGGGAATGGCTTTGAATGACAACAGTGAGAACCAGCAATGGTGAGCAGCCGGGTCAAAGCAGATCTTGTTGGCAATTTATGGAGATTGAGATGCTGTTGGAAAGACATCACTGAAGTTTTAAGAATTGCTGACATACAGAGAGCTTAGGTACATTTGTGGAGTCATTCTCAAGGGTGCATCATAGTTGTTCTACAGGTTGCATAGTCAGATAACGATCAACCTCAAAGGAATTCAGTTTGGTTTCAAGAGCAGCTTCTGGTGATAAAAGACTTGACTTCGGTGTAGTTTAGTCAGCAATTTTCTACCTTGTCCTATAATGTACACTTATTAATCTTCTGGGCATGCTGCAAAATTCTTCTTATATTTTTAGTTATTTAGAAAAATCTGCAAGTTTGTAGAAGAAGAAGTTGAAGACTATGAGTGATTTATCTGATTCTTTATGTTGTGCTCTTGTCAGGCCTCCTTTAGAGTTCTTTGAGAATCAGCTAATAGGAAAATGAAGAACAGACAATGTAATGAATAAAGATTTTTTTTTTTTTTTTTTTTAATTGGGAAATGTTGCATTTCCTGATTGGGTATTAAATTTTAGAGATTTACAAGAAGTCTGGATAGGTATCAGAAAATAAGGTAATATGAAATTAAATAAATAAATCCCATCAGTAAGAGCTGAAGTTACAAAATGAAAGCAAGTCTGCATTGTAATATTTAAAGAGCATTTAAAGAGCACCATAACTAACTCTTCCCTTGGCAAGCTTATTTCTTTAGCAATTATTTTTTTTAAATATTTCTTCCCATGTGGCATTACCCTATGTTTCATATTGCATAGATTTCCATAAACAGAATACATATGCTTTATAGATGATTGGTCTTTTTTCCTGTTCTGAACAATGCTGATGAAAGTTTTATCCCTGACTTCTATGAGAAAGCCTTTTTTTTTTTTTTTTTTTTTAAAGATTGAACTATATCATGTGCTGTTGAAGAGTTTTGTACTTTTCTAAGCTATTTCTTACAGTGACTAGATAGAGACTAGGGAGTAAACTAATATGGCATCTTGTTTGGAGAAATGCATCTACCAAGTAGCCACCTCAAGCACTCATCTCAGTAAATGAGCTCTACCCTGACCTCTGCTAACAATCGCTGTGATGTCAGCCAGGAAAACTTACCTCTCTGTGTCTTGTCCACATACAGGCCTTGCTCATCTTCTCTTCATGCACTGAAGCCACCATTTTGAATGCTTCCATTTTCATCAGATGTATTAAGTAGGATGCAATTTTCTGAAAATTACAGCTTTTAAGCAACCTGAATCACAGCCATTACTTAAAAAAAAAAAACAAAATAACAAAAAAACAAGCCAGGCTTAAATACATCTTTCAGCCATTATAATGTCATTATCAGACATACTTAGCTAATTAATAGTTGCATTTTGTTTGCAATAATGTTATTTTCCATTATACAGAAAAGACTTGAAGGAAGAATCACAGAATCATAGAATCACAGCATGGCTTGTGTTGGAAGGGACATTTAAGTCATCTAGCCCAAGCCTCCTGCAATGAGCAGGGAGATCTTGAACTAGATGAGGTTACTCAGAATCCTGTCCAACCTGACCCAGAATGTTTCCATCCACCACCTCTCCGGGCAACCTCTTCCAGTGTTTCAGCATCCTTGGTGGAAAAAAAATTCTTCCTTATATCTAGTATGCCAGGATATTAAAACCATACTTTGAAGTGCAGCTATGCCACCCCTGCTGCTGGAGAGGTCTCTGCCCTCTTAGCTGCTGGCTGCTCCTCTCCAGGCTGGTGTTAACTGTGCAGAGTGCTTGTGTGTTTGTGTTATGAGCCAGGATCAGGAAACTGATACAGCTGAAAGATAGCCCAGCACAAACTGTCTCCATGCATGTCAGATGGATCAGTTCCCCCAGCTGCTTGCAGTCTGTATTTCACAAATGCTGCTTCTGGCATGTTGCAGTGCTACACAACAGAGGGAATGGGCAACATTAGCTGTGCATGGAGATGGCTGTGATTTTGGCAGCACTGACAGCTCATAGGTGCCTAAACCTGCAGCCTAAGTTTTTTTCAATAAATGATGAGGCTTCATGACACACAGGCTCCATGAATTCCTTCATTTTATAAATCAGACATGCCTGAAAAATTCTGTATACTACCCGTACAGAATGTATAAATAAACTAGGACTGGAAACACACACAGGTAATACAGACTTAGGCAATAATTTACCTGTGTTGCAGTTTCTGCTTTGTGTATAACATCTGTCTCTGCACATAACATTAGGTCATTCAGTTAAGACCCTCTTTAATAAAGTAATCTCTTCTCAGTTCTAGGGGATGGCCTTGTCTTATCACCTGTTTTAATGGGGGCAAGAGTACAGAATCAACATCACTTACTGATGCAGCATCTCCTTTTGTAAGGTTATCCCAGGTAATACAGAGCTAAGCAATCAATATATCTGTTTGAAAGAGCAAATTTTCAAGATGCACCAAGTATATTTCTAATAATTTGAAAATGTCATCATGGTAGGGAAACATCTTCAAAAGGGAAAACTGATGCATCTTGTCATATTCTGAAAGGATTCTGTGTAATTTTTAGAATAGCAATGAGAAAGTTAGCATTTGCATTCCTTTAATTCCTCTTTCTCCACACAGACTATCTAGCTGATTATTATTGCAGGATTATCCCCTGTGGAGCATTTTTACAAATGCTTTCTTTCCTGTGACCTGTCAACAGATCAGTAAAGTTCACTTGTACTTAGGAAAAATGGAGAGTAGAGCTTTCCATTACAATACCATCCCAAACCATCCTTTTAAAGCTGTATCTTTCCTCATGACACACACCACAGAACTCTCACTTCAGACTCCTTCCTCTAGCAAGTGGTAAACATCACAAAATAATAATAATAATAATAACAAACAAAAAAG
Organism: Todiramphus chloris collaris; assembly: GCA_025345505.1. Classification (NCBI taxonomy): domain Eukaryota; kingdom Metazoa; phylum Chordata; class Aves; order Coraciiformes; family Alcedinidae; genus Todiramphus; species Todiramphus chloris. The sequence goes on from JANVCC010010369.1 coordinate 15,068,698, forward strand.
GATAATTAGAAAAACTTCAGTCAACCATTTGACTTTCAGTCAACCATTTGCCTCCAGTAGATATCACTAATATTGAAGAGAAAATGGTGCCAACTCTCACAATTGAATCTAAACCACTATTTCAAATGGGACAAATGGTGACATGGACAAAGATATATTAGAGCTGGTAGAGCTACAGCAAAAAAGTGCACTGGGCTGTGAACAGCTTCCACCATCCAAACAAATCCCTATTTGGTGTTGATTCAACTGCCCCATAATCCTCAATTTGTTTTGCCTTGGTGAGGTCTAAGTTTTAGGATCTAGCCTAGAGTGATGCTCTGTTTACATATGATTTTTAAGTGTTGAGTACTAATTGTATTGTATTTGCAGGGATCTGAAATCTCTCAAAAGATTTTCAGCTAAATTTTGCATCTATTTTCCTCTTGCCATATCCCTACAATGTTGCAAAGAAAAAAAAAATTTCTCGTTGCTTGTCATGGTTGATAAAATAAATATGTTTTTCAATCCATTAGTGATACAGTGCTTACAACAGAGAGGTGAATTATACCAGGTGTTCCGTGGGATAGAGACATTGTACTCACATTTTGTTTTGTAGGAAATGGTGGAATAAAGGCATGTTTGCATTCTATAGCTGGAAACAAAGAAGTGAATATTCTTGAAGTGGCTGCCTTTAGTGTGAAATGTGGAATGAGGGAGGTTTTGTTTACTGTGAGGAATGTCACTACCAAGTTTCTTAATCCTTTGTCAACACTGAGCTAATTCAGCTTTCATAAAGACAGGGCAGGGCAATGAGTAAATGGCTCAGTTACATTCTTCTACTATCACACTATATTAACATTAGAATTTGCAGGTTGCTCTTCTTAAAGGGCTGTCTCAGATTTATGCTTCATAGGGATTTTGGAGGGGGGGGGAGGGGTAAATCATCAGCAGACTATGCCTTAAGAATATAAGGAAACAACAGAAGATGTCTGTGAAACACAGTCGATGCATTTCACAATGATCTCAGCTATGCTGTAATATCATTTGAAAGCTACAGTACTATAATGGTCACTACAATTAATGCCATTAAAGTAATTAGGCCCAGCAGCTGTAGGGTCAAATAAAGACAGCTTTGTAATAACAATACGGCAGAAGAAAATTACTGGCATTTCCATCTAAATTATATTCCCTAAATTATTATCTTAATACTAAATAAATAAAGTTGCAATAATTCACAGACCGATTACAGATTAAATTAGTGCAACTACTTGCTCTGCAGTTGGCTAGGGTTAACATTTAAAATGTAATTAATAGCCTTTACTCAATGTGTCTGGTTATACATGGTGTTTCTCATTTACATTCCTTTGCAATATGCTGACAGCACTAAATGTCTGATAAGAAAGATCCCATCCACTGGAGGAAAATGGTTCTTCGTGTTATAGTGCTTATGATGGACATGGTTGCTGCACTGTTCTAATAATAATGGCCAGAAAAGGAATGTGGGAGAGAGAGAGGCTCTATGCTGTTTTCTTTTCAGTTTTGTGTTCCAAGCCTTTCCTGCAGTCAACGTGAAATGTAATTGCTCTTTTGACCTCTATCTTCTCTCTCCCCAGGTCTGAGGAAGAGCTACACTGGTTGATTATTGCAGGAATGAAAGGCACTCTAACCTTGTCGACCGAACGCCTTGCTGCTTTCAGTGTTGCCCATTATGCTGAAGGCAGGCAACTCCTGGAGAGAGGCTGAAATCTATAGGAGAGCTGCTTGCTGGGCAGCCTGCCAGCAAGGGCTTCGGCAGCAGCACCGCAGACACCGCCAGGCAGTGAAGGAAGCCAGCTGGGGAAGGGAGAGAGGGGGACTATTTCAGAACATTGTTAGCACAGGGCATAAAGAGCTCTCAGATACTGATCACAGATTGCTTCTTCATTAATAAGAGTTTACATCATCCACCTGAAATGAAAAGTAGCGGAGAGGCGAGGGAGAAGCAATGGAGAGAAAATGGGAGAGAATGGAGAGAAATGGGAGAAGTAAAGGGGAGTATGGTAATTTTATTTTTTTTTTCTTCAGTGGAATGTGGCAGTCATTAAATGAAAAAAAACCAACCCAAACACAAACCACCCCAAACCCACAGTTTTCTCAAGAATAGAGAGATTGTCGCTGTATAAGGATCCATTGAAAATACTCCTCCAAGGAAAATGGGTCAAATAGTCAGTTGCTATAATTGTGCTAAATAGGAAAACATTCACCATAAAATCTTCCTTAGAATATTTTTGGAGCTGTAAGAGGCTGGAAAGCATACCATCTGGCAAGCATTCTCTCTCTTCTCATGTATATGCACTTTTTTATATATATATATACACACATATATATATATACACATATATATATTTATTTTTCAGAAAACCAAAACCTCAGAATTCAGTCAGAAGAAGACATTATTTGAAATTATTTCCTATTACTCTGACTGTAACTTTCTTTACTCTGAGCCAACCATGATGACTGGCTGAATGAGGGTTCTAATTTGACCTGAGGATAATGGGAAGGCTTAGGCAAAACTGCTGAAGGTTACTGATAGTGCAAAGCCAGTTCATTTTAAATGAAGCTATCAAAAAAAGAGATTCAAGTAACATGAGCATTTCCCTTAGGAACAGAGCCCATCCCAGTGGGTTCACTAATGTTTCAATGTCATCATGACTTGAAGTCTGACTAGTGACTCATATAAAAGGAATCAGTGCTCTTTATTTGTTGGGTTGTGTTTTTTTCTTTTCCTCAGTTGTATATCCCTATCACAAAAAACCAAACCAACAAGCAAACAAAAAAATACACAAACCAGAAACAAACAAACAGAAAAAAACCCAACCCAACCGACAAAACATAAGAACAACACTGTTAAAACACAAACAAGAAACATGTTGAGTAACAAGGACTGGATCATTGCTGGATGACTCGCACAGTCATGGAAGCTAAAGCTGCTTGCCACAGTGGGAGATGTGAGGCTAGGATGACAAAGATACCATGAATCATGTGTCCAGAAGTCATGTCACACATTCCACAGTTTTTCCAGGGTGTGGATGGGTGTGATGGCTGCTTCTTGTGGCAGCAAGCCCAGAATACGCTGGCTAGTGACTGCCTTACATTGCCTCCTGCCATGGTCCTTCTCCGGGTCTAGCAGGACATGTCTTCTGGGCTTGTACTATGTCTTCACAGGCATTTTCTGCTTTTGAGAGGATGGTTATATGAGGTCATTTCTGCTCAAAAAGAGAAGCCCTGCCCCACATTAATGCTGTACTGCTGCCCAAGAAACCTGGAGCAAGAAAGATAAAGAAATTGTTTGTAGGTCATGTCCAGAATTGGGCACATATTCCACTCATTCCTTGGAGCAAGGTGTTTAGTCCACCAATGAAGAATCTATCAAAAATATCTGCACATGGTAAAACTAGTTAATGATCTTTATTATTAAAAGGAATGTCTCCCATCACTGAGATGGTCTGAGTTTGTCTGAGTTTATCACCAATCCTTTATGTGCAGTTATGTCTTTTATGGAGCTCCATATCATCAAATTCATAATTCCTTGTAGGAATTTGCTACTATGACCAATGTTCCCATTTAATTTCTCAGTATTAAGCAAAACTCACTGCACACTCCAAACCTTTCACAGGGAGGCTAGTTTTTCCACTCTTTAAAGTTGTCTTCTGATACTTTTTTTAATATTTTATTCAGAATATCAACATCCTGCCTGAACACAATGCTCTTGTACAAACCATCCCACTTTCATTTTCAGAGCTGCTGAAGTCCTCTACCTTATACATAATGGCTTCTATTATTTGATACAAGCTGAACTGCTGCATGGTATGCCTGGTCTCTGTCTCCACTTTTATTGGAAAAAGAAAAGCCACAGTGATGTGTCAAAGTGAAAGAAGACATGTTTTAAAATAACATGTGTAAAGAACCTGAGTGTGCTAATACAGGGGATCCTTTCATGCAGTTACCATACCTTCAATAGTTTTACTATGGAAGCAATACAGATTATAGACAGGAATTGTTATATTTACACTTCACCTTATAGAGAAAAGGTATGAGTGTTATTTTTACTCATGCCCTGTACATTTCAAAAAGCAGTTATCAGGATTAGTGTTAGAAAAGGCAGGATATTGTACAGGCAGAATTGGCACAGTAAGAAGAATGAAGCCAGGTGAGCAGGATCCTAACACACAAACAAGAATAAACATATTTTCTCCAACACACTGCAGGAGCTAAGTGGCTTTTTCCTCCATTCTTTCCAGAGTTCAAATCCCTGGCAAACAGCTTGCTGCAGCTCAAGTTATTTTGTTTGGAGAAATCTAAAAAAGGTTAAGCCAACTAACACCATGAAACAAACGGATCAGAAGTATTTCAGCTCTGGAAAGTCAAAGTATTAAATAAATTGTAAGTTCATACTGTGCCAGTTCTTAGTTTTCATTGCCTTAATCTGAAGGATGAAGTAAAATAAAATTGTATCAGATAAAACCAAAACAAAATTAAAAGGTATGAGTAGCATGGCATGACATATAAAAAAAATAGAAAATAATTGGTTTCACTCTGTCTGATCACATAGAACTTCAGCAAATCAGTGTATTTTTTCCTGAAAGCAGTTCAAAGAACATGAGCTGCCTTTTGGATCCTGTGGGTTTTTGTGTCTCTCCACTCTTGCCATGTTCAACACTTGCTACTTACACACTTTGTATTGAAGATACAAAATGGGAGCTTTGATTGCGAATCTGACAACATTTTTTTTTTTTTTTGGCAATAAAAATAGGTACAGTTCTCTGCAATACAAGTGCCTACTTAACACAAATGGTTTTTGAACATATATAATTGCATGCACTCTGAAAACCAAATATTCCTGAATGTTGAATGCACCTTGCATGCATCGGCTTGAAGCACAGGTACTTTTTCTGCCTGTGAATCAGGCCTGGTTTGCAAAGAGCATAGAAATGCATACTACATAATAAGACTCCTGTCCACCTAGACCTTCAATCTACTAAAAAGTAATAATAATTGTAATTTTTCTAAAGCATGGTGGTATGTTCACCATTAAACCACTGGTTTATAAAGCAGAATGTTTATAAATTACCCAGTATAGCTGTAAAACCAACTTTCTGAGGACTCTGTTGTGGTCCTAAGTGAAAAATCAATACTAGCAAAAATTAAAAGATACAGAAAGTTTTCCAGTCTGTACGTGCATTTTGGTGTATGCTCTATTTGGAGTTATCGTTAATTCTGATTTGGTTTTGTTTGTTTGCTTTCATTGGCATTGTTCTCACACAGATGACAGTTTCTACTCTTAAAGCTTGGGGGAAGGGGTGTTAGTGAACTGTAGAAAGATAACCAGAATGGAAATCCTGAAAAATATGTTAAAATGTTGGTTCTTTTGCTACCTGTACAACCCTTCAAGGTGCTGGAGTTTTACTGTTGTCATTGAACTGACCTGGGAGAGATGATAAGCCTCTGGAAAAATCATGAACTCACCCCTACGGATTGGGCTCATGTGTGTCTATGGGTTCAACAATTGGGCTTGACGCATACATGTAATCTGTGTTTGCTCTTTGCTTTATTTTAAAGGTTGAAACGTGGCATTTCAAAAATATAATGTCAGATAAGTAGTAAGTCTGAATGTTAAGGGTTTACTGAATATCAGATTTCATCCAAGGAGATGAGAAAGACATAATTTCTGCAATATTTGCCATATTAGGGCTTTTATTTTTGTAGGAAGGATAGATTTTGTCAGAGTGGCTGGCAGCTCCTTGTCAGCAGAAGGGTAGGAGTACAAGAAGCTTCCTTGTGTTCAGTATCAGCAGCTCTTGTTTAATTTGCATTTGAGGGAGGTTTTTTCCATAGCGTGTTCATTTGCCAGTGAGTTAATGTGTCCCTGAATAATCAGATAAGAATGAATAGAATTACTAATGATAAGAGGAGGTAGAACAAGGGCATGCCAGTAAAGGAGCCTTTCCTTCAACCAGCTAATCTGAATAGACCATAATTTGAACAATCTCAGGTTTGGTTTGGTCTCACTTCTTTTCCCAAGGTAGATGTAGAGGTGTTTTTTTTCTCTTAAAACTGAGTTTAGAAAGTTAAATGCTGTGGATTGGCTATGACAGCTACTACTTCATTCTGTGAAGCTGGAGTTGAAGAAAAAAGCAGTCTTACTTACAGCTAGGCAAACATGCCACTTACCTTCTAAATCCACTCCAAGAGCTAATTAATTAGAGTAAAAAATATTCTCTGTGAAACATAAAGGGAAAAAAATCAAAACACACACATACAAAAACCAAACCAAACCAAACAAAATACACAAAAAACCCCCATACAAAACACACATGAATGGAAGACAAACAAACAAACAAAACCAGAAAAATTTTGCTCCCAGTGCAACATACTCTTCATGTGTGCAAGTCCTATTGACTTGTCATAATTGCATTAGAGTAAATGCAAATGTCATAAACCTTTAGGGTTGTAATGTGCTGTTCAGGAGGCAGGCATGCACAGTGAAGGAAGGCAGATTTCCAAACAGCTTTGTCAGCTGATATTGGGCCTCTGGGGCTCAGAAAGTAGGTTGTGAGCAGCAATGCGTGGGCTGCCCTGCAAGACTTGTTGATGTTCAAGTGATGGGGCCTTGACCTCACTCTAGAGGTTATGGCTGCACTGCAAGGGTTTGTGTTGCAACCAAGGACGATGCTTCAGGCTGTTTAAAAATGCACTTGTGCACCCTTTTTTAACATTCTGTAAGGGGTACAGTGACGAGCAAAAGGCTGCAACACAAAGTTGCAGCATTTGAAAACATCGCACAAAACCCCATTTACCACTGGTAAATTAATCCCTTGTATTGTGTCCTGGACAAAGCAGCACTATGAACACCCTATAGTTTTCTGTTGAATTATTACTTCTAAACTTCTGTACCTCAGTATGGATTATCCCTTTTAGCTGGAAGACTTTGTAATGCAGATGAAGCTACTTTTGAACAAGAGAGACAGGTGTTAATGGCCAAGATGCAGGAGGCCCAATTTTAAACTTATGTATGATGTAATTTCACTTGGCTTCACTCAGCTTCTAACTTGGTTGTGTCTGAGCAAATTCTCACTGAACACAATGAGTTAGACCCTTTAAACATAATAACTAATATAGAAAGTAGATATTTCATAATTTTATTAACTTTTGCTTCACAAATCTCATAGTGATTGTTAGCATGAAACTGAGTGTATATGTCACAATATATTGAAAGCTAATATAGAGCTATGAATATCCACAGCAGTATAGATGCAGTTTGAAAGAAAACACAATCACTCAATAGATGTTACAGTCTTTCAAGCTTTAAGTCTCTAAATATGTATTATGCAGTAAACGTTAAATAGCTCCTGCAGCCCAAAGCCTTCCTGTAGATTTTGCTTTGGCCTCTTAATAATGTAGACATGCATTTCCTGATTGCATATCATCTGCTCAGCAAGACAGATATGCCAGCTATAAACTATTCTGCCTAAATAACATAAACTACACGACCTTGAACTGACCTTTGCAAATTATTTGGACCAACGATGTGTTTAATTGGGAATTTAATTGTCAAAAGAGATGTTCCTGGGCTTTTCCAATCCACTATTATGTTCTTCTGCATTTACTTCCAGATAACTCCATTGACTTAGAGAAAGGCATACTCTGGACAGAAAAAAATAATTAAAAAGAAATAGCAGTGCAACAGGCTCACAGCAAAACAGCAGAATTTGCACGACAATAAAGCAAATAGACCAAGCTGTGAAACAGGGCAAATAACCATGGTGGCCACAGAAATAGCCTCCCCAAAAGAAGCACCAGATCCTTGAGAGATGATTCAGCCACTGTTACTGACACTAAACTTCATGACTGCTAATGCTGTTGAAGGGCACTGAAGAGTGCTTGATCCTATCACTGAAATCACAAGCATCTCCTTCAAGCAATACATCCCAAGAATCACCCTAGATATTACAACAACCCAGTCCTTTCTGAAAAAAGCCTATGCTTGACTGAACCAAGTTGGGCCTTTATAGTTCTTTTCTAAACTCTCTTTCCTTAGTAAAATAACAGAAAAGAAAAAAAAAAAAGCTACCTAATCTGAACAAGTTTTTATACTTTGTCCATCCCTGTAGTGCTTGAACATTTATGACTGTCTTAAGATCTGTAGTGGTGCCTATCTAAATATAGGAGTATGGGATTCCTCATTTAGACAAGAATATGCTTCAGAAATCACCCTCACAATTCAGATTCTATCCAAAAATTCTAGCTTTGTTTACCTCCAAATTCACCTTATAATCAGCCAACTACAGAGAAGATGCAATATGCAAGAAAAGTGAAGTTACTGAGATCCACCATAGCAGCAGAACACAGAGCAAGAGGACTCCTCTGTGGAAACTGGAGCACATCTCAGGCATTGTTTGACACAGAGGTGCCAAGCTAAGGACATCTAGCACCTAATGTAGATACTTATACAGGAGGAACAAAACAAGTAGGATGCTTACACTGTGTAAATCAGAGAGATTCAAGCTATGGACAGTGTGTTCAGATCATAGAGAGATCAAGAGAAAAAGGTTTTGCTTTAATGGTAACCTGCTGCACAGAAATCCTATTCTTCCGCTGGTTTCTTAGTGCCATTGCACCTCAAAGAAAAAAAAAAAAGGAAAAAAAGGCATGGTCTGACTATGCCCACTAGAATGACAATCATTAATTGCTAGTTCTTCATCCCCTCATGGAATTTATTAATGGCAGGCAGCTGGTAAAGTGAAAAGAACTACATGCCTCTAATTTTTAAATATCATTTTGTTCCCTCTGTGCTGCAGATTCTTTTGAAGCACAATGCATCATCCAGTGAATCACTGAACTTAGTATCTCGGGCCTGCACAATTTTTTCCAAAAATAGGTACAACTGGCTTTGTTACTTCAAGTTCTCCCCAGTCCCTTAAGGGATTGGTGTTGCCTTTCAGGTACGCAGACAGTGTCTGGGAATGTCTGTGATCTTTAAAATAGAAATTTCCAACTCCACTGTATTGGTATGAAATCCAACTCTGTATTTTTCCCTAAGCCACAGAAAATGTCAAAATGTGCAAAGTGTAGTGGTGGTCAGAATTAGAGCCCTTACTGCATTATACATGTTAAGCTTTATGTCTCAGCAATTGTCCTATATAAAGAATTCCAAAAGCCTGTATTTTAAAAGGTCTTCACATGGATATTACATAATAATGACTGTGAAGGAGCAGGTGTGTTCTGCTAGTCCACCCTCTGTAAGTCACTTGTTTCTGCAGTTGGCAAGAGTTTTTACAAAATGTTATGGGAATGTCTACAAAGTTGTCGCCATCTATCTGGGGAAAAAAAAAAAACAAAAACAAAACCCTCATTTTAAGAAGGATTTATTCATTCACATAACTAGACTCTAAAGTAAATGTGCCATGCTATATGCTTGCACTGTCCCCAAAGTTGCTGCATATGTTTATTGAATTGGCCCTTTCCAGTGGTTATTGCTGGTCAAATCTGACTTATTTTAACTAAAAGGGGAACAAATAACTTTCTTTAAATATCCCTCTAAGCTGTGGTCCCAAGTTCACAGGAGTACAAATCTGTGTTTAGGAACTATCTTATCAAGTTGCCTCTCTAAAATCCAGCAACAACATAAAGACAATATTCAAGACACACAGCTTTAAAGACAATTATACTGAAACCTTTCAGTGTCAGGGATTTGGATTCAGCAACAACAAAGATGAATATCCATTCCTGCCTGTTGATAAGCCACCAGAAGATTTTTTTAAAAAGTTCACAGACCTTAATTTTTGTGGAGAGAAGTCACAGACTGACAAACTGGATTCTCTCTAGAAACAGGATGATACCAAATAATTGAAAGGCTTGGGATATGTTTCCTGTGCATGCACAGTAGGATGGAAGGATCAGACTTCCAGTATGCCAGCTACTCTTTGTTGCTTTGTGAAGGCAGCTGATCATCGCTGGTTGCAGGGTAGCTTTGTAGGGAATGTGCAATAAGTCCAACATGCCTGCTGTTGAGCTTTCTGGACTGGCTGTTGGAGCTGCTGTAAATGCAGACTTGCAGCTCCTGCTCTGAGATTACCATGAATACTAGCAGTAAGAGTGAGAAGCACTCAGAAACAGATTCATTATCCTTGATGACTGTTTTGGTCAATTCTTACTGAGTTGTGAAAAACAGACAAAGCAATCATCTTCATGTTTTCGACATGTATGTGGCAATGACAGACATAGATAAATTCTGGCAGCAAAGTTAATTTCACTTTTTCCGCTTTGGTGCTTCATAGTGACCTACAAAAAAGTCCAATGGGCAACAGCAAAAATAGTATGCAGAGGAGTGAGATGGTGTTAGTAAACAGGTGCTCAAATATGTGTTCTCTTTTTCTCAAAAAACAGCAAATCAAAATCACTTGATATGATTGCAGTGTCTTGTATATCATTCTGTATAACTGGTCCTATTGTATTTCTTCACCAGCATAATACATATCAATTACTATTTGCAGGTTTGGAGATGTATATATTTGTTACATCTTCCCTGAAAGGCTGGAAAATAAAAAGCATTTTCATTTAGCTTATTAACATTATGTAAATGGAAATGTAACTAGCCTTAATTTGCTGCCACTGCCTTGGAAATACTTAAACATTATTATTACTTAGTTCAACATTCCAGTTTTATCTCTGAAATTAATGCTTTTAAGCTCAATTTATGCTTGTCAACAAATAATGATCATAGATGTGAGCTGGTTCATAATCCAGAGGTACTAGGTTACAATGTGTTGCCATGGAAACTGTTTTATTGCATTTTCTCTACTTGATTTAAGACATTTGACAATCATAGCAACTGTTTGCCTGTCTTCCCGTATCATAAAAAATTCAAAACCACAAAAAACCAATAGGGGACATTCATACAGTTCTTGGACCTCACTATAAAAATAAAAAAGAAATGACAACTTTATATTTAATAGGGACCTTTTGTGAATAGTTTATCTTGCAGAATGTCTACGAGTGTTGGAAAATTCAATCAGTGGCTAGTCATCGAATGGACCTGTCTTGCCTGTGGTTCATTTTGTTTATTGCATCATATATCTTTTATGATCACTGGGACTTTAGCCTGAAACAGCATTTTCTTTAACAAGAGCCATGTTTCCTCTAACGTTGTTTATTGCATCTGAAACATTACTCTTTGAAACCACAGTACATTTTCAATTGAGCAAAGGTCTGTAACGGAATACAGCATGTCTGTGTTTATTCAGGATCCCGAGTAAAAAATATCCCAGTTCATGTAACATTAATCACTTTGCCAGTGTTCAGCTGAGGTCATTGCCACATTCCTAGCAGTATTAAGCCGAGTCAAGATTAATCACGTACATTAAACCCTGCAAGGAAAGCATGTGAAGCGGATCTGAAATTAGACATTTGGTGAAGGACTAAGAGAGCACTGTTACAAAATATGTTAGCAGTGCTGTAGCAAGCTTTCAGAACGATACAAGATTTTTCCAACTATGTTGTTGTGAGCTCATCTGTATTTAAGGCTTTGTTGCTTTTATTTAGCACATTTTTTTAGAAGTTTTAAATAAAACCACTAAAATTCTTTTTAGATTGTAGGAGTGATTTCCCCCCCTTTTTTTTTTTACTTACTCCTACATTTAAAAAATGCTTTAATGTGTTTGTATGTAACTCAAATTAGGCTTTTGGTGTTTTTTTAAAATCAGGTAATAAAATCCTGCAATATTTTAAGACAGAAAAGTTAATAATTGAATAGTATTTTAATTCAGTTTTCCTTTCATATTTTGTCTTCTTTCTGTATGTGTACATACATTAGTACCATAATGATGCATATTTCATGCTGATATCTCTGCAACTGTAAAAGATGCATTTTACAGTATGTCTTTATGTTCTACATGGTAGACTGAAACAATTCCTTCACCTGTTCTTGTAAACTTCCATTACATGTTTGTTTGGGGGTTTTTATGCTATACAGTCATAAAGGGATAATTGAAGCACAAATAAATCCCAAGGAGAAAAGCTTTGGTGACATGATGTTTACAGTCAGTTATCTCTGTCTTGAGAATATACTGAAGTGTCGAAAGCACTAGATTCCTGATTAAAAAAAAAAAAAAAAAAAAAAAAAAAGGGAAACTAGGCAACTCAGCAACAGGAATGGAAACTAAACTGCTGAACTATAAAATTAAATCAGGCAGATTGACATTATTTTGTCATTCTTCAATGCCCTATCAATGGCCTGTAATACCAAATGCTGTCTTTTTCAATGACAACAAAAAGTTTTTTTCATACAGCTAGCATCCAAAATCTGAGCTTGCCTTAATTGTGGCTGTATAAGGTTGCGGCCTTACACAGATCTACAGAATCACAGAACTAAATAAAACACACTGCAACACAGTCATCTAATCAGAGCACAAAAAAAGGCTCCTGGCTTGGGCTGGATGGACTGTGTATTGAAGACAATCCTTCCCTCCTTGGAAAGTCCAGTAGTCCCTATCCAGACTTCTATGATGTGCAGGGGGTTATCACCACCTCAGGGTCCTTGACAGGAAACTGTTTTCTATAGAAAAGGCAAGTGGCATTTAAGACCCTCATATCCTGAAAAGGATGCCTCCCACCAAACTCTACAAGCTTCAGTAGAATTGTGACATTTCTGCAAGGGTTCGGACACTATTAAGTTTTTTATCTCCTTCCCTATGAACTTCCACTGAGCAAGAGTGGGCTTTTTGTAGCAGACCAGCGCAGAAAGCACTGAAAATGTCTAATGCTTCCATGAACTTAGAAAAGAATGTTCCTTTCACGGATCATCAGAGGCACTGGTCACAGCTGAAGGCAGGAGATGCTTCTAGTAGCAATGAAATTTATGAGACATCTGTTTCATGTATGTTTGCCACAACTTTATGCCAAACTGATGTCTGGAAACAATCTTTATTCAGATCTGACTGGCATGCATTATTGATGTTCCTCTACAGAATTAGTCTCTTTTTCCAGTGGTAGTCTGGGAGGTTTCTTTAACAGAGGTTCCTCTCTGCTGCAGAGGCTTACAACATTGGAAAAGAAAAAAAGAAAAAAAAAAAAATCTGCTGCCTTCCTGGGACATTCTACTACAGGTATCACATACAAGGAATCTGATTACAAAGGCATCTGAATTCTTGCCCACTGGTTACTTCCCTGTCTTCTGGGCAGGCTACTTATTTGTTGAAGCATTGTATTCCCATTTCAGACTTGCCCACAGGTACTACTTCGTGCTGCCTCACCCTTGGCCTTCAGTATATCAGTCTGAGCTTTTGTTCTTTAGATACAGGTCTTGTATTTGCTGTAGGACTTCAGAATGAATTCTGTGGCCTACAATGCTTCAGTAGCATGCACAATACATGTTCTGTACACCTCCTAAAATACTTACTGCATGGTTTTCTGTAGTGGCAGGGATTTGGACTATTTGTACAGTGTCCTTTCCAAACCTGTGCTCTGGTGTTCTCTTAAAAAATGGCTACAGTCTCATGATTTTGACTCTGCTCCTAATTCTGACACAGACTTCATGCTTGACACTTGGAATTTGCACCTGTGCGTACTATCTGACTATCTAGCAGTTTTGTCTCTGACTCTAGCAGGTATCTGTTATATTTGGGCTTCTGCCACGTATTTTGAAGGAGTTATTTATAAATACCTGTTTGAGAAATAAACCACAATGTGTTGGTTTTTTTCAAATCTTTGTAGAAAATAAGAGGTAAGAAAACAAACAAACAAAAGGAAGTTTTGTTCTCTTTTCTGTCTTTGAGAACATTTGCTTCCAAAAACTTCATTAATTCAAGTTTAAAGCGAACGGACAGGGCCTTTCATGCCTGAAGTATATCAAACTACATGTGCAGCATTGCCCCTGGACATCAGTTTACCACTGGCTTTCTTTGGGATTAAATTTCACCAGTACCTGTTCCATTAACTTTAGGCGATGCCAAAGTATTATGTAGTGTTGGTAGTATTTCTACATGTAAAGTTCCACCACCACTACAACCTGACAATGTTTTCCTGAGTCCTTTTTTTTTCATTTTTTTAAGTCATTGATTGATTGGATGACTGATATTTCATCACAGATTTGGAATTTACAGAGAACCTGTGTCGGTCCTAGGAGTAGGAATGCCTCTTAGCATGGTATTACAGGCCATTGATAGGCCATTGCAGAATGACAAATAAATAGCCTGCCCAGAAGACAGGGAAGTAACCAGTGGGCAAGAATTCAGATTCCTTTGTATCAGATTCCTTGTATCTGAAAGTCATAGAGAGATGTAGTTTGGGTTTCTAAAATCACACAATTAATTTCACTCAACACAAAAATACACAGACATACAAGAAATAGTAACTCTTGCATTATTACCTTATACCTGATTTCTTAGCATTTTAGAACATTCTTCTGGTAGTCAGTGACCTAGACTACAATGTTCTGTGTGACTTTCCCAAACCATTTTTCTTCCAAACCATTTACTGCTTGCAGCTCAGTTCATCACTTGTTACATATGCTGAACAGGCAAACCTCTCTGCTCTTCTATGAAAGCAGGTTTATTTCTTCCATTCTTCTGTCTAGGATTTCCCATGCAACTCTGTGAGGCCCCATTCCAAAACTTTGATTTCTTTGCACATTATGTTTCTTTTTAGTGAGAAAGTTACTGCAAAGTAACTTCTTTCCTTTAAGAGTGACAGAGCACTGGAGCAGGCTTCCTAAGGAAGTGGTGGACTCTCTTCTATAGAGAATTTCAAAAGACTTCCATACCTGCCTGTATCTGTTCCTGTGTGGCCTTCCCTGGGTGATCTTGCTCTGGCAAGGTGGTTGGACTGTTGGTCCCTTCCAACCCCTACCATTCTATGATTCTGTAGTGTTGTGAATTTATAGCACAGCCATTCTTCTGTACTAAATCCCTCACAGTGTGGATGCTCGAAGGACAGAGGCAGATCATTTCTTTTTACCACAGCTGCGTCAGATGAAGTGTTTTCTATCCCATGATACCAAATGTTTTTACCTGTTGCTCTGAATAGACATTGTTTGCATGTCTTAATCTGCTCCTGGCAAAATAAACTGGATTAGTGTATGTCTAAAATGTATTTTTTGGCAATTCATACAGCAGATCTGGTGATGGCCGCTAGGACAGCATTCTGAGAAGAGGCAGGTCTCTGTCCTTACGATACAGTTAAATGAAATGGCGTAACCCAATTTCATGGTTTACTGCAACCAAAAGGGGTGGTCCTTCTCTGTTCAGTCGTCAATTTCCTCTGCATCACTCCCACCTAACCTACATACTGCCAGTGACCTCCTTGGAAGTGACACAACTGCCCCTCTGACTGCAGAGTGAGCTGATTCAGCTCACTGAGCCAGCAGCATACTAACCCCACAAAACAGTCAACAGTTTTTTGTTGGCTTAACAAACTCTACTGACTCAGAGGTCAAATGAGTGCCAGAGCTGTGCAATGGAGAGGATAAGACCACACAGATTGAAAGGCTGGAGAAAAAGTGGGAAAACAGGGCCTGAAGAATGGGACTGCCCCTTTTGGCAGCAGCAAGCTGTTAGAGCAGCTCAAGTGTCTGGCTGAGCTGCGCCCTTACTGTGCACAAAGGATGCCCATATGAGAAAGAGTGAAGTAGCTAGTGTGCTGTAAAGTCACACCCCTGCATACTTTGCAGTAACTTCACTTCATCCATAAGTCTTTTGTTCTGTGTTTATTCTCCAAATTCCCTCCCCGCAGGCAGGTAAGGGAAGTAGCTTCAGCTAATCTCCTTAGCATACCTATTGTCTGGCTAAAGTACAGTCAGTATGTTCAACAAGCCTCCATTGTAACCAGTCTGGGAGAGAGAAAACACAATCCATGTAAGTTGTATACCCATTTGCCAGGGTATTCAGAAGTACAGCAAACCTGCAAACTCTCCACACCAACCAGAAGAACTCCTAATTCTTGGCCATTCACCCCATCACTGCATTATGTCAGAGTTTAAATTCCTAGACGTTGATTAGGTGGGAGAAAGGTTTCCCAGAAAACTTCTTCTGGATGAATGCACATACACTGCACAGCAGAATATGTAGAGTTCCTTATCTAATTAATTCTGTAATTAACAGGCGTTGCCCAGTTTTGGAGACATCAGCCTTTTTATGAGCAGAAGTAATGCCAGTGACTGGGACAGAAAATGTGGTTTTGAATTAAATTTTCTGTGACCAGTTTTGACCTTATTTCCCCTAGTAATTAGCAAGAATATTCTACTAGAATCAATGGCTTAACAACAATAGGGGCAGCTTCAGAATATGACTATTAGGCTGTAAACAACCACTGCAGATGAAACAAGAGTTATTCTCTAAGTCTATTGTGTCTTCTTCATTACTGTACTCCCGTCTCTTCCTAGAAGTTACTAAACCTCACCTCTTCCAGTAAAAAAAAAAAGAAAACAAAACTCTAATTCACTTCTGCCTAAGTGGGTTTAACTGCTTCAACAGTGGAGAAAATAATTTTGATAATTGGTCTTATTTTCACTGGAATGGTCTAAAGAGTGCTCAGGTCAGGGACAATATGATGTACCATCCGCAGGCAGATGATGGGCAGTACCTTTTCCACAGGGACAGTGGTTTGCTGTGTAAATGTCTATCTCCACAGCTCCTGTCTCACAACGTGGTATCTTCAGAGGAAGTGACTTTTAAGGAGCACTTAGATAGATATTGGATAAGGCATTAAAAGATAATCTAATTTTAATCATTTGTATCTGCAAGAGGATGTAAATTAGTAATGGTTTATCAAACTTTACAGTTGAAGTTATTAAAAAAGACCTCTGAATAGTAGATTATTAAAAAAATTATATATAATATATACATATATTTACACACTTGCACATACATTACTGCAGGCAGAGCTAAAACGACTTTGGGGTTTTTTGTCTCTCATAAAAGAAATGGCTCACACATGTTGTCCAGCTTAAAAGTTTTCAAGAGAGCTGATTGCCAGCAATTATTTTTTATTTTATGGTTCATTCTTTCACTCTGTGTTTGGTTTTTTCATATGGAGTGCTCAGTGCAATACAAAGGTTTGCAGACGGCTGGAATTCCTAGATCCCTCCTGAAAGCTTGTTATTAACAGAGGCTTCTTAAAAGTACTTTCCATAGCTGCTGGCTGCTCCTGAAATGCATAACAACAAGCTTTCTTGTGATGGATAAAAAACAAAACAAAACAAAACTATACACACACACACCCCCCCGAAAAAAAAAAAAAATACACTCGTTTTCCTCATTCTGAGGAGGAGGTATAATGTCTTTATAAAGTAATAATTAAAAGAAAAACAATTATTGGTGCCTTATCTGGACCTTGCAGCTGTACTTCCCCCTTTTGCATTAGCAGTGTGTGTCCTAAGGTTATGAAAAACCATGAAAATTGCATCTTAAGAGGAGTTTTATTCTTTTTCCCAGAATTTGATTGAAACAGACAGCTACATTTTGTGTATATATAATTAGGCAGTAAAATAGGCTTTGAAGGCAGCTTTCTGTTTAGTATGTGAGTCACACATACAACAGTCTTTCATTCAGCAACCAAAGACTGATCTTTTTAATGCCTCAACTCGCTCAACATGTTTTCTGAATGCTACATCTTGCAGGAAAGAGGGGGGAGGGTGGGGGGAAAGGGAAGGGGGAAAAAAAAGAACCAAATGCTTTTAAGCCATATTTCTCTCTTTCTTTCTTTCTGTTTTTCCTTGTTTCCCCAAATGAAAAACAATCTGAAAAGCCAATCTAGCTAGTCTGTTGTGATTTAACCTTATGACAAACTGATTTTTATCATCTTTCTTTCCAGATTGTTGTCCAGGGCAGCACTGAATGCTGCACCAGCTCTAGGCGTATCTAATCCTCCTCATAAAAGGCCATTGTGGTAGTAAAACTGAGACCAATGGCTTTTTCATTCTCCACCTCTCAGCTCTCCAAAGTAATGGCAATGGGGTCTCCTCTTCATGTTTTTCTTTTCAGATGCATAGTTTCTCCTTTTAATAAGGCTAAAATAGAGAGAAACAAAAGGAACACAATCACATTTTCGTCAAAGCTCTTTCTATAAATACTTTCTGGAGAATTGAACTTAGAACAATTATCTGCAATCTGAGTTGTTGTGACACTGTGTGTGAATACAGAAATGTATCCATGGAAGTTTCTGATGATTATGAAGTATGTGAACATGTTGAAATGTTGGGCAGATAATACTTACGGCTTCATACTTTCTGCTAAGGCTCACACTCTGGCATTTTTCCTCACCCTGAAGCCTGTAGAACTAAGGATGTGATAAAAAGGTAGTGCTCAACCCAGCCACAGTTCTCACACCTACTCCTTGCAAAGTAATCATGTAGAAGAGATCACCCACTTATTTTGTGGACTTACAACGCATTCTGGTCAACAATATTTTCCCAAACAAAGGCAAATTCTAACACAGGATTTTTAAAAAAGAACAAGTAAGAGTAGACAGCAAGTGTTTTCCTGAAAAAGTGCACTTTCCTGTTTTGTTTTGTGTTTGTTTGTTTGTGATTTTTTTTAATCCCTGCCCTTAGTACTAAATGTTTTAATTAATAATATGATAATGGTTCTATTCCAGAACTAGTTCACCATCTTGGACAGCAGTACGAGAGAAAGTTCCTCTGCATTTGATTACAAATTTTTATTTGACCTCAGAGGAATGCTTTTAACCACCAAAGTACAGAGTGCTAGATAAAAAGATTTACAGCTAGAAACAGTTCACACAAATTCATTTCTTCACATAAACTCAGAGCGTTTTTAATACTTATTAATACAATGTACTTACAGATATCTTTTAATATCACTATTAAAGTTAAAACCCAGGAACACTGTTTAAAAGCTATAAAACTTTGCTTTGGGCAATTTTTTTTTTTTTTATTCTGAGGGCATTATATTTGGTCATTTACAGAAGTGTAAAATGAAAAAGAAAAATTTTATAATAAAAGTATATATAATTTTTTCCTAAATTTCAAATATGTAGAGAAAAGAAAGGAATAGTATTTAATTTGCAAAATACTATTCTGTGGTCCAGAATATGGAATAATTCATAAGTATCCTTGTCTTCTAAGTACAATTTGGAAATATTTTGTTGGGCACTCCTGGTGAGTATGAGAGCTACAATACCCTCTGTAGAAGCAGTGATTCTCACAGCATTACTTCCAGCTTCTTTCACAGTATTTCTGTGGGAAGATGGTTGGAAAAATAGCACTTCTGGCTTCAAGACACCAGAGAAAACCTTAGACTCCAGAGGAATCCCTAAGGACTCAAGACTTCCTTAACCAGAATTACAAAGCGTGCACCACGTCTTTTTTTTGCATTCCCATGGTTGTTCAGGGAATAAGACAACCCTAACCCATCCCCACTTAAAGGGTTTGAATCCACAGAGCAACTTTACACAAGGCAGATAAAGCTGAGACCAGTCTGTGACTTTGGACTATCTTTCTTTTCTCTGGTCTCAAAGAACAGAACAGTTTCAGGCACTGGAATGCCTGCTTTAATAGTTGTTGCTCGCAATATGCGTGTAAATCTAACGCAGATGTTCTTAATCACATTACACTTGATCTCGGTGTACTTAACAAACATAGTCCTCGGGGCACCCTGTAAGGTAAGCAATCACTGTTACACGAAATTACAAGTGAGGAAGCAGAAGCATTGTGCTGAGGAGACCCACAGGTTTCAAAGTCCAGGTTGTGCAGGGGCTCACCAGCGAAATAGATCACCTCTGCCTTGTGTCACAAACAGTGACAGCTTGAGCACATGCCACTGCTTTAAAACAGAGACATAAGTGATCCACCCAGTTTAGCTACAATTCTAACTTCTAATAAGAAAAAAGATCAAGCAGTGATGACAATGCTTGTTACTTTCTTGTATCACAGCTGTGGTGTGTAACATCAGCTAAGTTTCATGGCGTCTGCTGTGGTACAAGTCCAAGACGTACCAAGGACCATAGCAAGCATATTGGAGTGCTGTACACATATTACATATTGAAACAGTAAGACATAACAGAAATTGTTTTGAATGTTGTATAGAATTCTCTGCATTCTCAAGTAATTCATTGCCTTTTGTGGGAAATTCTCACAAAAATAAATTCTTCTGTGACTTTTATTCCCTAGCACCAGAAAAGTAAATCTATGCATTCCTTGGAGGTTTTTTTTCTTGCCATTGTCTTCTTATCAGACTTCCTCTCTTTTTAAATTAAACTTCCACAATCATATCTATGCAAAAAATATCTAAAGACTGAGTCTCCTCCACAAACATCAAGAACACAGGCCTGCAATGTTTCAGGTAGCTCCACAGAGAATGTAAATCTTGTGAGTAATGTCTCATCCGATCCAAGCTCCCCTTCCAGTAAAAAACAGAGCTGCATTATTGTTGTCTGAGAAAATGAGGATGTTTTTATATCCATGCATTTTTTTAGTTACCATTTCAAGACAAGATCCCAAGTCACAGAAAGAAGTACCATGAACTTCCCAAGTTCACATAACAATTGTGAGACAGCTGAGAACAGACCACCCCAATTCCCCATCCTCTGTACTAATGAGATCATTCTTCCCCTTTTGTATTTACACTGTCCTCTTTTCTGTTTCCCTTTCCTGCTTTCCTGTCCTCCCCTCCCCTTTCCTATACTATCTTGATCTCAGTCTCCTCACACTTCTTTACCAGCAGGTCTCTTCTTGCGCAGTTGAGGGTACAAAGCTTTCTTTGTGTTTCTCTCCTCTGGCTCCAGTACAGCAAAGGAAACGAGAGAAGGAAGGAGAGTCAGGAAAGCAAGAGGCCAGACTTGCCTGCTCTTCTCACATAGAGGAGTTCTAAGGGATGCTTCCTTCACGTGTAGCTCCAGTGGCCCACATACTTCGTTTCTTAAAATGCCTCTCAGCCTGATTATCAAGATCTCATCTTGTCTCACTTATTTTCTCCTTCCACAACTCTGCAGTTTTTAAAGCTACCAGACGTCAACTCCCAAACACATTCTGATAACTTCTTTGGTGAGTTTTCAGGGTCATTCCTCTTCAAGCTCCTTTCTGCCAAAAATGTACCAGCACATTTCCTCAATCCTCCCTGAGGATGATATACCTAATCTTGGCTTCAAACACTTGAAACAAATTAATTCCTCACTTCAACGCCAGTACAACAGCCAGTACACGCTCTGTCTCCTAGTCATCTTTATCTTACTCCTAGTATGTAGTATCTGATCTTATCTCTTGCCTATTCCTTCTGCTTATGCATCATGCTTCTTGCTCTCCTTTCACATTGGACAACAAATCCCTCTCACCCCTGCTTCTGCTGTACACTCCTCACACCTAACAGGATACTTCTCTACAAATTGCATTTCAAGACACATCTTCCTTCTCCCTGGCCTATGACTCCTAGGCTTCTCTCTAATAAAACAATCCAATACTATTCCCGAAGCCTCAATTTAATTTCTACATGTTCATTTGTTCTCTCTGAAAACCTCAAGTATGGCAACCAGCCACTGGCCTTTTGTACATTTTTCACCTTAGCACTACTATAATGTGTATGCTGCCCGACTAAACTACTGAATCTGCATCCATCATCTCTATTACAAATTATAATAGATTGTGAAACATTAACCTATTTTGTATGAAGATAGCTGTAAAAAATACACTGTAATAGAGTACTAAGGCTATGACAAACGGCTGTAACAGACTGTCATGGTTTAGGGTCAGTGCAGACCCTTAGACCTGTAACAGACGCTCTCTGTTAACACCCTTCCCTCCCCGAAGGGGAAGAGAAAGGGAATAAAGGAGAGAGACTTAGCCACTAGAAAAGGAAACTAGAACAGCTTTAATGAAAATGAAATCAATAATAATAAGAATGGAATATATACAAATACATACACAATCCCCCTGATGGTAATTACATCACCGTCACCACTGGCTGGGCCTGGCAGCAGATGGGAGCTGTGTTCAGGAACTGGATTTTGGTACCGGATTCAGAAACATACAGATTGGGATCGAAGGCAGAATAAAGAAAGTCCTCCTTGGATGCTCCAAGGAAGGAACCAAAAGAGGACTTAAGACAAGCAAAGCTGGCAAAGTGGGCCAAGAGGGGAGAAGAGCCACAGACCCTCATGATCCCTCAGCTTTATGCCGAATATGGTGTATATAGGATGGAATCCCTTGTTGGTCAGTTTGGGGTCACCTGTCCTGTCTGCTCCTCCCTGCAGGTGCAGCCTCTCACTTTCTGCACCCCATAATGTGGTACACAGGATCCAGCAGTGGCCTTGGTCTGCACACCAATCCTTGGTAGTAACTCTGAACATGGGGTGTGATCACTGCCAGAAGCAGACACTGCCTGTGAGAACAGGCTGCTAACTTCAGACAGCGCAGTGAGTTAGAAGAACTCAGATGAAAAGTAAAATCACTGAGCAGAATTAGTTCTGTTCTCACTCAAACCAGGACACAGATTTTGACACATATTGCCTGTTTCTCAATGCACACAGTATATTAAGCAAGAAATACATGGTTTTAATATTATCTGATGTTTACCCAGTACACTTCATAAATAAATATGCTGCTGTTTACATACTTGAGAAGAAATGAGTATCTATACAGTTAACTGAAGGCTATATTTGTATCTGTGTAAAAGGTCTGTAGCTCAAATTCAACGGGAGAACTTCACAGAACTAGTAAGTTACGAAATGGAAAAGACCTACTAGGTCATTCCGTCCAAAATGGAGTCATTCCCCACAGTATTTATTTTTAGTATTTTTTCCAGACTAATTTTCAAGTCCTACGCGATGGGACCGAATAACTTCTTTTGGGACATTACTTACTTCACTGATTAGCACATTTCATGTTTAGGATATTTTTTACATCTTCAGCTGTTGTTCTTGTTTTCTTTTTTTTTTATCCCCTTTGCTCTCAGAAAAAAAAAAAAAAAACAAAATCTATCCTGTCTACCTCTTACAGTCTCTCCCTAACTCCAATGCACACAGACACACAGTCTTTCATAAATCATTCCCTCTAAATTGCCAGTGGCCAGGCCATTTTTGTTGCTCTTCTATAAACACCACAGCAGCACTTTGTTTCCATATGTAACTTATATTTGTGTGCTGAAACATCGGACACTGACCTTCAGTTTAGGTATCAAACTGAGCTGCCTTGTGAATACGCAGATACATGTAAGAGTTTATGTACAGTTCTAAAGAGGAAGACTTCATTTGCTCAGAAAAAAAAAATTAAAAAATTATTTATTATCTAGCCTAAATATCTGCCAATTGTATAACGACTCCCCTGTATGTTTCTATCATCAGTTCCCACACTCTAGTCTATGGATCACTGGCAGCCTGCAATGCTGTAATACATTATTGACAACTAATACACAAAGACAGTAGTTTGTGCACATCAATTAAAAGTTTGTCCACAAGACTGCAGGATAGGCTGCGATAAATTCTGTCAGTTGTAACAATGATGCTAATTCAAAATTTACTGATCAATATGGTAATTTCCAACATACTGCTTTCAGATCTGCTCTGAGAAACCCTTTATGTGCAAAATGTTGTATATGAGAAATGCCACTCATTCTTTACCTAATTAATCTGTCAAGTCCTCAGGAGAAATACATTTCTGTCCTCCCACCAGTGCAAAGTTGAAGAGAAGGGAACAACAGTTTAATCTTTGTAGATAGGCTGTAATACTAAGATTGTCTGCACATACATGTACCTGTGCTCCCGCACCATGAAACGCAGGAACAAAGGGTGTAGTTCGAAGAAGTCGTCTAAGGGAAGGTAATTAAGGCTCAGCTGCAAATGACGGCAGGACTACGTGGCATTTTCAGACATAAGTAAGTTTAACGCAAATGATCTTCAAGTTCGTCCTGTAAGGAGGACAGGGACATCGACAAAGGTTAGAACACGCCCTTCCCGAAGCCGTCTGTAAATATGTACTTGCTGCAGCCTGCACTGTCGCAGGGAAGCCCACCTCTGGCACAGGTGTGCCCGCTTTCGGGGCGCAGGGGGCGGGCAGACGGCCCCCGCCGCCAGCAGAACCGGGCGCGACGCCGCCGCCGGCCGCACACCTCCGCACAGCCTCAGCCAATCAGAGGCCGGGAAAACGATTTCTGGAGCGCTGATTGGTCGGTGTCCGCTCCGCGCCCGGGGCGCGGGGGGCCGAGGTGGGGGGGAGCTGGGGGAGCTGAGGAAAGGGCGGCGGGAGGAGGGGCGGAGGAGCGCGGCGGGTTGGCGGGAGGGGCAGCGCAGCGGGCGGTGGGTCGGAGGAGCAGCGAGGCGAGGGGACGGAGGGCTAGGGGTGTGGGGCTGCTTGGCCGGTGCGCGGAGAGCCAAGCGCTGGCTGCCGGTCAGGGGCTGGCTGGGGGCCCCCTCCTAGCCGCAATGATTGATATTGTCGCCAGGCTGCTCCGGGAGGAGGAAGAAGGAGCGTTTCCTCATAACAAACGTGTTTTTAAACTGTCCAGGAGTGTATGATAAGAACCTCGCATTCCTTTCGCTAAAAATAGACTTTGCCGGTAATTTTTCTTAGCGTATATGATGCATATGTCTGGCAAGATGAGAAAAAAGAAGGGAGGGCTGGGAGGGTGGATGGGAATCCCTTTCGGATTATTAAGAGGTCTGCAGCTGCGTTAATTAAAACCGGATTTCCTGTTTTAGGGAAACCACTAATTTATTGCCCTTCTATCTGTCTTGTAAAACGTACACAAATACAAAGCTGTAACATAATTTGGCGAGCACGCAGAAACTAAGGTGAAAAAGCCATTAAATCACACAGCAGGCACTGGCCTCTTTTTGAAATAGGGACATTTTCAACCTGACAAGACAATCTGAGTTAAGTGGTCTTTTTTCAGCCACTCCTGGGAATCGACTACTACAGATGCACCCATGGGCCTGCAAATGGTCTCGCTGTACTTTCTGCCACAGAAATAGATAAATAAAACCCTGCTTCGGTAATCATGCGGTACGCTGGGCAGGCTCCTTTCCTGTAGTCAGTCATACACAAAAGCAAGGAGGGAGGGGCGAGAGGGGTGGCTCCCTTCTGAATTTTGTGATCTAAGGCGGTTTGTAAGGATATTTTACCCATCAATTGGCAGCTGTGGTTGAAGAAACGGCTTTTCCACTGACCGTTGCTTTCAGAAATTAGAATGATGGTGTAACGCAGATAAAGCAGAGGCATTTTTGCAATCTCTCCCAGTGACTGTTCCTTGGCTAGTTAACAGACCATCTATTCAGAAGCAATTTTCTTTGGGCTGAAATTATGTGCTGACCGTAGCAGATCACTTCTCATAATACCCCTTCCCCCACCCAATGCTAAATACAAACTGTCTCCTCCTCAGTGTGTAATAATGTGAAAATGACTGTAATTTCGCAGAGGAGAAGCAGCCCAAAGTGAAACGTGTCTAAACAGAGGTCGTTATTGAAAAATCAGAGCCATTACCTAAATCTGAAAAATACATACTGTAAAGAAACAGAAACACTGATCTGCAACTAAGTAGACTAGAAAAAAATAGGCTTGGTGTTCCTGATCTTAACATTTTCGTTAACTGAGTGAAATCACACAAAAGTTACCCCAGGAAACCTGTGATTTTCAGTACCTTGTAATGTTATGCATTCTCCTTCCCCCCCAGGAACTGCAAATGCCCAGGCACAAGTGGCCATCCCCTGGAACTGGCAGTGTCAGTCCATCTGCAGCCAACTCAGCTTCCACAGTGGTTGGGAAGCAGCCCCTTCGTCCCTTGCCACCATCCCAGTATTGTCAGAATACCACGGCAGGAGGGCAGGGACGTGTTCACACTGCTGTCTCTTGTTTGCACTACGCACATGCCGTGTCTTTTTTTTTTTTTTTTTTTTTTAATCCCTCCCCTCTTTGTAGTCACTTAAAAATTTAATGTGATCAAGGGCCTCCTTGGCAATGAACTTAGCCTGCTAATAAACCCTTCATTATCAGCCCCTGAAGGCGAAGTGTTTTTACACCAGGAGAAGCGGAGGGGCCTTCTCTGGGCAGCTGCAAGGCCTCCCAGGGGAGTGTGTGGTAGTGACCCCAGTGCCCTCGGCGTGAGGCTGGAGGGGCGATCCGGACCAGGAAGGCAACTTTTCCGCCCCGGTCACGGTGGCCTAGTGGCCAAGGCACGTCCAGATGCCACATCATGGGTAGCTTTTATGCCCCCATCCTGAGTCACCTTCCCTGATACCCCTGCAGCAAGGAGGTTTAGGAGGTTTTACTCCCCCACTACCTCTCCACTAATCACCCCTGTGATGGGAAGCGTGTAACACGGGGACGCTAACACCGGTAATTTGCTCAGCTGGATGAAGTCCAAAGAGGTATTTTGTCACCCTGTCACGGGTGTGCGGGACATCGTAAATGGCATGCTTTGACTTCTCGCCGGAAATCTTGACTTGGGCAACGCGTGTGTTTGGCAGGGAAAACATCCCCTATCGATTTTCACTGGGAGATAATTCCCAGTGAGATCAAGGGGGGGGGGGGGGGGAGAAAAAAAAAAAGAAACGGTGTAAAAAAGAAGAAGAAAGGGGGTATGGGGAGTGTAAACCGTTCTTGAGGGTATGAAAAAGGGCACGGTCCGCTCCGCCGGCCTGGCGGTGCCCGCGGGTGCCGGCGAGGAGCAGCACCCCCGCACCCCCTCCCCCGCGGCGCTCACGGACAGGCGTCATCCCCGCCCCCACTCAGCACCGCCGCCGTCTGCGAAGGGTTAAACGCAATTTAACGCAGTGGTGTAGCATAATGGCTCCCAACCTAAACAAAAGGAATGATTAAGGGGGATATTTTCGAGCTACACAAAGCCCGATAGGGAAGATTTGTGTTACTAATTCCTGTGAAAGGATGTTCACGTGGTAGTTATACGGTCGCTGGCATTCACACTTCAGTGCGTGCAGCAGTAAATCAGCAGCCTGGAAACAAAAGGGTTATTTTCTGCTCCCCCTCCTTCTGAAAAAGGAGGGGAAAA
>JANVCC010010369.1:15098915-15118418 GCA_025345505.1 Todiramphus chloris collaris
CTAAACAAACAAAAAAAGGACTTATGATCCGTGTGCCAAAGTAGGGGGAGATATGTTATTGACCGATTTATACTGGCTGAGATGATACTTGCTTTCTACTTCTTGATCACTTGCTCTTTAAGTAAAATGAGGCACAGAGTTGTGGCTGAGACGAGTGGGAACAGCATTTTGATTTGCTGGTTTAATTAAAAAATGATAAAGGATTAAAGGTAAGCATTATGCATATATATGTATAAATATTTCGACAGACGACTGTAAAAGGGAGAGATCCCTTTAAAAATCGTTTTAACTAAGCTTTGTCAAACACACACTCATTTGTGGTCACTGAGGCCACCTTGGTGCAGATCACTTAAAGTGTATGTCTTAATCAGTTTCCTGTACAGTCAGTAATAGTATATTTAACAGACCTAACAGTTGTGTGACCTAGGAGTACAATAGAACTGCTTTTAGAAGTTATCTTGAGAATATTTTTTTTAAGGAAAAAAAGACCTTTTTATTTCTTTCTTTTTCTTTTTTTTTTTTTTTTTTAATATATCCATGGAGCTTAATATTTTCCAGAAAACATTTGTGTTTGTAGGTTGTTGGTTTTTAACAGAAGCTGTATTGTGGCAAGGAAAATGAGGTTTCCCACTTCCCTTAGCACTCCCTCTCAAGGGATTAAGTGGAAGGGGGGGGTAAAAGATAATATAAGAGAGTCACAAAACTTCAAGGGTCTGGTTAAAGCCACAAAATCCATGGAATGCAGCGAAGAGTGAATCTGTGTCCTTCCTTTTCTCCCTTTCGTGCCTAGGTGGTGATCCAAGGGGTTAGATTACAACATGTGCTCCAACAGCTAGGCACCACTTCTAAGGCTGTATTTCTTGAGCTTTGTGGATTTAAAGAATGTTATTCCCCCATCCCCCCCCCCCCCCTCTTTTTTTTTTTTTTTTTCCTGTGTGTGTGGTTTGGTTCTTTTTTTTTTTTTTTAATTTGTTTGCTTGTTTTCAGACGAGTTTTTAAGAGAGATTGTGGATGTTGGTATACAACTAGATTAAAGATGCTCACTATAAGAACATCATGGCCACTGCCTCCGGTTTAACAAACTTAAGAAAAAAAATCGTGGCAACAGTGAATGATTTTGTTCCCCCTACCTTGCCCCCTTTTTATTAGTGGTATTGTATTCTGGTAACACCCAGACAAGAAATATTTGACTTTTCCCCTCCTCACAGGACAAGGTGGATGTGGACTGCAGGTTGTGAACCTAGACACACCTAAGGGAGGAAGACAAGAAGAGTAGTTGAACTTAAGAGAGCCCAACGGAGATAAACGAATGTCCCCACATCTCCAAAGGAAAGTTCATCGGATTTTTACTCTAGAGATCTCATCTTCAGGATGTCATTGAACGCTTCCACTGCAGGAAAAGGTGTGGATCCAAACGCAGTTGACACTTATGACAGTGGCGATGATTGGGAAATTGGTGTTGGGAATTTAATAATCGATTTGGACGCCGATTTGGAGAAGGACAGACAGAAATTTGAGATGAATAATTCTACTAATACCAGCAGCAGCAATACCAGCTCCAAGGATTGCGGGGGTCTGGCTTCCAGTGGGGCTAATGCTACCTCAGCCTTAGCTGATGGCCTAAAATTTGCTTCTGTTCAGCCCTCTGCTCCCCAGGGGAATTCTTCTCACAAAGAGACTAGCAAATCAAAAGTGAAAAGGAGTAAAACTTCTAAGGATGCTAATAAATCTCTGCCTTCTGCTGCCTTGTATGGGATTCCTGAGATCAGCAGTGCTGGCAAGAGGCAGGAAGTCCAAGGGCGCCCTGGAGAGGCAACTGGCATGAATTCATCACTGGGTCAAAGCGTGAGCAGTAACCCAAACGGCAATAATAACAACACCAGCAACAACACCATTGCTTCTTGTGGGAAAAACAAAGAGGAGAAACCAGGTAAAGCCCCAGGCAGCAGAGGCTCAAAGCGGGATAAGGATGCGGGAAAATCCAGGAAGGACAAGCAGCATGACCTGCAGCAGGGCCACCCGAATGGCAGTGGGGGTGGCAGCAGCCAAGCTCCCCCTGGGCACCTCTATGGCTTTGGGGCCAAGGGAGGTGGTGGTGGAAGCAGTAGCCCTTTCCACTGCACTTCGTCTGCTGTGGGGGAGGTGAGCAAAAGTACCCCGGATCCAGGGTTAATGGGGAACTCTATTTTGGTAAAGAAGGAAGAGGAGGAGGAAGAGAGCCACAGGCGAATCAAGAAATTGAAAACAGAAAAGGTAGGACAAAGCTCCTCTCCACCTCTTCTCTTCTGTGTCTCTGTCTATAATAAATGTCCTACAACTGTGTGTTAGCTCCCATGTGCTTCTCTCTGCTGTGTGTTTGTGACATGCATCTGTTCCTCCTCTTTGTCTTAAAAAAAAAAGAAACAACCCCGAGAGCTCTTCCCTAAACAGAAGACACCATGATTTGAGTGTGTTGCTCTTCCTTATAATTTCCCCTCCCTGTCTTCAAACCTGGAGAACGTTTTTATTTCGTGTTCGTTTTGATCACACTCACGCAGAAGAGGAAACCCTGAAATGAACCTGGCTGAGCTGTCCCCAGTTTTAGCAGAGAGCAGCAGTGTTGGTACCAGTGGGATGGCACGTGTTTGCAGGCTGGAGGTCTGTGTGCTTGCCTAGGGGGGTGGATAGCTCAGGCTGCAGCAGCAGCTGTATGTGCAGTATGTGCTGATAGTTTTACCCAACAATGGCGGGCATTCACGACCATTCCCTTCCCAAAGTCAAAAGGGACCCCTCTGCATTCTCTGACCCACTGTCTGGAATTGAGATTGTGCTTTGGGGGAGGGGGGAACAGGAGGTGCTGGCAGAGACTCGGGCTCTGCATTGTGCGTTGTGCTTCGTGGAGCGGTAGGTTGCTTCCTAACTGGAGCTCCTGTGGTACAGCAGCCCAGAGGCCTCAGAAGCTGGTGTGGAGGATGGGGAGGAAGGAGCCAGCAGGCAGGCGGTGCCTCTCGTCCTCCTGGAAGGAGGAGGCTGGGAGGAGGGGAATGCACCTTGTGCTAATAAGATGTGTGTGTGCAAAACAGCTTTTGGAACAGAGAGGAGCAGTTTGTCTCCTGCCTGGGGGAGCGTTCCTTATCTGAGCTCCCGCTTGCTCTTGGATGTGAACTACTCATTTGTTGAGTGGTTGAAATGTATGAAAGAAATCAGACGGGGGTGTGTGTTTTTCTTCCTATCACATTATAAAGGATGCTTTCTGTAGGAATAGATGGCCACGACTCTATTCTTCGGGAAGTGTGAAGGCAGAGCTTGGCTTTTGTTAACTGCTGGTTCAAGGAGGTTCTGGTGTGTGCGGGAATTGTTCTGTCTGTAAGGCAGAAGGTGTCTTCTGGAACCCGGGACAAGCATTGGCCCAGCATTATGAGTTTGATGAATTCTACAGGTTGTTACGGAAAGATAACCTGGTCTGCCTGAAAAATAAAGCAAACCAACACCCCCAAATGATCAATCTCAGAGTGTTATATTGTGACTTTTATTGTCAGCTGTTGGTCTTAAATTACCTGTGTTTACAACTTCCCTGAGTGAGTGAATGTATGTTCAGTGATGGGAAAACTTTCGGGTCCATGTTTACTGTATGGTCTGTAAGTGCCTAGGAGGGCTGAAGGTCTCAGGGAGAAGTATTTTTACAATCCGTTATTGGCAGTTTTTTGTTTCGTTTTGTTTTTATTTCGGTCATGTAACATTGAAGTCAAACAGAGGATTAGATTTGAGTGTTCGTGACATCGGGTATTTGTTAAAACTGGAAAACAATTTCAAAGGCTTCTGTTAAAGTCTAGGAACAAATTAAATTTCATATTGTATGCATACTGTTGTTTTTTAAAATAGCATATCTACAGATGAATTTGAATGAGCCTTGTGACCTTTTCTAAATGCAGATGAGAAAACCAGATTGCGTTAATTCATGTGTATGTGTCTGTGCTTTGATTTATGAAAGTTCTGTTTGCGTCGGAAAGGTGTTCTAAAATCTCATGGTCTCTTTATTAACTTAGTACAGTAGGCATTTACTTCTGTTGCCAATAGTCTTCAAATTGCAGTTCTCTAATCTGTTTTAACTATCTAGATAAATTGCCCTAATCCGGTCTTCACAATGGCTGTGGTTAAAGAGTCAGAGCCATTTGATTGGATTCAGTGGCTGCCTGGAATGTGGGAGGTACTGCCCTTTTGCAACCCCCTTAGCCTTTTAATCTCTCAGCCAAATGTTCACATTCAACAATTTTGTTTAGCTGGCAATCTGAACATTTCAGTATCTCAAAGGCTGCTGTCATGGCAACAGAGATTAGAGGGCGGTGTGGTTTCTCCCGTTTTTGTGTTCTTTTCACTCTCTAGTCACACAGGAAATTGTATGAAGAATCCATATACATGCGAGTAGCCTTACGTGCAACGTACATTGGATTGCATGCAAATTCACAGCAAACGGGTATGGAGCAGTCCAGAGCCAGTGCTACACTTTGTGTTGTGGTTGTTGCTCCAGGATGAGGTTTGGAGCTTGCATTTCCAGCAACAGCCACTGTTGTTGGCACACACCGACTTCAGTATAGGCTTCACACATTAGAGTCGTGCAGTGTTGGCCATTGTCTGGCACAATGGTGTGCTTGCTTGCTGTCTTAAATAGCATCCCTTCGTGTTTCTCTTCCTGAAGAATGTTCCTTTCTAGACATACAATAAGAATAAAGCTTGTTGCTGACAATGGTTGCAGCGTTAAGCCCAGCCTCTGGCACTATTAGTGAAACTTAAATGTTTTATGCTTGTTGTTCTCAATTTTTCTCCCAAATGTTTAATAATAATTAGAATTTTTTTTAAAGGGTTTTAGATTCCTTAAATGTTCTTGCTTTTGAATGTCTGTACAGTAGAATATACACATTGTACTTGCACAAAGCACACCGTGTCTTTAGATAAATACATAATTTTCAAGTCTGCATGTTAAAATCAATTTTCAGTTATTTTAATGTCATGAAAGACATGTCTCATTATTTCGGGTGTTTCTGCTTAGATACAAATGCGTTCATTCCTGCTGATTCAAAAATCCAAAGTTTTTTTTTATGTGGTGTGGAATATAATACTGCATTTGTTTACTATTTGTGAAAAGCTTGGAGCAGATTCCCAGGGGTTGCAGTCACTGTTTAACTTTCAGAGCATGCTTCAGCGTCTATTTTTGGTATATTTATTCTGTTTCCTTGCTTCAGAAAGTCATGTAAAAAATGATAATTTGGATCTTACGAAGCCTAATTAAATCAATGACTGTGTTCTGCTGGCTCTTTTATGCAGAAACCGCAAGTATGTTGTAAAAGTCGCCACTCCCCTAATATGTGGATAAAGTCAAAGTATGCTGTAATTCTAAGATGTTTGAGCTATATTCGTGCAACTTCACCCAGTTTGTGGTTAAGCCACCAGTGACATGTCTGAATAAATAGCTTTGACAGGTAGGCTAAGCACTCCTAAGATATTTGGTGTTAAAACCTGTCTCCATTTTCCATTTCTCATCTGTACTGTTTTTAGCACAGTTACTATTTGTCAGCATGAACTCTTCATCTGTTTTAGCTAAGGGTTTTGGTTTTCCATATGTGTGGGGTTTTTTTGTTTGTTTGTTTCATTTGGTTTTTATTATTTTGTTTGTTGGTTGGGTTTTTATTGTTGCTGTTTGGTTTGGTTTTGTGTTTGGTTGGGTTTTTTTGTTTGTTTGTTTTTTTGTTGGGTTGTTGTTGGTTTTTTTTACCAGCTGTTGCATTGAAAAGTGTCCAGAGTATCTACAAAAATTTGTTTACTGTGTGTTGCACAGAGATTTGGCGATTCAAACGCTCACAATTTACTCTGAGATAAAGGAAAATTGTATTTGGCATATGAAAATCAGTATGTTTATGTGAAAATAATACAGAAGATAAAGTGCTATAGTCAGAGATGCCTAGTTGCAGTTTTAAAATTAATCAGTCTAGTAATACTCCTGGATTGAATTTTTCTCTTGTATTAGCTTATTGCTTCTCATTAGGACTGCATTTCATGCCTGAGAGTCGTCTTCAGCAAATGAACTTGTTGCTTCGTATCGTTTATTTTTTGTTTTTTAATCTATATTTTATCTTCATAGCAGGTTTGAAGGTGTTTTATACTTCATCAGGAAACTGTGTGTGTTTTACCTACCGATGTAAATCATTTAAGTACATGCTTTGATTAATGATGTTATGGAGATATGTTTTTCATGTACTTTTCTTGCTGGCCTTGTGTGTAGTTTATTCACTGTGAAATAAAAGGGCAGGGAGGTCACTTGCTGTAATTAAAGAACAAAGTCTATTGTTGTTTGACAGCAAACTGTTTTGAAAGCTACATAAGGGATTTAGCTGTTAAAAACATTGATAACTATGGGTGTCTAACAATAAGCACAGCTCAAGGTTCTTAAAGTTCTGTAGTGCTGTCTAGTAGTGTGACGGTGCTTTTTGGGCTGGGTGAAGAGGTGTTGCCCTTTGGCCAAGGAAAGCTTTCTGTGTGAACCTGCTGACCTCTGCCAATATGTATGGCCAGATCTGCTATTGAATTCCAGTGCAAAGCAAGAGTTAGTGTAGCACAATGGAGGCTGGTCTAGAACATTCATAAAATAGCATAGGGAAGCTGATAACCTTACTGGGAACTACTGGAGAAGTATTTCACTTTGGGCATTGGTAATTTTACAGTTTTAATACCTTCAGAAATACCCAGTAAAAAGGAAAGGATTGATTGTCCAGATGTCATGAGGGTAACATGTTCTTCATGTTAAACGGCTTTCCTGAAAGACTGTTTTAATTACAGCTATATAAAGACTTGTTTTTCCAAAGTAGCACTTCATAGTCCAATAAATGAAATGTATGTTAAAAGTGCTAAGCAAAATCTCCCGTAACCATAGAGGTGTTCAATAACCAGATACAAGTACGATGGAAAGTACCATCTGTTCTTGGTTTTCAGCGTAAAACCAGGAATTGAATAGCTGAGATTTGCTCATACTTCTTTTTTCCTTCCTGTTTTTTTTTTTTTAAATATATTTATTTTATTTTATTTTTTTTTTTTTTTTTTTATTATCATTACTTTAAAAAGTTCACCTGGCACTTTATAGAAGCTTTCTGAAATGCAATAATACAGGAGAGACTGTGAAAACACATGTTCTTACATACAGTTAACCAGTTCCACTTTCTTTTAAAGAGATTTCCAGAAGCTCAGTCACTGAAGAATTTATAATAGTGAATTCACCTCCTGCAGGCAAACACAATAAGGGTCAGTTCTTCAAAGGTCTTACTATTTAGGTAGAACCGGAATTATTCTGTCAATTTTTCCCCACGAGGTCAAAGGAGGGGGTGAGGGGGAGAAGCCTCTCTCAACAGATAATTCTAGCAAGCTCTTATCAGTCACCTAATTGCATATGATAAAACCACTGACTAAAATTTTCCATGCAGAGACTTTTCTGCTCTTCAGAGAAGTGTTCTAGAATTGTTGATAGGGGGAAAATTACTCTTTTAAAGATAACTTAAGTTCTGAACTGTTAAGCAATGAGATTCTTGGCTGCAGCCTGCGAGCCCTGGATAAAACGCCATCCGGCCTTTGTTTGAGGTCTTTTACTGAAGCTAATGACTGGTCTTGTGCCGCCCTGAGATAAATGACATTATCTCTGAGTGGTTTGACAGGAAACAGACATGTTAATGGTGAAGCTGCGGGGAGGATCTGCTGTAGCTCTGACAAAAGAGTAAAGCTTGGACCCCTGGTTGTGATCATTAACACATAATGCATTCCAGCTTCTCCTACCAGGGCCTTGATAATTGGAAAGCTATTTTTTTCGACAACAACGTAAATAATAAATCTGAAACGTGTAGTTCTTCTTCCACGCTAAAACTTCTGTCCCCTTTCTTATATGAAATGAAAAATCTGATTTTTAAAAGGTGTCATCTGTAGACTAATACTGTTTGCAGGCAATTCTGCGGCCTCCTTTCATGTTAATTGGACATATCCTTTGCATGTTGAATGCAGGTTCCCCTTTATTTGCTTTGTGTTATCTATGCAATTTGCATTTGTAAAAGTAGGCCAAAAGAGTAAAAATAAAATAAAAAAAATTATCTTTTTTCTCAGCATCTTACATGGTGTTACTGGTGCATGTGGTATCGAGTACATTTTAGAAGCATGGTCAGGAATATGCTCTCAGAAATAATAACATTCCTGCCACCAGGAACACCACCTTTACTTCTCTTTTGGGTAAAGATACATGTACCTTGGATTACCATCACCCACCCTGGAAATAAATACAGTTTACTTTCACAGCTACTTAGGCAGCTTTGTGTCATCACCACGTTTTGTATTTCTCAGATACAGTACTCACTCTTAATGGCATGTCTTCTCCATGTTCCAGATTTATTCCATGGCATACAGTTGAAACTGTTGGATATAACCTAGAGTCAGCCTTGCTCTGATCTAAGATACTTTCTACAGATCATCTAATAACTAGGTTATTCCTTACATAAAAAGTTTAGCAGTGTATCAGCTTTATATTATACTTCTGTGATGTTCTAACGTACACAGTGATATGTAACTGCATTTCCTGAAAGGCTGGAGAAATTATCTGACTTCTTAACTGTACTTTATTTCCTACAACAGAAGTA
Source organism: Todiramphus chloris collaris (assembly GCA_025345505.1). NCBI lineage: Eukaryota > Metazoa > Chordata > Aves > Coraciiformes > Alcedinidae > Todiramphus > Todiramphus chloris. The sequence goes on from JANVCC010010369.1 coordinate 15,107,558, forward strand.
TATCCTGCCATGAGTCCATAGGGTCATACCTGTGGTTCTGTGGATGTGACTTCAGTTGAAGGGCTGGCCATGCTTTGGAAAAAATAACGTCTGTTTTAGTGTGTGTATGTTCCAAGAAGTTATTTCTCAATAATAATCACAGAAAATACGTTGATCTCTTTAAATTTTGGGTTGTAAATAACATTCCCTGTTGGGTGAAAGATAGCAAAATGGTGTTCCCTGAAAATTTCTGATGATGACATAATTACAAAAAGTAGGTAGCTTTGTAAAATTTAGAGAAGTTTGGTTAGATTTCTTTTTTTCTCTTCAGTTTGATGAAGTTTTTTATTTTTCTCTTTTTGCACCAGTGTTTCTTCCCTTCAGAATTCTTTTGTGGTGCAGTATTTTGACAAAGTAAACAGCAGATAATTTTAATAAGTATTATTATGAAAATTCGTAGCAGGACTTGAGGGGTTTTCTTAAAATCAGTTTTTCAATCACAGATTGAAAGATTTTAAAAATAATTAAATTAGTACCTTCTTAAATTAAAACCATTTACTTCAGGTTATGAGTAGCCACTTGGGTAGATGTGAAGATCACACTATGACTTTTGGTTATGCTGTAGCCAGGGTTTCAGTAAGCATTCTCTTTATATTTTCTCTTTTTATTCTGAATAAATGGTCTTGGCAATTGCAACAAAGCCTTTGCATTTGAATGCAAGGTGGTAAAGGTATTCAGAGTGACTTGACTGACAAGCAAGTTCTTCCTTACTTTTTTTCTTTTCTTGAAAAAGATGAGAGAAAATTCAAGGAAGTGGGAATAGGTAGTTTCCTCTGATGCCCCTGTTTTACATATACATATATGCATACATAATATTTATGCTTATATATAAAACTACGTGATTAAACAACTTCAGTAAGTACCTAGGGTAAGTTGCATGCAATGAAGGTCTGCTTAGTATCTTTACCAATGATCTGGATGAGGGGTTTGAGGGCACCCTCAGTAAATTCGCATATGGCACCAAGCTGGGTGGCTGTGTTGATATGCTTGAGGGTAGGGAGGCTTTACAGGAGATTTTGGACAGGCTGCATTGATAGGCCAAGGCCAATGGTCTGAGGTTCAGCAAGCCAAGTGCTGAGCCCTGCACTTGGGTCACAAGAGCCCCATACAGGCTTGGACAAGAGTGACTGGAAAGCTGCCCAGCAGAAAAGGACTGAGGTGGTGGTGGGGATTGCTCAACAGATGGCTGAATATGAGCCAGCAATGTGTACAGATAGCCAAGAAGGCCAGCAGCATCCTGGCCTGCATCAGGAATAGTGAGGCCAGGAGGACTAGGGAAGTTATTGTCCCCCTGTATACGGCACTGGTGAGGCCACAGCTCCAATACTGTGTTCAGTTTTGGGCCCTTTACTATAAGACACTGAAGTACTGGAGCATGTCCAGAGAAGGGAAATGAAGCTGGTGAAAGATCTGAATAGTGGGTCTTACAAGGTGTGGCTGAGGAAACTGGGGTTATTTAGCCTGGAGGAGGCTGAGGGGAGACCTTATTGCTCACTAAAACTCCCTGGAAGGAGGTTGGAGTGAGGTGGGTGTTGGTCTATTGACCCACATAAGAAACGATAGCACGAAAGGAAACAGCTTCAGGTTGTACCAGGGGAGGTTTAGATTAGATATTAGCAAAACTTCCTGTAAGGGGTTTTCAACCATTGAAACAGGCGGCTATGGAAGTGATCAAGTCCCTGTGCCTGGAAGTATTTAAAAGATGTATAGATGTAGCAGTTAAGGACACAGATTAGTAGTTAGTTGACAGTGCTGAGTTAACGGTTGGACTTAATGATCTTAAAGGTGTCTTCCAACCAAAACACCTCTATGATTCTATGAAATCGGATTGATGACTGTATATACAGGTTTTCTAGCTCTAGGGTAGCTATGGTTTGTTTTGTTTTTTTTTTTTTTTAAATCTGAAGCCAACACTGCCAGTAAAAAAAGTTCCATTTTAGTGACAGAAGTTTATAACTTGTTTTCTTTTCCTGGAAGTTGTCAAATACTGCTAATCTCAAAGCGTTCAGCTTTTTCCAGCATCTACCTGTAACATCCACTGAGGACATTCAGACCAAAGTCATTGGGAATTAACTGTGGAGCTCTTTATTTCAGTAATTTTGAAGTAAAGACGTGCTATGTTTAATTGTTATTGTTATGATAAATTTTCTTCAAACATTTTGACTTACTGTAGGGTGGAAAAAAATAGATACTGGTTCCTGTATTTTCTCCCATCTTACTCTCCCACTCCTTGAGTCTTATCCTAAATCTTATTCCTGGGTACAAACTCATCTTGGCCTAGGTGTCTCTGTCTCCAGCAAATAGAGAATTTTTTGAGAATCTCCAAAATTGAGAATCTGCACCAAATAATAACTTACGAAAAATTCCCTCATGTTTGAAGCGTAGGCCACTAGTGGCGTATTAATGCTGTTTTTGCAGTCAAAAGAGCAAACTAAAATCTATTGATTGTGATTACTTGGAGTTTTCAAAACACAGGTGTTCTAGCTGTTGAATTGTCTTGTCATCTTATCCAAGAAGCAGATGGCATTATGCCACAGAAGTGTATTTTTACTTCAGCAGATTTGATGTGTTTTGTTTTCTTGTTATTTCCCTGATGGCTTCTTTTTATTGAAGAGTAACACGAGGAGACCTGGTAGCGATTTTATTGCTTTCCCATAACACTTTGAAATAATAGCTTGGTCTTTGGTTGCCAGTCAAGTTTCCACCAGTCATGTTGATTCTGTTTTTTATCATGTGGCAGTGGAATATAGAGTATAACGTTGTTCTCCCTCAGAAACTGTCTCTATTTCATGCTTCAATTAGCAACAGAAGACTAAGCTTCAATTGATCACATTTTTGTGAACTCCTAGAGATCACTTTCTTCATTCTGATAAAAGAAAGCATCGAGTTTGGGCTCAGTTTCCCAGAAAATTTTGAGGCACATCTGGCCTCTTTAACTGTGTGCCCTAGACAGTTTGATTTTTGCACACGTTTAGTCATTTGCATTAGGCATTGAATTAATTCAGCAGTTTTGTGAAGTCATACCCTTGCCTCAACCATACATTCTCACTACTCAAATGCCACCTTTATTGATGAATTTCGGCAGTGCTGTTGTGAACTATGGCAGAAACACATCTGTCACAGGAGTGGTAGCATAGGTGTCTGTTACTTCAGCAAAGCTTTTAAAGTTGTCACTGCTTCCCTCAAAGAGTAAGAAGGATGAAAAGCAATTTGTAATCTTCTTTCTCGTAGTGCATAGGGCCAGACCAAATTATTTTTGGATTTCCTGTCACCTCTTTGAGTGATTTCTGTGGATGGTTTATGATAAAAGCAGCAATAATGTTTGAATTGGAACGGTTTGGTCTTTGGGTTTTCATTCTTTGTGGAGAACTGTTTGTTTATCTGTGGTTTCCCACACTACATGGACAGTTCTATCAAATCTGTGCTTTATTATAGGCTTCTAGCAGCGTAGTAATGGCAGTAGTTAATGCGTTTTGGGGTTTCACGTTCTTGCCAGTTCTTCCTTTTTGAAGTTGGGAAGTGAAACTAGATCTTTATCTCTGCAACAAAATGTAATAATTATAAGAAAATACAATTAAAAATGGACCTCATTACTCAGTTGAATTTTGTTTTACTACTAGGAGTTTTAAATCTGATTTAGTAAATGTCAGGGGAGTTGTTTAGTTCGCTTGCACTGAGGATAAAAATCTAATATTCCAGGTGTATTTCTGGATATATTGAACATATTTGACAAAGTTTTACTGGTTAATTTTTGTCATGGGATTAGTGCTAGGCTGTGTATATTGACTTGCTGGATTGGAATTCTGGACCTCAGAAAGATACTACTGCACTTGGAGAACAATGAAGGTGGCTGTTCTATACCAGGTGTTACAAAAAAAAAAATTCCTGTGTTTACCCACCTCAGCCAGCAGTAAGGTGCAGTGTCATGTAATAGCGTTACTAGTTGCTGTTGAAGGGCAGGATCATATGTGTATGTGTGCATGTATGTATATCAATGTATATACTCATACATATATGAGGGAGGTGTATATGTATACATACACACACACACAAAAAAAAGAGTTGCTGCTGTTGTATAAATACAGCAACTGAGTTTTCTATATTTACATTTCATGTCCAGATCCTTTAACAGTCTTTCCTCTGATGCTACACCAGATGCCAAACATAGACAGCGAAAGCTAGCAGCTGTTTCTGTTACAGTATTGGTACATCAGCCTCTGCACTTTATTTTCATTTTCATATTCCCCCCAGCCTTTCCTAATACCGTCGAAAAAGGACTTTCCCCCCTGCCTCACATTTATCTGTCTTCAGGGTTGCATGTAATTCTTTGCTTCAAAAATATAAAACTGTGTTGTTGTTGTTGTTGTTTGGTTTTCTTTTTTTTCCTCTTAAGAGCTTAATGCTTTGACTCTTGCTCACAGTGAGCAGGGTCTTACAGCCCTTTCTCAATTCAAGTAGTTCATTGCAGTATGGCTGTGTAAACACTACTTTAGCTGAGCCCAGGTTACAAAGCAGTGACCAGTATGACCAATTCAATTATTCTTGTAACAACCTGTGCCACTGTATGATTTATATTTTTTGCACACCACCTGAACAGTGTTTTGTTCATTCTTACTCTTTCCTTCACCATCTCTCAGAAAATAATAGTTTCATGGCTGTATGCTGTTATTGCTGAGATATGACTGAAAACTGCATGCAGTACAGTGAAGCACATTCATTTTCATCTAGTACTCGTTTATTGCCTTGAGCACTGTAAATCTGTCAGCTCTTCACGATGCTTTCACCTCTTTCTTCATTTGCTCCAGCTTCTAGTTTGACAATGTTCCCCTGAGGCAGAATTCTAATCTGCTTCCAATTAGTTGCAAAATGTGACTCAAATTTCCACATTATGGCTGCTGTTTTACTTGCACGCACACATCTAGAAACAAATTAATGCTCTTGAATATTTATTTTTGAGCTTTCAGATTTACTCTGGGAGGAAAAGTTGCCAACTATTTCAAACTACTTCCAAGATTTACATTTTTTTTTTCTCAAGCTGAAACATATATCATAGATTAAAGATGCCTCGTGCTGCTTAATTTTTACCAAACCTTTTCAGCTGGTCAGTAATTATTGAAGAGCATATTGATAACTTAGAGGAAATTAATAATACTTATAATTAAGAATAAAATTTGTGATTGCTATGCAAGTTTAGGATATACGTGCTATAGGTGCTTCTTTTTTGCAGGGCTAGCACCAACTTCCGTTGGTCCTCTTCCGTTGGTCCTCTTCCGTTGGTCCTCTTCCGTTGGTTCATTCTTTCTTTACCTTTAACTGGTGTTTCAGGACAAACATAATTACCTGCCACTTAACCTGCCTGACACCTATGATTTACAACTCCAGAAGGTGTCCTTTAGCTGAGGGGGAGGGAAACACATACTCATTTTGTCTTTGGTTAGTCTTAATAGGTACCTCTAATCAAAAGCTGTCTGTATGGGTCCCTTGTTATCTATCTGTACTTGTGTGTGCAAATCTATACCTCAGTACATGGGTGTACCTTTAAAATATTGTGTATAAATTGAGTTTTCAGGATTCCCCTGTAGTGTTCATATTCCTATGGGCATTTGCAGTTGGAATATGGCCTTCACTATTGTATTCAGTGGAGAAGAAATGAAGTTTTGTGTGGAAAGTGTGGAAAGCTAGACTAAAACACCATGAAGATGACCAGAATTTTAACCCAAATGTCAGTCCTTGTTCAGGCAAAACTAGCATTGTAGGCTTTGTGACAATTCTGCTTTACTGCGTGTCCACCTTAATACCTTATGTCTGTAGTTGTCTATATGGAGAAATACAGTGTATTTAATTCAAATACACCAGTAACTAAATTTATAGGTGCAAATCTTTAGTGGAGCTTAGCACTTTACAGCTTGGCAGATTGATGTCAGCAGCAGTAATAGACTTTAAATAGGTTTGCAGAATTTCATTGAAAGTATATTGCTGAAATTGGTATCGCTAAGTACCTGTCATTTCTAAATGAGATTTACACCTGTAAATTTAGCTTTTCATTTACAATAATTCACTTATAGTCACATTTAAAAAAACATTTCACTGTCTTTATTATCTCACATTGAGGTGTTAGCCTGCTAGCCCCATGTGCTGTGTATAAAGGTCTAAATGAAGGCAAACACACAGACACATGCGCACACACACATTGTGTTTTAGTTCATAGTCACTGATAACTTATTTTCCACAAGAACAGAAATGTAAAAATAGAGAAAAAGGAAAATTACCTTGATGTTATTTTGTTTTCTCTTGGGTCAAGAGTGACTCTTTAACTGCAGAGATGAGAAACCTAACACGTTATTTATTTCTCTAAAGGTTTTGCTGACTCGAGTAGACTCCTGTGATTCACAACATAGTTTTATAAGGAAACAGTATTTGCAAACATTGTGAAATACTGCAGCAGCATGACATTTATTTTCCATATACAACATCAAAGTCTTTGAGGTTCAGCTCTGTAGCCATGGTGAATTGCAGTTCCTGTGATTGTCAGTTGTTGAGAAAAAATCAAACAACTAAAATTGGGGTGAGATTCATGTATTTGTAGTTTATAATAACTAACTTAAAGACAACCAGAGTGTTTAACCAAGCCAACACAAAAAGAACCCCACCACCCCCACACATCCACATGTAAGTGTGCATACACACAACTACATATGATTAATTTTTTCAGGCAAAAGCCACAGTGCTTCAGAGAAGCATTTAATGCTTTTGTTGATAGCTTATAGTTTTACAAACTCTAAATGAGCTTATTGCCTTTTAACCACCACTAAATAATAGAAGAACCTATGAGCCTCCACATTGGACAGCAGCCAAACAGCCAAAGGCCGAGGGGGAGGGGGAGAACTGAATGGTTTAATTGTAGAGCAAATAATTTGTTTACAGATTAAGACCTATTTGGTAGCCAAGTCCTATGGACAAGCAGTTGAAAGAATGAGGCACTAAGGTACAGGAAGTAAGCTTTATTTTTTGTGACTAAGTCCTGCTATTTTTGCCTACTTCTAAAGCAGAGGAGGCAAGGAGAAACAAAAAAACAAAAAAAAAAAAAAAAAAGAAGAGGGAAAAAAAAAAGAATTCTTTAACAGTGAAGACTGTTGAGCAAAGTGCATATATTAAGTAGGAACAAAAGGGTGGCAGAAGGGAAGTGTTGGTGCGGTTGACACGCTGACAAGAACTTGACAACTGGAGCTGCTTCCAGCATCTAGGCGCACCAGTCGCTGGCAAGAAGAGATGCCCTATTTTGTTTTCTGTATCAATAGGGTAGTGGAGAAGTGCCTCTGTTAATGTGAGCAAACATAATACATTTTCTTGAAACTCTCTCCCTGAAATGCAGTTTGGCTTGCTCACAAGACCTGGTTTTCCCTCTTTTCTTTTTTTCCTCCTTTCTTCTCTCCCGTTTTAAGAGCAAGTTTTTTAGGTGGGCCTTTGTTTCAGTAACATAATTAATTAGTTGACACTTCAAATGGTTAAGAAGTGCCTGTGGCTCCTGCTTTATTTGTGTTCAACATTTTTTTTAAGACCCACTTACTGGTGGCTTGTAAATTTGAAGACATCATTTTCATGAGTCATTGATTTAAAGATCAAAGTCAAGAAAGCATTAAAGCAAAAGTGGTGTAACCTCTACAGTAAAGGTTGTTTAAGGTTCTTCAGTTGAACCTCCTCTTTTTCATAATTTTTGAGTTGAATTTTCTGTGGCTGCTTGACTGTAATTTCCCCACATCACTGCTGTAAATATGATTTTACGAAGTCTGAATAGGGGAAAAAAGTGTATTAGGGAAACAGGCATGAAAAAGAAAACATTTTATATATGTAGAACATCTGTGCTCCAGTACCTTGGTAGGCAAAGCCTTCCTGCATAATGTGTCATGATCAATTGTGTGAAAATTGGCTTTGATTTGATCAGATTATAAACCTTCTGAAGAATATGTTTGGCCAGTGCTTACAAATACTCCCATTTTCCACCTTCAACAGCCATAGTAACTTTGTATGAGAGAGGGAGTGAGCATAGCTGAGTATGGCAAGTTTGTGTCCAGTCATCTGAAGTCACTATGAAATACACTTTATAGTTTGGTTTTCCTTTATAATAAAATGGCATTATTTTTATCCCTTTGACAGTAGTCAAATTTATGTAAACAAAAATAAGAAGATGCAAGGGAAAAAAAAAAAGTCTGTTGTTTATATTTGAAATCCTGTACAAGAATAGGAAAGGTTTTAGTGTACATAATATTGGATAGTTTATGTAAGGAGGCAAGGGAAAAAAAGTTCATGAGCTTCAGGTGTGGCCTTTTAAGTGTTTAGCACAGGTATGTGCTGTCTCTTTTCATATTGCTTGATGGAAATTTACTGATGGTATATAAAATATATAAAATGTTAACTTATATATAAACAAGCTCAAAGAGCATTGCCAGTAGCTTGTGCTATTAAACATATTATTCTCTCAAACTGTAGTCTACTAAGTAGTATCTGTAACAACAGTATTCTTCTTAACAGCATGGGTTTCTTTTCCTGTATATTTAGTTTCTGCTGTATTTCCTTATCCAGAGAATGAGAGATAGTACGTGGTGAAGTGCATGTATCTGTATTCCCAAGTAATAGGCTACTTCACCCATTGCATTCAGAGGCGGAATCTGGTTTCTTTGAAATGGGTAGCAACGTTACTACTAACACCTCTGCAAGGAGAATACTGCCTTGGAAGTTATGTGAGAGTTGAATTTGTTTACATGAAGTATAATTATATGCGTATTTGTGTACATTTATGTCCCTCTGTTTTCCACCTATTTCCATTGGACCATTAAACCAGTGTCTTATCTGATACATGTTTGGTAACATGTGCATTGACATAGTGTTTTAAGTGATTAAAAGCAGTGTTCTGAGTTTTCTTTGTTTTGTTCACATTGTACTTCAGAACTTGTGCAATGTGACTGGCAGAGCTACAAAACGGGTCTGTAATGGGAAGTTTACAATAGGAAATTTTAAGACCTTACCTCCATATGGTAATATTTTTCCGCATTTACTTGGAAATATATAGTTTTATTGTTGTTGCTGCTGCTTCTAACAGATACATGGATGGTCTTAACGTTTCAGGTTGAAAATGACAGCATTGAAATAACAAGTGAAGTTTCATGAATTCTCAAGACAAAATAATTCTTTTTTTGTGGGTATGTGAGGCTTAACTATCAGTGGACAAATTCACTCTAGGCTAAGCATTACATTTTTGATGAATGTAGTGAAGTATACAGTAGAAAGTTAAGAGTTTTCTTTATCAGTAGTACTATATCCAAATGCTTGATCGACCTAACGAGCTTCTCTGTCTCCTTTGTGTAGATGAAAAAAACCCAATAAACAAGCAGTGTTGCCCTGAATGTGAGTCTCAGTAAATTCAAAAGGAAATTTGCATTCTAAATCAAGAATTTAAGGTGAAGAAATTATTTAATCTCAGGATTTGGGTGTATTTGATACAGTCTTGGTTTGACTTTTTTTTTTGTTATTGTACTGGAAGCCAAGGGGCTGATAAAATTCTGAGAAAAAGGAAGTTGCTGACATGATTTTAACTCAGAAAGATAAAAATAGCTCTGCATAATATTTATGGTGGTGTAGGAGACCCTCTTTCTTATAATTATGTTTATCAACTTCTATTTCTTTCAAGAAAAACCATGTAAATATAATAGTACTTTCAGAATTGAGTGAAGGATCAGTGGCTTAACCTGCACTAACAGTATCTTACAGGAGACGAACCCTTGTTAAGTTTAAGTACAGAGGTTAGAGTACATTTTTTTTCTGTCTTGTTTGGCCTGTATTTGTATGGCCTATGGGTGTTTTTGATCTGGTATTTGCCTTCCTTGCATAAAGGAGTCACTGCATTTACTTACCTTTGCAAATGAAAACCAGCTCCATGGATGAACAACCTTTGTTGTTCATTCTCATACTACCAGTATTTTCACTGTTTAGACTTGGAGAATGCCAGTATACCAGGTTTTCCAGGTAATTAAGCAAATATGTTTTAGCTGTTACTATATTTGTAAAGCATTCACAGAGAGACCAGACTATGAGCAGGGAAGAAATACTAGTTTGAGATCAATTGATTCTCCTTTTAAGTTACAGCTTCATTTAAAAATAAACTCATAGTCTACTTTAGTGTTGAATGATTGCATTCATTGGTTTGGGGTCAAAGCATCATTACAAGCCATTTGAGTAGGGAAGCACAATTTCTTTAGTTTGGTTTAAGTCAGGCTGCACTTAGAGGAACAAGTACCTCCAAGACTAACTCCTCTTAGAGCACTACAGAAATTCTTCGATACTTTTATGAGTTTGCCAGTGTGGAGATGGTCTATGGTAAGTCTTGTTTTCTTCATTTCCAGACACAAAAGGTCACATTTTTATTCAGTTCTCTCTCAGAAGGTTTTGCACAGCTGTCTTACAAAAGAGTATCTGCTGATGTCTTGGCTGTACTGTTTTTTTGCATCTGGATGCGTAATGAAGTTGTATCGGTGAAACAAGTGTGAATGGCTCAGTGCCAGGACAAAAACTGGTAGCTGACTGCCAGAGCATGCCTCAGCCTGCAGGCATCGGTGGAACAGTTTTGTTAGGTTTTTGAAAATGAAACTTGAGCTCTAATCCCATGTGGAGTTCTAAGAGCATCTACCCAATACTCATCGCTGATGAATACTTTCTAATTTTCTCTTACTATTTTCTACAAGGTGGGCTATTCCCTAGCCTGCTTCCGTCAAAACAAAACAAAGCAAACAAGAGGGGGAAAAAAAAAAAGGAAAAAAAAAAAAAAAAA
>JANVCC010010369.1:15118518-15137019 GCA_025345505.1 Todiramphus chloris collaris
AAAAAAAAAGAAAAAAAAAAAAAAAAAGGAAAAAAAAAAAAAAAAAGGAAAAAAAAGAAAGAAGCCGAGGTGATCACAATACTGTGCTTTTTCTGATCTGGTGTCCAGCTTGGCTGCGATGAAAAAGGGGTTACATGGGCAATGTTGAGGGAAAGGCAGTGATCTCCAAAGTAGGTGAGGTGGTTCTGCTAAAGAGTATCTGGGTTTGATACCCTCATTTTAATTCAGCTCAGTTGCAGCTGTAACAAGATGTGTAACTCCAGCCTAAATGTATTTAGGCTGACATTTGCCATCTCCTGGTTAACCAGAGCAATTTATTAAAAAAAAGCAAAATAAAAAACCAAAACAAACCAAAAATGAGAACAAAGGAGACATGAACCTGGAAGTCTTTTTACTCTACTATATCACATTGCCTGTTTTCTTCACAGAGGTCATCACTACTTTTTTTTCTTCATTTTATTCTCACATCGTAATGCCTTCTTCATTTATTCCCATTCTGTCCTGTATTCAGTGTTAGTAGAAGAGGTAGAATGTAATGAGAAAATTTTCCTCAATACTTTCCTGTTCATTTGGCAGATTGTATACATAGTCAAATGTCTGATTCCCTGATGTACTATGTCAGTTTCCCCAGTTGGTTCTGTGGATTTACCAACTGGTTACTGAGGAGAGAAAAGTATTTCTATATTAATAGGGAAGTATGTTGTGAAACCGCAGAAATGTATAGAAGTCTCTAGGGTAAGCTGTGTATCTGGAAGAATTCTGTCAGGGCTTTCCTTTTTTAAAAAGCTTTTGTCAACTTGCAGGGATGGTACCTGTAGAAACCTGAAATTGACAGGATTGCTGAAATCTTGTCTCCTGTCCTGTCCTGGAAATCTCCATCTAGACCTCCTCTCCAGCAACATTTGAAACTTCTCATCTGGCATTCTATGGCCAGGTGCTGTCGACATAGCTAGGAAGAGTATCACAGCAAGAAGGGCAGGGCTGAATTTCAGGCATCATGACAGGAGCTGAAACTGAGTGATTTCATATAAATGATGGTTGACTAACATCTTTCTTCTAGTCACAATGAGGGATTAATATATTTTTTTTTTCCTTTCTTGTCTTTTTTTCACTCTTGCTACAAGACCCTGGAAAACACCTTTTTTTGAGCCCTCACAAGACAGGATCAGCCTTGTCTTTAGGACACTCTTGAGTGTTAAGCATTTGTTTGTGGATCTTTCATTGTCTGTTGATTGCTGGTGAAATAGTCAATGGTAACCCATGGAAATACATAATCGTATGATTCCCTGTGCAAGTGATGGAATTTGATAGATTCTGTGCCTATGTGAAAATTTATGCTGTTTAAGGAGTCTGGTAGTGATGTGACTAGAAAATCACATGCTGTTCTTCTGCATTTGAGGCACGTTAGCTTGCTTTCTATAAGGCATCTCAAAATGGGGAAATTAAAAAAGCACCTCTTTAGAAAGGGAGAAGCAAGACAGTGTAAGGCCTCAGTGAGGGAAGGACAGTCTCTTCTCTGAGTCTCTGTGTTGCCCACTGCAGGTTGTGACACGGAGTGACTCATGAATCATGGCTTCATTGTCCTTCTGTGGCCCCAGCCAGATAATTTTAAGTGCTGTGCTTAATGCTGAAATGCGGCTTCTCAGTAACCAAGATGAACATTTTATGATGAACTCATTCCACTTGAATGTGTTTTCACAGTGCAGGGAAGCCTAATGGCGGCAACTAATTACCAAAGGGTTAGTTCCTCTCCAGTATGCCAGCATTTTCATATATATGTTTCTAGTTATGCTTGCAGTAACTTGGATTGCAAGCTCCTTTCATCTCAGCAACAGAAACCTAAGAAGTACAAGGGATGTATGTTAGCTTGTTGCAGTGCTGGGGGCTGGAAGCAAAACACCGTCTTTCCTGGTTACAGTTAACCTCCTATTGAACTCTTGATGGCTTAAACTGGCACCAGCCCCATTTCCTGCTTCTGGAGCTTCCTCTTCAAAATTTGTATATACAGATACTGTAGGAGTTATGATAATGACTGATGCCATTTACAGGGCTGTTGGGTGCTGGCTTGAATGACCTGGCCTAAGAAATGTTCTTTAGGTAGCTGTAAAAAAAGATATATAATGTATGTGGCAAATGAACACAGTAATGACAAAGGAGTTTCCAAACGGTTTTACTTTGTGTAACCTAATTAAAGATCCAAAGAGTTCTATTAATAACATACAGATATTTTTCTGTGCAGAGACCTGTAGTTGTTTCCGTACAGCTGAGCTAGAACAAGTTTGCATATTTGAGGAAAATATTTTGGCGTCATGGGTGTGGCTGTAAGTGTTGTGCATCTAGAAAGTGGAGACTATTTTTGGTTTGCCCACAAAATCTGTGACTAATTCAGTGGATATTAGCTCTACCTTTGATTATCAAACAGTTTCGATGTATGGTGATACAATGTTTGTTCCCAAGCTGTGAACTTTATGAAAAGTCACTGTGTATCAGTTAATGATGTTTATAGGATCAACATATTGTTCAATAAGCAAAATCCTCACGGTAATTAAAACGTGTTATAATCTTAAAATACAGTTATCTAACCTTTTAAAAGAATGGCTTGTGTGCCACTCTGTGCCGCTGTTATAATGGATTAGAAATGAAAATCTAATAATGAGGACATTTTCTCTCTAATGAAACTAAATATGGGGATGTCTTCCCCTTGTGTCGCTGCTGTTAAAGTCAAAGTTACTGTCAGTATTAAAATTTTAATACCTCCTCCTCCTCCTCCTCAGTCATCACCGCTGAATAAACTTGTTTTTGATTGCAGCTTCACAGATTAGCAGTTCCTTACTGCCTATATTGCTCTCCAAAACACAAGGGTAGCCTAAAATGGCTGCAGATTATGATGTATGGCTGCTCTTGTGAAGCTGCAGCTGTGAATCTCAAAGAGGATGTAACCATGCAGAATCGCTCTTTTAGATGGTCATTAGCACTGCATAAGTACAAGCCTCTTTTTCAGATAGCATTTATTCTTCACGGTTCTTCTACTAGTATGTGATGGCAGTGTCATTTGCTAAGCATTGAATAACAATGAATGTTTTATTGAAGTACAGTATTCTGAACCAGTGCTTTTTTAAGCTGTTTAAGTGCTTAATTTTCGTTTGACTGCTCCTTTTCATGCAAATGTGAGTGTAGCAGAAAAAGCCATTACATCCTCCTCCCTTGTGCTGGTGTGATGTATTGGACTAAGCTGAAGGCTTGTGTGTGGGAGAAGGAAACATAGTTTAATTTGTCAGAGTTACCCACTGGTGTCTGATTCTACTCTAGTTTTACTTGTCATTCTTCATTTTGCTTAGGACAAACACATGCAAAAAAAAAAGCAGGAAGCTTTCTGTGTGATACTAGGGAAAAAACCGAGCCAAGAAGCAGTCTCTTCCTTGCCCCCAACAGATGGAATACCAAATTACAAATTCCTTTTAGTGAATGACCAGAGGAATTAGGTCTAAATATTTCAATGCGTGGTTATTACCTTCTTCTTCCAAGGATCTCAAAGCACTTGGAGGCATTAGCAGTTCATTTCTGAAGGGCAGGTTTTTAATGTGGTTTAACACCTACAACTATGGTAAAGTTTTTGAACAGTCTAGCACCTACTTTTGCCATTATGAGAATCTGAGGAAAGATTGTACACCCAGAGTGCTTTGTTCCTTTGAACATCTGGCCTCCTGTTTTGATTTGTGAGCTATTTTGAAAATCTGGCATCAGTTCTGCGGTTTAAATTCTAATTAAATATAGTACACAGTCTGGCCATAAGCTTCACAATACCCAGAGGGAAGGAAGGCAGGGCTGTTGGGGGGGGGGGGGGGGGGGAAGCTATCCCCATTTTACAGTCAGTGAAATTGAGATGGCGAGATCATAGAGTTATTGAAAATTCCCAGTATATTTCCATATTGAGTAGCTCAATCAAAAGTAGCTTTTAGAGCCTAAATTCAAACCAAAATAAATGTGTCTGTGATCCCAACAGTTTAGAACCATAAAGCAAATTGTTTGCATTGCAGCATGGAAATCAGCTGTACTGTGCCAGAAGCTCTGACTGTATCCAAGGGTCATGATACCCTTCCTTTAACATGACCTGGGAATGTGAAGTAATATTCACTTGTTTTGGGACACAACAGCAGATACTGTGTTCTTTCTATGGAGTTGTAAACAAATACTCCTCAGAATTCAAGTGCTGTGACAGTAATTTAAAAAAAAATGCATGGTGATTCCCTTTTAATAATAAACAGTATTGAAAGCAAGTGGTCAGTCTTGGGTAGATACTCAAGCTAGTCCAGTCTAGGGTAGCTTAAATACCTATTTTTTTAGCTGTGTAAGAGTGAAGAACTTCCTGTATCATATCCATTGAGATCAGAGAAACTTGTGTTTTGAGTCTTTTTACCATTTGTTTTTTCTCCATAGAAAAGCTAGGTTGCAATGTAAGAACAGTGCGTATGAACTTCTTTGGTCATATACAGAGTTCCACCAGCTCTGTAGCTCTCATGTCTGTGTATGCTTTTTATAACATTTTTTTTTCCTTCCTTTTTTTTTCTTCTTTCTCCTTCTCCCCCCCCCCCCCCCCCCCCCCAGCCATGTGTGTGCACGCCTTTTCTTCTTTCTCTGTCCTCAACACACAAACAGTGCATCTTCAGGTACATTTGATCCAGACTTTTCTGCCTGGCTATTAGTCATATTGATTCTCCAGTGATAAAGAAAGCTTTGTTCTCAGTGCAGTTTTAACAGCATAGTACCAGGACATAAAAACATGGTTGACGTCCAAGAGACTTAGCAAAATATGCAATTTTGAAAAAAATATGAACTGTGCTTTATTTCACCTTTTCTATTTCAGATACAAAAAGGAAAACTGCCTGATTTTAGTGTCCAAAAAGATTGAAATTCCAGAAACAAATAACAACAATTACAAGAAATTTTAACATCTTCCGATTTCAGTTACCTAAAATGTTAGTAATAACACAAGAAGGGTAACTTCATTTTTAATCTGCTAGTATCCCTTTAATGTAATTTAGCTTTGATACTATTTTCTGCTTTTTCAGATGGAGTAGCTCCCTCAAAACTGAAAAATAAGTATGCCTTTAATTCAGTATCTGAGATAGTGTTTTGAACTACTTCGCAAGTAGGCTGTGAATTAAAATACTATGTTCCATATTTAGAACTGTTGTCACCCAGTGTGCTTTTTATGTTTTATTGTAGTACAGTATTTGCTTTAACTCATTTAAGAGTCAGTCCAATATGAAGAAAAGGAAAGGTAACAGAGGTGTAATAAACACTGGTTTGATTTTTACAGCACAGTACATTATAGAACTATAAAATTGTGTGATTAACTAAGTCATTAACACTGTCTTAAAGCAAATAAGTGTTTAAAGCCTGACATACCCTGTGATGAAAATTTTTCTAATAGTGAATTAAAAAAACTCAACAGTTTTGCTTGGAATAAAGATTCTGCTCTCCATCATCAGGAGCAATGTATTAGGTCAGTCATCCAATTACTATATTCTAAACCATTCCCTGTTTTACAGCACTGGTATCTGTATCATCTTGACCATTCCTTGAGAACTGTGACGTATAGAACCTGTGGAGCATTTGTACAGGGTTGCCACCAAAAATAAGTTCATTGACGTTGTCCTGCCCTCCACTTTCTGAAAGGGTTTCTTTTCACTTGCTGTTTTGTCCAGTATGTACTGGTAGTGAGTTAGAAGGCATAGTAAGAGCAACTATTAGAGTTAGTCTTCTCTTTTCTGATGGGATCCCTTTGATCCAGACACTGTGTTAGTTGTTTATGCACTGAAATAAAAAGTTTTTAATTATGATTGAAGACATCTCTAATTGTCTGGTATAAGACATCTGAAAAATCCCAGATTTTTGTATGCAGACTGCTCAGTGTTTTCTGAAATTGTTATCTTTAGGTTGGCAATTTAGAAAATCTTGACCCTGTTTTGAATACAATTTAAAAATACATAAACTGTCTGTCTTTTTAATTTGCTAGATACTGAGAGGCCACTCCTGTCAAACTTAACTCATGTCATTTCATGGATTTAGTCCAACATTTGGTATTAGTTTGTATTGTTCATTAAAATTTGAAAACGATGTTGGAGAACATGTGGAACACAAATCTTTTGTTCCAGCCGGCTGAAAGAAAAAAAAGGCCTCTTAATAAATTTAACTTCTTTTAAATACAAAATTATTTTTCTGACCATTATCAGCAGCACAATGGTTGAATCCCATTCTTCTTTTATGATGCACTTATGAAGTTACTGCTTTGGAAGACATCTGACAAATGTTTTCCCAGGTTAACTTTTAAGCATTTGAATCACAAAATCACTAGTCTTAATAGAATGTCTGAAAGAAAGAACACACTGAAATGAAAAACTTGAGGTGTTTTAGGGTGGCTCTTACAGCATGGTGTTCATTTTGGACATTTAAGAGAAACATATCCTTTTTGGATATATATCAGAGAAAATATTTTATTTTTAAACATGTACTATATTCCCTGGGATTAAGATAAAAATGGGATTAAGATAAAAATTAAGATTAAAAGTATTTCCAAAATTATGTCAGCTGTTATGCTGCAAGCAATAGATCTTTAAGAACCTGGTGTGTTCCAGGAATTGCTTTTGTTATGCGAAAATAAAGCACAACTGTAAATGAGCAAAGGACTCTCACACACAGTATTAAGTTATCAAGTATCACCAGAAGGTTAGGATGTTGCATGTTGTCATCTCTCTGGCCTTGTTGGCAGAATGCTTGTGTTAGAGTTGTCTGTCCCCTTTGGTACAAAGCATGCTCTTAGCCTGTGGTTTCATCTATGCAGAAACCAATACCAAACTTTTTTTGTTTTTTTGAGACAGGAGTTGTCCACACATTCAGTTGTAGGAACACAAGGACTGACAGTGGTAACCGTGGGTAAAATGGACATTAAAGGTGTCCCTGAAGCAGTAAAGCTGTGGAAGCTATCACTGTCATGGTTACCTGAGGAAACAATCTGGGACTCATGTGGATGCTGAAAAGCTGCTAGCAGAGGGATTTTTTCAGGTTCTCACAATATTCGGTGAGAATCCTGCCTTTCTCACCAGTGTTATGAAAAACAGTAGGATGGTTTTGTAAACTAGACTAACACCTGGTGTTTTGCTAAGTTCTGTTCATGGTACATTGGAAAATATTTTGATATAGGTGTTGTAGGACTTCAGCCAATCACCCTAGGAGATGGGTGATCACTGACCAATCGCCCTATGGGGCTAGGGTATATAAAATGGGGTTGTAAATTAATAAAGTTGCTTCTTTTGCCTGCTCTTGCTGAATTTATATGTTGATGCATCTCTCGGCATAAACAGCAACAGACTGACATCTCTTTGCCTCAGCTGTGTACTAAAGACGCAGTTTATGATATGAATCTACTGCTTGAAATGCTTTGTATCTGTGTGTCCTTCCATGTATTATTATGACACTCTTAGCTGTTAGGCTATTTGACTAACAATATGCCATTCTCCAGTAGGATATGTATGTGTAATGTCACAGGTAAAAACAAGGGAAGGGAATGAATGACTGGAAGACCACAATGGGCTTGAAAAACTGGCTTATGATGAACAGTTGGATTCGATGATATTTAAGAACTCTTTTCAGCTAAAACAATTGTATGATCTGACAGAGAATATGTATTCTGGAGCTGTGTTTAAAGGTGTAATTTTCACATTGCTGAGGCAACAGAGAGAGTCTGCTTCTTGCTCCCTCTTTGGTCAGAAGTTAACTGCTGGCAGTACCAAACATAGTTTATATTAAAGTAGCTCTAGAAAATCCCCACAAATGAAATTCTCTTTTCAAGATTGCATGCCCTTAAATACAGTATAGGTAGAATTGAACACAGGTTGTTTGCAGCCTTGAGTAGAGTCCAGACAGGGTTAACTGATGACTAGACAGTGACTGGACCAAGCTTAAACACTATCCAGTTAATATTGCTGCATTTAAAATGCCAGCAACAGATTGGTTGAGGTTCATCTCTATATGCATGTTTACATCTGTACAGAGGAATAACTGCTCCCTTTGGAGGTATGTTCTTGTCTTGTTTCCATCCATTTATGTCTATGAGTAAACCTCTGCTCAGCCACCCTGCATAGAAATCCATAAGAAAGGCACAATTGTGGCATTTTTTATTTCCCCCATCACCCCACCCCCCTTCCAGCTGAAGACTGAAATGAACCTGAAGATGAGTGTATAGTATTTTTACTTCAGTTCTTCCAAGTCATTAGAGACACAGAGTAAATGGATGCCTTGAAGGCTGGGTAATTTCTTTATAATAGTAAACAGCTCTGGTTTTGAGGTAGAGAAAAGCCATCAGATACTTCTGTGCATGGATATTCATTTCAAAATATCTGAATAATGATTGAAATTGTATGATAAATTCAGGAAATGAATGCATAGAAGTTGTCACCTTTATCCTCCAAACAGCTTTTGCAGCCTTTCACAACTTCCCATATGTTAATGAAAAACATTTTTATGAGAAACTGGCAGCTTCGTGCTTTGTAGCTGATGCCAGCTTTTTTCATGGACCAGTTCAAGGCAGAGCAAAGGGAAAAATGCCTTGTTTTAGTGCGTGAATTACTCTGACAAGCTTTCACATTGCCCCTCCTTTTATTAATATTCTTTTTGATGTGAGCTTGTAAAACAGAGGATTGGCTGTTAATCTCTGCGATCTCAAGGGCTTTTGGCAGTGGCCCATAATTGATGTGTTCACATGGCTGTTGTCTGACTACTAATGATTAGACAGCAGTGTTATCTCCCAGCTAAATCAGTGTTGCTTATAAATCACACTTGATAAACTGCAGTTTCATTTCTTCAAAGGAACTGTATGTGTCTATATGGTTTGGTAGAACTGCCAGAGTCATTTCATGATTTTGTAGCAGTTTAGATTAGGTCTATTTTTTTATTTCAGTTGAGCAAAATATTTGAATTTCTACCAAGCCTACAAAACCATTTATTCTTGTTTGTCTTTGTTACAAGCTCATTATTCAGCGGGTAGAATAGAAAGGATATGTGCAATTGGAGCAGAGGAAAGAATAGAAGGTGCAAGTAACTGCAGAATATAACACATGAAAAGTGGAATACTTGGACTACTGATTTCTTTTGCTTTATTTGAACAGAAAGGGAGCTTCATTTGCATCAGGTGTTGATCACGTTGTTGTGCTACAAAACCAGTCTATGAGACAGTGTAAGAAAGGAGGACGTTAAAGGTTAGACTGATGTACTGAAACACAGAGCGTTTCAGCTGCGTTGTCTGGGACTGTCTCGGTGACATCGTGTCCTTTGCATGCCTCCTTTTTTTCTCAGCAGGGCAGGAATTATAAGCCTTTACTTAAACTCCACAGATGTAAACTTTGTGCTGTGTTTGGGTGCTTAGAGAAGATCCCAAGGTACGGAGGCAAAATCAATAGGGAAAGATGTCTTTGAGGCGGGGACATGACAACAGAGGTCTCGAGGTGACCTGCTTCTAAGCCACAGAAAGGGCAAGATCTGGCTGTCTGTTCAGTAGCTGGTAATCAGATGATTTGCTGCTCGTAGTTTTAGATGGTCTCATGAAGGAGATAATTAAGAGAAGCTAAATCTGTGTTTCTCGTCTCTGCCAAAAACTGAATGCAAAGCTGAGGAAAGTAAGTAAATTTAGAAGGGTCTTCCCTGCTGGCTCCAGTTCTTGTATTTACCTTCATACTGTAAACTTAATCCTTCAGTCTCATTGTTAAGGATTATTGGACACTGCATTAGTACCATGTTCAGTTTAGAAAGAGAAAAAACCAACAGAACAATTTGGGAGGAATAGGTATTAGTGTTTTCCTCCTCATAAGGATTATTTTTCTCTTAAAAATCATCACTGTACATGTATTATGTTCAGAATTTTTTTAGAACTCTTGAAAAATTATTTTAAATGCTAATTGCTTTTCTCCCTGGTAAAACAAACACTACAGTCCACGTTCTGCCTGTAGTTATGCTTCAGTGGAGCTACTCTGGACTTTACAGCAGAGTAAACCTATACACCAGTTGCGAGAAAAAATTATTTACAATAAATTAGCTTTCCCTAAAATACTACAAGTACATCAAACTGCAATTGAGAATAAATATTATTAACTACAGATACTCAACATCAGATAGTTGCAGGGAGAGCAAAATAATAAAGCTTAAGCTCTTTTTTTTTTTTTTTTTCAGTTGAGCTATCACAGTGAAGAGGAAGCTGAGAGGTCATTTTAGAAATGTTTCTTTTAGTGACTTGCTAAATAATTATGAATGTGTATGTCCTATTCTTAAAATTAATAATACTATCTTGTTCTTTAGGTAAAATCAGGACATGGTATCATACGCTTGTTAGTGTTTGTAGCCAATAGCATGAAATTGGTCTAAGAAATACAGAAAAAAACTGATACAGGATCATACACCCTTTTGAAAAGCCCAAGTGGGAGACCTACAGCAATAATACAGGAGTATACTAAGCAAAGATCCACTTGTCTTGCCTAAAAAGCCCAAAGGCTAGATAAATTAAAAAATCCGGGCTCTGTAGATATTGGTAAATGTAGGGCAATGAAGTCAAATTATGAATTTTCAGAACACGCTAAAAAATGTCATCCATAAGAATCTAGTTAGGCAACTAAAAGTTTTTGGTATCCATAGACCATCAAGGAAGCACAGTTCTGTTTCTGAGGATTATAGAGGTTCTCTGACAAGGCTATAGAAGAGAATTTAATGATACAATTTATGTTTCTCAACAAAAATTTACTGAGTTGAGGAAGGAACAACAGCCTCATCTATGCAACTTTGCACTTGCAAAGTACAGTAGTCAGAAAATGGGTAACAGGCAGCAAAAACCTGGTGGCAGGACACTGACATGCAGAAACTCAGAGATGTGCAAAGAAGCCGTTTCTCTTATGAGTCTTGTTTGCCACTATATTAAACATTGTGGGTTCCTGGAAAAACTCACTAAGTTGTATTGATTCTCAATGTCTCTGCATTCCATAATGGCTGAAAGGGCAGCTATTCCAGCGGACTGCAGTCACATCATTGGCCAACTGAAACCATGTCTAGGAAACAGAGAACTTCTGCTGCAGGGTCATAAGGTTGTGGCATGATTTGCTTGGACATTGAGAACGAGAAGTTGAAATGTAAGAGTTAAATGCTTTCAGTCATGGTGCAATTAAATTATCCATTATCTTTCTATATACAATTAGGAGTGGGAAAATTTTCCTTGGTTGTTTGGTGTCTTGATAGGTCATAGAGCAAACATAGCTTTATTCCTTGATCAGAGTCACTTACACCTGTTAGAAGTAAATGTTGACAACTTCAGGGTACCATTTATTAATAACGCTGTGAGATTTTTTTAAGGAAATACCCTATCTTTTTTTTTCAGCCTCAGAACCCTGAAAGGTTAGTGTAGCAGAAATTTGGGAAAACAAAGAGGTGATTGTCATCTTTAAAATGAAAACCTTTTTTCTTTAAAATGAAAGCTTCTTAGGAGTCACAGAGCTTGATAAAGCAGTACCTAATTCTTACCAGCAAATGGCTGTGCCTTGGTGTTTACCATATTCAGTTGCATGACACTATCTAATACTGCAGGTTATCTTACATGCGTTCTGTCTAAACCCAAACAGTTCAGATAAATTCCTTTATTGACTGTGGAATATAGTGTATCTCTAGACAGCATAGGTATCTTGAGCAAATTTCAATGCTTGTTTATTCTGTATTAAAGCTCAGCAAAGCACCCAGGCTGACTGAAGAAATGTTTGTAAGTGCAGACTGGAAAGCTGACCAAAAGAAACCAAGTTTCAATGGAGAAAGGTGTTCTGTAGGCCTATGAACATTATTATCTCAATGAATATGATTTTCTTGGGCTGCAAGAGGAGAAATGTCTTTACTAGAAATTTGCAGGTGGTGATCTGGGCATCCTCCCAGGACTCTGCCAAACATTAGAGTTGACATACTGTTTTTCACAGATGCAGCCTTTGGCAGAAGGATTATCACTGGCAGCTGCTAAATGCTAATCTTTCCCACAGTAAAATGGGTGAATGGCTTTGGGAAATCCCAAGCATCTGAGCTAGAATAGAAGATAAAAGAGGGGACAAGGAATTTTCCTTGCATGTTGTTTAGTACCATTGTTTCTGCATTAGACCCTGCTCAAAGCTTTGAGTTTTCATCATGGTCTTCATTGTATATTAATGCCGTCCTAAAAAAACATTATCGTGTCTGTGGAGGTGCTGTAGATACAGTCACAGAATGAGGTCTGGAGGTCTGCATGTAGAAAGAACATGAAACTGTGAAAAGACTGAGTTTGCAGAACTGTGTTTGCTGGTTCAGCAGCTGGTGAGAATGGCATAGAAGATCTTGAAAACAAGGTTTGTTTTTTTTTCCTTGTAGTAGAAGATTAGTTGCATTGTAACAGCTTTACGTGGATTTTTTTTTTTTTTTAATAACAAATATTCGGAATACTGAAATTATTCCAGATGTGAGTGATTCGCTGGTTTACTGTGAAGCGAAGTGTCAGTTTCTGTTAGTGTGTCTTTTTGCTTCCTTTTCTTCTTTTTCTTTTCTCTTCAACTATTCAGTTAACATAAGTGGAGAAGTTAATTTTAAGAGTAGGAAATACCTGGAATCTCCAAGTAGATTCTTCTTGTGTTACTCAGTTCAACACAATTACATGGCAGGTTTCTCATCCATACTACAATATTTGTAAAGCATATGTGTATATTATTATTATTATTATTATTGAACATTGGTTTTTAAGTCTAAAATTTGGATGAAATTTAGGCAGTCTGATATTGAAGCTCTTGTGATTATTAACAAAGTTGACCTTAGTACCTTTGACTTTGCTGTATTTTGAATATAAGGCTTGTAATAAATATGTCTGTCCTGTGACCAAAGTTCTTTTCTACATCCATGCCTTGTAGTATTTCTTTCCTATTTTCTAAACATGTCCTTCATGGCCCTGATGTTTTCTGACAACAATTTGATGTAGAACATATGTATGCCAAAAAATGCCTTTATTGGGTAATAAGCATGGGTTTTAATAAATATGTAATGACCAGCACTTCAAGGCTATATTTAAATCCTTCTCACCTCCAATTTAATACTAGGGTTTTTTAAGAAAACAAAACATCAGTTAAGTATAATATCAAAATGATTCTGAGTGGCCTCTTACATGCATTTAGATGCAAGAAATCCTGTTTTGAGATTAAACTGAGATTTTTTTCAGATGAAATGGAGATTCTTCTTGGGAGTAATTCATGTTACAAGGTAGAATATGAAGGAATAGCTTTAGTTTTCAGGTATGTAAAACCTTTGCGGGGCAAGGTTCATAGCCAGAAGAGATTAAAGATCAATGAGATGTCTAGAAATGCAGACACACTCTCGAGCACACAAACTTTTTTTTTTTTTTTTTTCACGTCACATTCTCCCACATTTGTTTTTTTCCAAAGCAGTTTCACTGATTTCATTAGAATTACTCCTGATTTATGATGCTGTGAATGAAATTAGAATGGGGTCTTCTGGGGTCACTGTTGCTTTATAAAATGGAGATAGGGTCAACCATACTTTATAAAAAAAACAAGGTAATCTCCCTTTCACCTTAAAATCTAGAGAAAGAAACAGGGAAGGCAAAACTTCCATATAAGGATGAATTGCTTTATTTCCAGTTTTTCATTTTAGACATAATGATTCTGTGAAATACTAATTCGTAATTAAAGAACTTATCAATGTCATTTTCAAGGTTGGGTTTCTTATTTCTTAGTCTTCAGGTTGGCGGTTTTTTTTTAAGGAAGGATTTAGTCTTACAAAGGGTTAGGCTTTTTTTTTTTTTTTTTTTTTGATATAGCCCATAATAGGACTCAGATCTTCTTTCCACATTCTTTCTAAAAGTGCAGATGTTCCCACTGGGAGTGCTTACAGTAGATTTCTTCCTCCATTGTAAAAAGTAGTGCTTTTATGGAAGGGCTTATCCTGAGCCTTAAACCTGGTTCTCTGCATTCCTACAGGTTGTATAATGGTAGTTAGTTTAAATGGCTTTGGGCATGTACTCTTCAAAATCACCTTATGGGTGACACTGCAGTAGTGTCCACATACTGCAGTATGACCACATTTGGTCTTAGATTGGTAGACTGTCATCACTGAGATATAACTGCACTGGGCACTTTCTGGTCTGAGAAGTCCCCCTCAAATCTGTGTGCTTTCTTCTTTGAGCTTAGTATTATCCACTGGAATCTCTCCAGCTTGTCCGGATGTAGTGTAAAAGACACAAAATGTTAATGTTCAGACATAACTTCAGAAGTGTTCACTGCATTAGTTTTGATGACCAGGACTTAATTCCAGCAGGTAAATTACCAAAGTAACTGAGGGAGGACACTGCTTATTAGAACATCTTGCCTGTTTTTACTTAGAATGATATTTCCTTTCTTTTCCACATCCTCTTCCTCATACTGACTAATGTTACACAGTCACTAAAAGAATTTTTTTTTTGGTCATGTTCAGATAGAGGAGCATTCCATGGAGCACTGACTGCATTGCTTGGCAGGCATTCTTCATTTTCTATGAGCTTTCTACTGCTAAAAGCCATAGCTCTCTGATACAATCAAACACTTGGCAGTGGAAAGCTGCCATGAATAATACCCTAGCTTTGTAGCCTTTGTCACTAATCGGCTCTCAAAAGCTCTTGGAGTTAGGTGAATGAAGAAAATAGTGCTTGAATATTTCTGTCTTTCTTGGAGACGTCTGATTATGTGTATAAAGAGAGCATCTATATAAATAACCTTCCTCAGATGTAGATTTTCATTTTCCTATTGGAATCTCTTGTGTGATAAACAGCAAGGCTACTGCTCAGTATGTGCCAAAACCTGGGAATAATCATGCAAAAATAACAGTCAGAAACTGCAGAGCATCTGTTCTTGACATTAACTTTCCTCAGTTTGACAGACTGCCACCACCAGATGTTAGTCTTATGTGCCTTTTTTTCCACTGGAGATGGCGGCCTTCCTGCCTCTCTCTCTGCCTCTAAAAGCTTACATCAGTGCACTTTGGAGAATTCATGAAAACAATTGTGTCACTACTGATCGCTCAGAACCACCACTTTGCTGTGCTGACATTATGATTATCAAACAAAATGGGATAATTTTAAAACACGGAAAACTGGAGCAATATTTAACAGTTTAGTGTTTTGGTTCTTTTCTTATGAGTAAGGTCATATTTGTGCAATGAACGTGAACCTCAGGAACAGTAAATTTTCACTTAATTCTCGACCAAAGGCTTAATGTTTAATTCACAGAGCAACAGTCCCTTTTACTGCAATAGCGACAATTTGGTCTTGCCTTGTGAGTGTTTCTACTGGAGAACATGAACATTTATTAGCAAGTCTAAATAAACCAGAACTGAGTACAAATATTTGCAACAAAGAACTTGGTTGGGTATGCTGTCAGGTTTGTGCTTTCTTTAGCTTCCCCTCACTGTTTATAATGCTTAGAAAATGGAAGACACGTCTGCCAATTTAGTCTACAGTCATTTAAAACATTGGCTAGTTTAGTATGGTAGTAGCAAACATTCTGTGTTTTTTCCCCTCTCTCTTTGTGATGAGTATGTTTTATGGAAGAATGATGTTGCATGTGCAATAGGAGGTTTTGCACAGCTTTGCAAAACACCATGTAAACTATCATAACAGGCCATTCCTGAGCGTTCCTTGGATTTATACAGTTACGTGGCTTAGCTTTTCTTAGGCATTAGGCTCCTTTACCTTCCAGTTACTGATCTTGGCTCTCTTCTGGCTTGAAGTAAGAAACGTTAAGAACTCCTCTAAATTATTATGCCTAGGGTACATAATGACCCTGTTTCCTTGACAGAGCTCATTACGCATTCAGTGCCAGGGAGCAGGGCTCTGTGCCATCGAACTGTTTGCCTCCACTTGGCATCTGTACCTCCACTCTGCATCAACAACAAGAATCTGTATAGCTTAGAACCACCGTCCCTCCATACCAGATATAGATGGCTATGGTTTTATGTTATGCTTGCTGTTAGATATTGCAAGTAACAGCTGCTCTTGGGGGTGGGTTGATAATTGACTTGCCTGTGTGCATTCAGGTCTGCTCTGCAGAGCATTCTTGTCTGTGCTTTAGCTCTGCGGTTGTGATGACATGAAGAGAAGAATAAAGATACCATTGCTTGAATGCATTGTTTTTATGTCACAAGAGCTGTGCTTTCCTTATAGAGTTTAAGCATGTTTTTACTCCTAAGAAATGCTTTATAGTATTCACGTTTTGCTTTGATTTTTTTTTTTGGTAAGTTACTTTGTTCTATCTCTAATCTGAAGATTATTTTAGTCCTAAATGAAAAGAACACCCTGTCCTCCCCCAATGAAGAACAGTTTGGAGAACAATGTGATTATAAGCCCCTCCTCTCTCCTCCCTAGTTCTAGTGTAATTGGTATCAGAATCCAAGCTGTTCATACAAAGCTGGTACAAAACATTTTTGTTAAATATTATGTGCACAAATAAAAGTGTTGGATCTCACTTTGATTGTATGAGTGATTCTCAAAGCAAATTATAACAGTTGTTATAATTAAAAAAAAATAAAATATCAGATTTCTATTTTATTTTCTTATTGTAAAAAGTGTCCATATGATGAAGTGAGATGATTTGTGATACAAAGAACATACAATGATAATACTCTTTAGTCCTTTCTTCTCTTTGTATCCCCATTTGCCAACTTGGCTTTAAAAGAAAGCAAAATGAACTTTGATCTACATTATGATACACTTGAATGAAACCAAGATGACAATGTACAGTGAGTCATTATGTCTTCTGTTGAGTCTTCTCACAGGGTTGAAAATTTAAAACAGCGTAGACTTGGAGACATTTGATTATCTATTTGAAAGAAGCTAGAAAGCAAACATTTAAAAAAAATAATTGAAGAATGATCTCTTGGTGTCTTGTCTATGATCGAGTGGGCCAAATAAACATGAATTTTACATGGTTTACGTATTTGAGTAGGCACACTCATATCGTCATTTAATTATCTTTTATATGACAAAGGACCTTATGGTCACAGTAAAATACAGAGAACCCTCAGGCCAAATCCATATACAGAAAATCTGCTACTGTGCATATTGGAAGTCATATGGGAAAGATATCTGCTTCCGTTCATATATAGATATTATCTCTGCGTGAATTGTCTGTGTACAGACTGATTGTCAAACTGTATTCTTCCAAATATGCACTTTGGAAACCCTGAGAAATTAGATGGTTTGGACAGATTCTTGTAAAAGCTCTCATCTGTTATTTCAAGTAGAAAGATGTAAATGTTATCTCTAAGCTGTTAGGTGGGTAATCCTAATGTATTTTAAATGATTGGATGACAAGAGATTATATTTGATGCCATATGGATATTAGAATTGTTCCAAGTGCTAATTTATCTGTGATGCAAATGAAAAAATGGCATTTATATGTCTTTGTACTGTCTTTATAAATGTTTTTCTTTAAATAGAAAATGAAGTTCCCAGTTTGTAAAATTTAATTTTCATCCACAAATCAGTCTCTGTCAGCGCCAAGAAAAAAAGTGGCCTTAATCCTTGTTTTTAAAATGTATTATTTCATACTAGCAGTCTATGACAACAGGGAATAGTTGTACAGAAACTTAGCAATTTGCCTTGTTTAGCATGATAGATACTTTTGTGCTTAATTTTTCATGTGCTGCAGCATTTGGGTTGATGTCAAAAAAATTAAACTCATAGGACTGAAACTACCCATGATACACCAAATCCTTGCTTACATAAATTCAGTCTCAGAAAACTGGTCTTCTTATGTATATATATATTTTTATTATTATTACTTTTTTTTTAAATCTCACAGCACCATTATAGTAAGTTTGTCTGTTGTTTTCAGGTTGATCCCCTGTTTACAGTGCCTGCACCTCCACCTCCGATTTCCAGCAGTATCACACCTCAGATTCTGCCTTCCTACTTTTCCCCATCTTCATCCAATATTGCAGCACCAGTCGAGCAGCTTTTGGTACGAACTCGTTCAGTGGGTGTAAATACTTGTGAGGTTGGAGTAGTAACAGAACCCGAATGCCTTGGACCCTGTGAACCCGGGACCAGCGTGAACTTGGAAGGAATTGTGTGGCATGAAACTGAAGAAGGTAAATTGTTTTTTCCGTTAGGTTTGTCTGTGAGATATGTTAAAGAGAAGGACTCTTTTCTATATCTGCCTGGGTGATAAATAAGGGCTTTCTAGTCTGTTAGGATACTAGTATGTACAATGGCAGTCACAGCTTTATAGTTCACTTAATAAGTTTGTTCTTTCTTTCTTTCCTTCTTTCTTTCCTTCTTTCTTTCCTTCTTTCTTTCCTTCTTTCTTTCCTTCTTTCCTTCCTTCTTTCTTTCCTTCCTTCTTTCCTTCCTTCTTTCCTTCCTTCTTTCCTTCCTTCTTTCCTTCCTTCTTTCCTTCCTTCCTTCCTTCCTTC
>JANVCC010010369.1:15137119-15164165 GCA_025345505.1 Todiramphus chloris collaris
TTCCTTCCTTCCTTCCTTCCTTCCTTCCTTCCTTCCTTCCCTTTCTTATTTTATTTAAAAAAGCATGGGTTTTTTTATTATTTAAGCAACTGTATTTTCCAGACGACCTACCCTGTAACCCCAGTTAACAACAGAGTGTGTTTCCTATTGCTATATTGAGCAAAGAATATGAAGAAGTGCTATCTAAATCAGAGTGATTTCTTTAATATCCTTTGAAGGCATTTAGCCAAGTAGAAGTGCTGGAGAACTTTGGGGAATACTAAACATTGATTTGCTATGAATTAGGACAAAGTAAGTAGAAAGAGGATTATGCTGTGATATGCAGATTTTTCCATTTTGGTTTCCAAAATCTCATTATTAAAATAACAGCTTTCTCCTGTTAATGCTAAAAATACTACATGTGTACACTAAACTTCTGCAATTTCTGGTTTAGTAATAGTGGATTTCTCCAGTTATAGCTGCTTGAGAGTCCTCATGTGATTGTTCATATGTTTGTTTTGAGGATTATTTAATTTTTAGCGGTCTGCCTCCCTCAATAGTGCAAACAAGATTACTTACAAAAGGATATAATGAAGGAATACAGCAGTGCATTGCTTCATGATTAATCCTGACATTCATCAGACATGCACGCAACGGCATTTGGTCCTTTGCAGTGATATATAAGACCTCACCAAAGTGCTCTACGCTGTCCTCTCAAAAATCAATAGAGAGAGTCGGATTTACTTGCTTTTATATGCTTTCATCCATCCATCTTTCTCTCTGTGTATGTCTACAGCAGATTCGTAAGGTAGATTGATCCTTTTAGATTGTTTTTAAAGCACAGTATAAATTCTGCTTTAAAATATCCCTGCAGAGATGACTGCCCTTAGCAGCTCTAATCTTCCTTGACTGGACTGTATTAACCAGAGTTGGAATGTGTGGGCGTTAACTTTGTTGACATGAAAGAACAGTAGCTGTTAATAGTGTTATTCTTGCTGAATAAACTAAACTTCTGACCCCCACTGAATTTAAGAAGCCTGCCTTGTTAAAGGTTTGGCACCAGAGAAGAAGTATTAAAAAAGTTCTTTCTGGTCAGGATGATATTCCATGTACTAGTTTCTCAGCACTCTACTGTTTTAAAAGTTCTTGTTAGTTAATAGAAATTAATTCCCTTAACCTTTTCTCAGTTTATCTAAAACGATTTTCTGAAACTACTCAGTGTTCAATAACAGCATGTTTGAGTGAAACAGTTTTGAATGTGCCTGTTTTCACAGCTTTACAAATACTTTTTGGCAGCACTAGAGCTACGAGTGACTACAATAATAGATACAACATGATTCCAAAATACTCTAGCAATATAGCTAGAATGGAGATTAAAAGACTGATGATAATTGATGTAATTTCATATTGTATGGTTTGTGCTGGTTTGTGTTTTACTGTTTCAGATCCTGATGACTGAAGAAAATAACATAAACTTTACTCTGGTTTTCCCAGTGTTCATAATCAACACTGTATTACGAAAAATGAGTTCCTAATGATAATTTTTGCATTTTAATTAAGTTTTGACATTTGGGGCACACTTATGTATATATTTAGCTGTTTTCAAATTTTATGACATGTTCATGAAAGCAGCTATATAGCAGCTTGTGTGAAGCCATTTCTGCCAAATTTTAGAAAACAGGGTGCAGATGGGTCTTCTATTTGTCTTTAACAGAAGGAAGATTATCAGATATTCATTTTCTGCAGTTATGGTTTTGACTTTAATTAGGCCAGAACATGACCTTTCCTAAATTGGTCTAAATCCAGAATACTCTAACTGAAATCTTTCTAATAAGTGACATGTAAAACCACCTTCATGTTCATAATGGCCAACTGAAATACAAATTTAATTTTGTCATGCCCATATGTTTCTTTCATACTCACTCCCATTACTGCTTTCCAAAACCTAATAAAAACACACATGCAAACTGACATCTATCTAGCTGTCTACATATCCAATAACTTTTTAATGTAAAACAATTCTAAGAAGCAAAGGTATGAAAATGTCTGGCCTTGGCTTGTGTTTTGAGATACTTGAATTAGTTTGTATCTGATTTAGCCACTCTGTAAAATGACTTGTGATTAGAATAGGCTTGTAGGATGTATGCATACTCAATGGCATATGGCAACTACGCACCAAAGGTTCTGCTGAGCAGCATTCATATGCTGCAGCAACTAGCTGTGGGAATGCAAATACAGAAAGGATTTGGTGATCACAGTTTTTAATAATAAGAGTAGTAGAGTGAGTAGCGAAAGATGAAATCATAGAGTTTATGTAGAACTCATTATTAAATGTAATGTTTGCTTCATAAGGTAGAAGGCATGTACTTGAAAGTTCATGTGTTGAAGGTTTTTGGTATCTTAACATTCCGAAAAGAAAATTGATTATTTATACAGATTGTCACATTCTGTTGTATTTCTTCTTGAAGGTCAGAAGAAGGAGGGTGTTTGGTTTTATTAATAATATTTTTTAAGATAATCACTCCTAAAGGGAGGGTCAGTGGGAGAAGCAGCAGTGCATTTCAGACAGAACTGTGGCAGATACCACAGCTCTTTTCATCCACACCAGTCTTTTTATCTGAGTTAATCATCAGATTTAATAAATCAGATCTTTTTACTCAAGAGCATTTCAATCTTAAAATGTGTAGAGGGAAGATCACATCTGAAATAGCTCACATTTTATTACAGGGCTTTGTAACTAACCATAACTGGGTAGTCATACAGTTGACTGAGACTGCTGGTGGCCATGTGAGCATTTTTCAGTTATGCTACTAAGTTGTGTAGTGTTTAATTTCTAGATATGTGTGCTGTAAGCATTTTCATGTGCATAACCTTGATTAGGTATGACTTGATAATGTGTGCAAAGTGGTGGTAATGGCTGTAGAAAAGAATATTGAAGGAACTAGTTGAGGCTACCCTGTAGCAGTGGACTGAGAAATGATTCTGGGCAAGTCAAGCTGAAAGATGGAAAGCAATGCAACTATTTGACACCAGAAACTATCATCCAGTAACTACTAAGTCCTAAAAAAAAAAAAAAAAAAAAAAAAGGTAGCTTGGCGGTGGTATTGGAGTATACTTTTTTTTTGTTTGGTTGGTTCTTCTAATATTCTGGAAAACAGCTGCTCAAAGTCTGTATTTCTATACTAAGAAATAAGGTTATCTAGAATCAGGTACTTGTTAAATTGTGTAATTATCTTCTGGGAAAGCAGTTTTAAAGAGAGCAGTATTTGTTTCTTACTGCCTGGAGGAAATAAAAATGACCCAGAAAAAAGGGAAGCCACCAACCAACTTCCTAAATTGCTATAAGCTTTCTTTCTTTGTTTAAGTTTCTCACACGCAATTGCCCTGGGTCATGTCCTGTTTTGGTTCTGCTTCTAGTAGTAGAGTCTGCCTTTAGATATGGGAAGCACTATTTCTGATGATGTCTTGTTTGCATGAAAACTGTGTAGGAAACAGCCATCCATTACCTTGCTGCCTTTGCGTGCAGAACAAGCTGTCTACATGCAGGATGGAGTTCTCGCATTGCTGCACAGCACTGACACTCTTCCTCCTTGTGCAGTTTGGGTACAACGTGCTGTTGTTCAGTAATGAATAGTGAGAAAATGGATTATATTTTTTAAAGTGTTCTCTTACCAGGGTTAGCTTGTTGATTTTTAAAATTTGAGACTAGTTGTCATATGTAAGAAAAAGGAATATGCTGGATCTCAGTTATCTGATGAGATCATCTCCATCATTTATCTTAGCATCAGTTCTGGTAATAGTTTGAAGAAATTTGCAGTAGAAAGGAGGATGCTTAGATGACAGAGGCATGTGGGTACTTGTGTATGGGTTTCCCGTCCTGCCATGTTTGCAAGTAGTAAGTATAGCTCTTGTTTTGAAAACATATCTGTTGCACAGAGTTGACATGGATTCCTTCTGGTCTTAATATATGGTGTTAATTTTGCCAAAACTATTTTAAAAGAACAGTGCTGTTTACAAGTTTGTGGTTATATATATGTTTGTACATGTGTGTATAAGTAAGGGTGCGTTATCTGTCTATAGGAATAGAATTAGAAGAAAAAAGTAGTCTGATTGTCTCTGATCCCTTTAGCAATTTTTGTGGTTTAACAACCACATTTTCCTACTTTTAACAAATACAAAGGCATGATGAAACAATGAAATGTCTGATGTTGAAAGCCATGTCAAATATGTATGTAAACAAATGCAGAAATTAGAGATTTAAAAAAAATCCGTTTTATCAAAGAATGTTACAGTAATTCGTAGAAATTCATATAAACATGATTAAATCACACTACTGTCTTAAGTTCAGGCAAGGTTTATAGAGCAAGGTAATATTCTTTATTGAACCAAGTGATACAATGGTAAGAAGTAAGTAAGCTTTCAGACTGGGTACATGTGTATTCTGTCCTTTGTATGTAACGTAGACCATTGACTTGCTGGATAGAGGAGGCGATGGTTTGGTATTATTAACCACCATATTCAGTTCGGAATTGAAAGTCAGTGGGTATTTTTACATGAGAGACACACAGAAATGTCTCTTGCTCAAAAATCAGGCTTTGTTATGTCCGTTACGGAGAAGCAGTTTGTGGAGAAGGGAGAAGATAGGTTTTATTTGTCTAGCTACATTAATTGAACACCTAGTATGAAGCTATTTTCTACTGTCATGTGAGTCTTCTGCTGACCAGTATGAATTTCATCTATTATGTAAATGTCAGTGGTTCAAAAAAAGCCTATACACATGTTTATATTTTGAGATGTTGTGTTTAATTTTTCCTCTTTCTACTGACTGTGATATCAGACCCAATAAATCAATGGATTTAAGGAGGCCTGAGGAGGGTCATTCTTTATTGATTTCAGCTATCTGTTGTCCAAGTCACTTCACACCTAGTACATGTCATGTACAAACTTGTAGCAAAAGAGAAATGGTCTGTTTTGCACAAAGGGAAGCCACAATCTTGCATAAACATGTTTGTAGTTTATGGAAGTTCAACCTGCTTCACAAAAGGAGTTTGAGAGAATGGGATGTACACAGACTATCTTAGAAAAGTTTTGAGAGATGAACATTACAGGATTTGATCTATGAGATGGATTTCGCTGTAGGTCCACTGAGGTTTGTTGAGACTGAGGGGCCTTTTTGATCCTCTCAACAGTGTGCCTAACTTTATCAGTGTATATGCTTGTTTAGGGACATAAATTCTGATGTAATGTATCTGGCTTTTACAGTGATTCCTGCACATTTGTTTGAAACATTGTGGTGGCCAGCATTAGAGGCAAAGAGTGGGCTAGGTAGACTGCTTGGTCACAGCCAGTATGTCAGTAATGTAGTTTTGATGCATTTTGTTGCCGTAACTCTCTCGGTTTGCGCTGAGAGAACCAAAAAGGAAACTGTGTTTGACTGAATTATGGAATCATTTAGGTTGGAAAAGACCTTTAAGACCATCAAGCTCAACCATTAACCCTGCACTGCCAGGTCACCACTAAACCATGTCCCTCAGCATCACATCTACATGGCTTTTAAATACCTCCATGGATGGTGACTCAATTGCTTCCCTGGACAGGCTGTTCCAGTGCTTGGCAATGCTCTTGGTGAAGAATTTTTTCCTGATGTCCACTCTAAATCTCCCCTCCCTTGAGGCTGTTTCCTCTTGTCCTGCCACTCATTATTTGTGAGAAGAGACTGGTGCCCACCTGGCTGCAACCTCCTTTATGTAGTTGTAGAAAGCCTGAAGGTCTCTCCTGAGCCTCCTTTTCTCCAAAATGAACACAGTTCCCTCAGCTGCTCCTTGTAAGACACTGTCACACACAACCTTCAGTTCCCCAATTAGACAACTATCTGTAGTCTGTTACTGTTTTCATCTAAAATAAGTGAAGCAAAGTAATTTTAGAGCCAAACTCCTGTGTATCCACAAAAGCTCCTTTAAATAGTTTTAAAACACTGAGACTGGCTCTTATGAACCAGGTGTACGTGGTTGAGCTGATGTGGCTTTAATGAGTTGCCATGAATCAGCTGGGCTGTGATAACCAAACCTTTGCAGGCTCTTTGTTCACAGCAAACAGGAGATAAATCATGTCAATATAAACCTTCTCAGTGAAAGAGAAATGCAAATTAAGTTATGGATAGTCCTTGCTGCCAGAGCTATATGCCAGATGGGAGATGTTTTGACCTCCTTGAGTTTAATTCTGATTCTTATACAAAACACTCCTTTTTCCAGAAATGTTCAATTAGTCATTCATTTTAACAGTAATTTAAGTTTAAAGATTTTTTGTCTGGGTGATGGAAAGCATCACAGAGTAGTGAAGACCTGTAACAGGAAAAAAAAAAAAAAAGGAAAAAAAGAAAAGTCAAAAAATGAAGTGCAAACAGATCCACTGCTAATTTCCAGGCTTTCTCAATTCTTGGAGAAGTCAAGCTAGTTCATAACCCCTTCCATTCCTTTCCAGCACCATTGCTTCAGAAGAGTTTTAAAGACTGCAGATCACCACAGACAGAAAAACACTTAGGCAATTTGTGTATAGATGCTGTTAAATGTTAAATTTCAGGTTTGAATGTCAGCATTCTTCCTTATGTATACACACAGCAGGGTCTAACTAGTGCTAGTCCTACAGCTTTATTTAGAGAGGCTGCACATCTCTAAACATCTCTAACAGAGAGGTATGCGTGATTTGTTTACTGCCTAGTACTTGTCTTGTTGCTTCACTCTTACAGATACAGATGTAATGCTAAGCAGAGCATAGCCACAGTGTAGTTGCAGTAACTGACCAAAAATATCCAAAATAACTTAGCTTATTAACAGCTATCTTACCTAAACGGACCTGACAAACACCACATTTTATAGCTCAGGGAGGAGACTGGGCACCACTCTTCTCGTATAACCCAGAGCAGAGAATGGAAAAAACCAATTTTAGACAACTCTTACATAAAAGGTGTATGTTGTCAGACTGCTGCAGAGGAAGAATCCCCTCTCTGCTTGTACATACATAGAAAATTATCCCTTTTACAAACAAGCATACAAGGGTATGGAGGGTGCGTAGAAAAAGGAAGGATAACTGACATTGGGAACATTTGCTTGGAGCTATTTGAATGTGAAACTGAGCCTGCTCAAGCAGTGAGGTTATGAACTGAATGAGATGCTTTAAGGAGCTGCTTTAAGAAAAGCAACAGTTTTGAGCATTTACTGCTTAAAAGCAAAATTTCAATAGCAGCAGATTGCTTAGAAGTAAGACTGTTCCTGTACAAAATACTTGCAACATGGGGTGTTTTGGATTTGTAGATAGTGGGGGGGAGAGATGACTGCTAATGAAGAAAGGGTGTATTTGTGCAAGTGTTTTCTTACTAAATAAATACTACTGGAGTAAAGAATGAAAGTACAAATGAAATGGTATCTTTAACTGGTTTATTTCAGGGATTAAACCGCTTATTTGAAGATGTTCTCACACTCTAATTTTGTACATAGTTTAACAAGACAAGCTGTAGTCTTCCAGTTTTGTTATGCTCCTAAGTATTGCTGGTATTCTGTAGTGGTGTATGAGAGGTTCTCTTGGTTGCTGGACTGTACTAATACAAATTAATATAAATTTAATATAATCTTTATTTTCTGCTTTTCAGGCTACATAGTTAAAAGCTGCTTTTGGCGTTGGGACTAACTTGCCTGTGTAACATCAGTGGCTGGCCTAACATCCAGCTTTTCATTTTCTGGAATCAGTGGAAACTTGTATTTTTCCACCCTAAGGGCATATTAATAATTCTTTCCAGTTACTACTGATGTGGTAGTAAGTAGCAACTAGTCTGGAACCCTTGGTGATAAGAGGCAATCCAAAAAGCAGAAGGAAAACCTCAGTGTAAAATTTCTGAACAGTGAAATGTACTTTGACCTTTAGGGTTACTAAAAGATAAGAGCTTGTATTTTTGTTCTAAAAGAGGAAGATGGGAAAGGTAGAGATTGAAGGTGAAGACAAAGAATATAAACAAGAAAAGCTTAAAGGAAGTAGCTTTCTTGATTTGGACTGGAAAACTAGGTCTAGATTTATTAAAGCTAGTGTTGCAATTGAAACAACAGTGGAGGTTCACTAGTTTTCTATCCCCAAATGCCATGAGATTTAAGGAGACAAAACCCCAAAACACCCAGCATAAAAACCAAAAGACCAGTGTTAGAGCACTTTGCTGTAATTATTTTTTTGTTGTTTGTTTCTTTCTTTCTTGTTTTGTTTTAAGGAGTATCAGCTAAAGCAGAAACACAGGCCCATCAGATTTACCACTGGTTGGTATTTACTGGTTGCAAATTTAAATCTCAATTTTCAGAGGGATGTAGCTATGAAAATAAAAGGCCATAGAATTATTTTTTAAAGGCAGAATTTACTAACCTGTTAAAGATTTAATCAGAATAAAAAAGAATATTTAAGAAAAGCCTTTTTTTTTTACTTAGGTTTTTTGGTGTTTGTGTAATAGAGGTCAGCTACTTGTTAAGCTCATCTGGGAAGTTTGCTTGGGGTGATAATTTACCGTATCTACGTGGTTTTGTTTTGTTGTGAGTTTCGCTGTTAGTTTCTGTATTAGTGTTAATAGGCAGATCAGGCCATTTACTTTTTCTCTAGTCACTTAGCCACTCGTATGAAGAACTCAATTAATAAAATGGAACTGTCGTTGGATGTCAGTAGATGGCAATTCTGTAGCTTGTCCCTAACACTGAGAACAAGCATTGTGGAGAATTGGTTTCAAGCAGTGACAGTTCCATATCACTCTTCAGTTAATCTAGAGGTATTTTTTTCCCCAGTCACTTAAAACTTCTGCATTTAAGTAGGTTGAAACAAGTAATTACGTTTTACTGCCTGTTTACTTTCCCCTACAGTGACTGAAACTGTACTTCTTAACCTTGCATTTGTATAGAGCTGGGTTTTGTGGATCTGGTAAAGCCTGAGGCTCTGTGACCTCCTCTAGCTGGGAGATATTGGTAACAGAAAGAAGAGTTTCAAGTTTCAATAAAGGAGCTGTTTTCCTTCGGGAAGAGATAAGCTGATGTCCACTTTTAGTAAAGTATGACTTTGGATGTGTATTGCTGTGTATTACTGATTTTTTAGAAAAAGCTTACTTTTTTTTTTTTGGTTATTCTCTACAATTTTATTGAAAGGTCCTGAAAGTTCTGTGGTTTCTGAGAAAGTTTTGCAATTAATTAATACTTGCTTCCTGAGATTTTTTTTTTTTCCCCCAAAATGCTAGTGGTGGCAGTGAAGCCAGCACAAGTTTGTCTGCATCCAAGACAGTTTCATCCAGAAAAACTACTAGCTATTGGTAAACTTCACTTCAGAGTAAGAAGTATCTCTGATTAAAAGCCTAAACAATTAAAAAAATATATATATTAAAAAAAAAAAGTGTTCCTGGGTTGCAACAATTCCAAGCTAGCCACCTGTATTTAGAGATGATACAACCTGAACTACAGCCAGTGGAAGCTGCTGTGGTGTGTTACTTAATGAAAACCAGATCATTGTTGAATTCTGAAAGAGAGGATGACATTTCAGCATTCTGCTTGCACTCAAAAAACCTTTCATTTTTTGTTGTTGTTTAAAGGAAACAAAAAAGTTTTCCTTGGTAGTCTTATAAAAATTAAGAATTCAGTATTTTTAAGTATGTTAGACTCGTGTGTCTCTTAGGTGACAGTATAGTTTATTTCTTTGACAGTAGCCAATTTCTGAGTTTTTATAATGTAACCAATTTTTTTCAAACCCAGGCGAGGCCCTGTTTCTTCCAGAGTGGAGGGATACTTAAGATGGGAGTGGAAGATCTTTGTTTTGAAACATAGTGACACTGTATTTTGTTTCTTATCAAACTGACTAGTCAGCATTTGTTTGGAACAGATTTAGCTGGGAAAGTGGTCAAACATAGTCCTGGTGAGGAGAGAAAAGTGAAGTTCTCCTTACAGCTGCTGGTGGAAGGCTGAGAGTGCTTTTGGCTTGCTCTGATCCAGCATATGGGAGTGGAGGCATTCATTGAACTGTATGTGTTTACTTCCAGTCTAATTTTTGGCAACTTCCCACAACAAACCTTCACATCTCATGTGAGAGTTGTCTCCTAGGATTTGTGTGTGTGTGTGTGTGTGCGCGCGTGCATGTGTTTGTGTCCCAAAAGCAGCAGAGATTGGTTTGAGTTTTCCTTTCTCTAGCACTTGAAATTCTGATGGCCTCAGTTGCTGTGCTCTTGTAGGTAGGGCTTCTTGCTGGCCAAAGAAACTGCAGATGCCAAAGGACTTGAAATGGATTTTGAATTACTACAGCTCCCCTGTAAACACCTTCCTGTTGAGAGTGGGAATGAAGTTGAGTAGCATTGTAGTCATTTATTTGATGATACCCACTCCAGAGCTTTTTCCATGAGAACTGACACAGTTTCTCCCTCAGATAAAGATTAAAAGGTGATGCAGAGGCTCGGATTTACCAACTGATCATGCATTTTTATGAAACATGAACCAGAAGGCTCATGCCATTTCTTCTTATCTCAATTCTGCTCATGAAGTGGTACATGAAATTACCAAAATCAGGAGTAAGAGGGACTCTTCAGCGGCAGCAGTAAATCTGTGCTTGGTTTTGCTTCAAAGCAGTGGGTGGTGATTAAAATACAAATAGTTCTGTTGGTCTAGACAATCTAGTGACTGGAAGTAACTTAGAGAAAATGTTTTTGTATCCCCAAAGTGTTACCTTTAAGGAGCGCAGTTAGTAGTGCTGTTGTGAAAAGAAACCTCCATTTGGACAGACAGCTTGATGCAGGCAAAGCTGCTAATTTGTTTTCAGCTTCAAGGAGATTTAGAGTCTTTGCATCTTTGGCAGTAACACACGATGTAATTGTTTCTGTTCTCCTTAATCTTCAGTCTATCTGCATTGGCTTAGTGTAGCTAGGAAAGGCTGGAATGTTGACTGAATTAGCTGCACTGGATAGCTTTTTCTAACAGGTGAGGAGAAGTTACTTCAGGATTCTTCTGACTCTGTGTAAGAACACTCTCTGTTCTTCTCAATATTACATCTAATCGCAGAAACCCTTTTGTGCAGAAAGAAAAATCGCTGGGTATGAAAAGGAGGTGACAGAATTAGTGTTCTTATACTGGCAACATTACTCAGTTATTAGGGACTCTCTGTAAATAACAGCTTTACTTTCATCTATTTTCTGCCTCTTTCTTCCACAAAAGTAATTTTGTAACCCTACAATTTTTAAATAGGTTAAAAAAATTTAACTGTGCACCAGGAGATTTATTTGCTTTCAGTTTGGCAGTGTTTGTGGGCAGCAGCTGCTTACACTTTTGGAATATGTGCCATTAACATACCATTGGTATAAACTGAGCTCAATTCACCAAAAATACAATCTTCAGAGAAGGGATATAGCATATCATTGAGCAGTTAAATTATTTAGTCAATCCAGTAGTTAAGCTTGGGTCAGCTTTGAAGGGTAAATTTCATTGCTGGGATACATTCTTGGCTATGAATGAATGCATGAATAATCTTTCTTTGAACCTTAAGATGCACAATAGACTCAATAACTCTTGAGTTGAACTCTTGAGAGTGGGCTGATTTATAGGCAGCTGTTGAAAGTGGTCCTAGTCGAATTATTTTTTTATCTGTGAAGTAGAAACCTGTAGTATATTAATTACTGTATACCATTGTAGCGGTAGACAGACAAAAGCTGTGCAAGTCTTTGCTATGGGTTTTTAATTTATAGATTAAAAGAAAAGGTAATGATTTTGACATGGTACACTGCCATAAACTGAGAATCACTTTCAGGGCTCCAGCAGACAAATAGCTGCAGGCATTATTGACCTCAGCTGCTCAGCTGGCTGATCTGTGTAAGTTACCTCCCATTTAGCAGAGCCAACAGCAGGGATTGTGTGTGCTCCCCAGTGCCAGCAAGTTCACAAACCTGCATAAGCCAGATAGTTTCATTAGCATTAATGCTGTGATTGCAGGTGACCAAGGATCTGACACACATTTGTTTTTATCCTCCCTGCTCCAAGGGCTGTAGCCTTAAGCAAAGGGCTGAGACAGGTATAGCATCACCCACTACATCAAGATTTGTCCAAGTTTATCTGCTAGGGAGCTTTGTTTGCTAGAATGATCCAAGAGAGGTCTATCAGGAGTAGTAGCTTGGTACAGCACCTTTTCATTGCTGAGGGAGGGGGAACTATTCTCAATACCCATTTCTGAGCTATTGTGTCTACACTGCACGGTGCCAGGAGGTTTACTGATTGTCATAAGGCATTCTGTGTTTTTAAAATTGTGTTATGGAAGTTGTTTTATAGGGAGTTCTACTGAGAATTAGTTGCAGAAGGAGCAATTTGATTTTATTTTCTTTCATTTGTCAGGCCAAGCAGATGGGAAAGCAGACCTGGAGTAGTTTTGCTTCCTGGCTGGCTGCCACAATTCTGTAGATTTTGATTTGTGTGGATAAGTAACAGTTTTATTTTTCCCTTTTTGGAAATGTATGCCTGTAAGTCTTTGGGAAATTAATAGCTGGTTTCCTGTGAAATGTGCACTTGTAGAACAAATGTTGTAGCAATGTGCCATGCAGACCCTGTATTGTGTCAATTAGGAAGTGTGACATCATCAAACTCCATAGGCTGTCAAAGGCTAAAGCACTTCTCAAAGCATCATTCCTTCAGAGCTCTCCAGAGAAAGGATTAAAAAATTGCATAAATTTGAACTCCAGTT
The DNA here is from genome assembly GCA_025345505.1 of Todiramphus chloris collaris. Taxonomy (NCBI): domain Eukaryota; kingdom Metazoa; phylum Chordata; class Aves; order Coraciiformes; family Alcedinidae; genus Todiramphus; species Todiramphus chloris. Next base: position 15,149,819 of record JANVCC010010369.1, read on the forward strand.
CAGCACAGTTTGATTGTTTGCCTTTGCCACTCAAAAGGCACAGAGTTCACAATTCTATACCCATGAGATTTTTAATGACATTTGACCTTTATTTTGTATTTGAAATTAGCAAGGCATTCAAGTTTGTAAAATCTGTATTAACAATTACGTGTGAGTTGATCAAAATACGGACATCTTAAATTTAACATTCCACGGGAGAAAGATGAAGAGTTCACCTCCTCTTTCACCCTTGGTCTGTCTGCCCTTCACTTCTTGCTACTGCATCAGAAGATGTGCAAGAAAAGAGTTACTTAAGCATTTATTAACTGTGTTATCGAAGATGACATCACTGATAATTACACAGGAAGAGGGCTACATTTAACAGTAAAAAATGCTAGGGATTTAAGCATATGACTGACAGCTGGGGTCATAGTTCTTTTTTTGTAGCTTTTTCCTTGGAAACTCAGATTCTCACTGTTCAGCATTTGAATCTTCAGGATCAAAAAAGCCTTTCCTTCAAAGAGTTTCATGTTTTTATTTAAATGGTAATTGGCTCTATCCTCAGTTTGACTGTGAGCATTTTAACTTTAGTAGGTTTGGGATTTTCATTATTTTCAGTTCTGTGCTTCTAATGGAGGAGGTGATTTGGGAAATGACAAAGATTAATTGCAAATTGGAAGCTAGTTACTAGTGACACGAGTTGGTAACTTTTGGGAAGGCACATATGCTATTTGCGCAACATGTTTACCATTATGAATGATTTTGCTGCTGTGAAAATCTGTCTTTTCTTTACCAGTGACTGTTACATCTGGAGTAGTTCCTCGTGAGTGAATGTTTCCGTATAGTGGACAGTGAAGTAGACTTGAATTATGGGATTTGTTAAACTATTTGCCTGTGAACTTCTGCTTCAGTACAGTACCCTCTGGAGGGAAGGTCATGGCCACAAAACTCTATCTCCAGGGAGACAGTGCTTGAAGAGTAGTAATCTTTGGTGAATACTTTCTGCTGTAATCTTCAGTGCTTTCTGGTGTAGAAGAAGTTACAGTCCCATGACCATCATTTTACTTTAATTCCTATTCACTCTTTGCTGAATTGCACTTCAGTTCCTCTCCTCTCAAGTCGGAGGGTAACCTCAGCTGTCAGTGTAATAAAGAAACATGAAAACTCCTCTCCTAAAGGCTAAAATACGTTCAGAAACAAATGTATTGCTATATGATATTGCTGTCATTGCAGTTCGTAGATGGCTGTTGAAGAGCATGATGAGACATATTTCCTGTGTTTGGTGACTTGGTTTCCTTTCTACTGAAGGGAAGGGATGGGGGGGGGGGGGGGGGGAAGCAAAACCAAAAAAGCAACTAGAAGACCATCAGCTATAATTACCACTCAACTGGCTAACCTGTATTAAAGATTAAAATACCTTCATACTAAACATTAAACAAGAACCTGCAAGCCTGGGAGAGGGAAACAGATAACGTGACAGTTTTAAAAATACAGTAATTCAATGTATAGGTTTTAAGGGAAAGAGGCAACTGAGGAGGCTAAAGACAGGTCTTTGTATTGGTGATGTAGCACCAAGCATTGCATTAAGAACCTCTGGTGTTTTATGATGTTAGAAGTATCTTCCCATTCATGTGTTTGTGTTTTACTGGCTTTAGACCACCCACGTGTGGGTCACATGTAACCTGCAGCCTTTTTTTCCTGTAGTCTCTTCCCTCCCCCAAAAGTATGGTGCATGTGTATTCATGTTTTTGCTTTCTGTTCACGGAGGTATCCAGCTGGGAAAATACAGTGTGTACAATACTCTCTGCCTTCAACTGACATTTCTTATAAATTGCAACAGAAACACTGTTATCAGTGGCTTAATAGCAAGTAGAATACAGCTCTACATATCAAGTCTCAGCAGGACACAGAAACTATGGTTACCAAATTTCCAAAGGGAAAGGGCTGGGAGGGAAAGTTTTTATATAAGAATGACTAAGGGGTGTGGGGGTGGGCAGTGAGAAACATTTCAGATGGATTCATTGAAAGCTGTCTTTTTTGAAAACAAACAAAAAAAAGGGCTTATTTGGGCTGACTGAGTGGCTTCAGCATTTGCCTTTCGCTGAATTATTGTTTTAGAAGACCTCACAAGAGGTTTCTAGTTTAAGCAGTGCAAAAAAAAGCAGTGCAACAGTCTTTCCTCTTTGCTCCTTCAAAAAAAGCCCTCCACACCCATGGCTTGAAATGTTTTTGGAAGAATACGTAATATTTAACTGCTGCTGTAGTGTAAGGTGTTTATGACTGGAAGTTCAGGTCAGCCACAGTGCATTTATGCAGGAAATAGAGGTTTGGTGGAAACAGACTAGTAAATAGCATTATGTTCCTAATCACAGGATTTAATAAGTTTCCATTTTGCCGCAGCTCTATTTAAACCCAAGTCTTGACTGAAGAAAGTCAGCATAAGTTTGAAAATAACCTCGCAGCCCAAGTTAGAAAATACATCGTAATACTGAAATGGACCGATTGATTTAGGACTTGTTAGTTTTTTGGGGTTTTGTTGGTTGTTTGTTTGTTTGTTTGGTTTGAGGTGGGTATTAAGTCAGATGAGGTCTTGTTTATCGCAGGTTGGTTTGTTCTTCATGACCATGTCAGAAAGGACAGGAAATAATGATCTTAAGTTGTGCCAAGAGAGATTCAAGTGAGACATTAGAAGAGCATTTCTAGCAGCAAGGATAAAGAGACTGTGGAGTAGGTTGTCTAGCAGCTTGTGGAGGTTTCGCTTAGAGGAAAATCTATGCAAATGTTTTTTCAGAATAGATGCTGATGCTGCTTCAGAAGTAGAGGGGGTGGACTGAACAACTTCTTGAGGTCCTCTCAGTGCTATGGTTCAGTGTTTCTAAGAGCAGGTTAGTTCATAATTGATTTGGCTGGTTTTTTTTACTTCTCACACAGGGATTTCCTAGGTCATTAGGGAACAGTGTGTCACCTTCTTTATTTTTTTAGTTTCAAAATTAAATAAACATCATTACTGAAGTATTTCAGAATGACAGTAAAAATGAAATTCTGCTGCCTAAACCAGGGCTGTATATAAATTATAGCAGACAGCTATTAATCAGGGGCTCACAGGAACGAAATCTGGAACACAGAACAACTCTCTTATGGACAGTCTAGTAATGAAAAGACCAATTGTTGACTCTGTGCACCTGACAGGAAGAGTGTGCAGGTACTCATTGCTGGACAGTTTCTCCTGTGCTTGGATTAAGCTTTAATTTTTCATACCAATACCTATCTAGTAAATATATTATAATTTTGAAGGGTGCTTCTCCAGTAACCTTTGCTTTTTAGTAATGTAATCTTTTAAAGCTGTCTTATGAAGAGTCAGGGAAGGCAGTGTTATAAACATAGCACAGCATATTGAGATCCAAGAATACCATTGAGTCAGAGTGAGGCACATAAATAATACAAATCTTCCTTCTGTGAGGACAGCTGTTGGTTTCAGTTTGGAGAGTAATAAAGATATACTGCTTTTCTCCTTCATTTTTTCAAACCATTTTCTACAGAATATTTTTCCAACAATAAATATATATTAACATTTATTTGTTTCTTTGAGGGATATTGGTTGTATGCTGAGTTTTGTTTAAAAAACAAACAAACAAAAAAGCTCTTCAAGGTCTCAAAGATATGGCCAGGTATATTTTATTTATGGCATTTTTAGGACAGTTGGCAGCCAGACATAAGGAGGCAGAATTTCATTCTTAGTCTTTCCACTTTTCTCATTCTTTCCTACCACCTACAGTAATGGTATGTAAGATTTTCCTAATTCTGTGTTGTTTTCCCTATTTCTTGTGACAGAGAAAAAGCTTTACTGACAACATTCTCATTGATTCATCATTCATTTAGGTTCTTTCTTCAGTCCTCCTTGCACTCTTGAGGTTTTATGAAGTCTGAAGGTCTCATATGGATTTCTCAGTTGGTCAGCTGTATAGTTCAATGAAAGAACAGTCTTTACCCATTCAATTATCTAATCGTGAACCTTTTTGCCAGTGAGCAACTGGCTTGCAAGTACATTACATTTCTCTCTGTCTAGAATCTTTGAAAAAAAGAGGATGTTTTCTTACAGACGACAGAATAAAACCCCACACTTCTCTAAGTACTTTATGTAAATAGATTCCTAATCTCTCACTGAGAAGGCCTCAAAGAAAACAGATCTTTAGCCAATAACAACCTAACTTTTGATTGTGCCTGCTATATTCTCTAGGCAGGACAGGTGAGATGGTATAACCAGAAAAATAACTTTAAAACAGTTTTATATAAACACAAATTCATCCTTTATGTCTGCGGTGGCTATCATTGTGAATACCTGAAATCCAGAGCAATTTGTCAGGTTCTGTATGCAATGCCGTGGCTTTCAAAACCAAAGACCAAAACTGACTCAAATCTTTTCGGAAGCTTCTACCTTGACTGCCAAGAGAGTGTTAATTATGCAGATGGGAAATCCTTTGGATAGAAGAATCACCTTTCTACTCTTTGAATGTTTCTGATAGTCTCCTGTCAGGTAGATCCTCCTATTCATGGGTGTCTATAGGTTCCTTTTCAGCAATTCTCAAATGTGCTAGAAGTGGATATATTTAACCGCTAGTGACAGACCTGTCAGAGACAAAAACCAGGTTTTAATTTTTCTAAAACACTTCGTGTCGATCTGTGAAATTTAAAAGTACTTGAATTAAACTCAGTGCCTGCCATTTTGCATGGAATAATTTCTGAGCAACCTTGAACGATAGGTACTGGAAGTATCACCTGTAGTCTTTTTGGTTTAAAGATGTCTGATTTCCACTTCCTCATCTTTCATGTTTACCAGGTGACCTTTTGTTGTTTATCATCTGAAACACTGAGTCATGTCTTTGTCTTTGCACTACTGTGTAGGCGATTAAAGATTTTCTTTTCATTAAAACCAAACATATTTAAAGGAATTAATGTTAAATTCATCATTGTTTAGGAAATGCAGATTGTTTAATGAGCATGCTTAAATCTTCAGGATCCTATCAGTGGAAACAAAATGTCTGTATTATTAGTCTTCATGAACTCTTCATTCAAGTTTGCATTTCTGATGGACCAAATGCAGTCTGATGTTCTCAGAAATAGTTCTTGGTCACTAAGCAGTTTTGTCAGGAGGGGAAAAAAGGGCCTTTTCAGAGGAGAGGAGCAAAATTAAGTTTGCAAAATGTAAGGGAATTTAGAATCAGTCTGTTGGGTAACAGGGAGTCTTTGCCCAAGAGGTTTTTCCATAGCATCCCTTCAGTTTTCAAAACCTTCAAATGAAAGGGTAAAGGTAGCAGCCTACCAATCCTGTCAGATGGAAAGAGACCATGAAAACCTGATGTGAGTTTTCTTTGATGTAGCTCTTCTGTATTCTCAAGCTTTCTTTCTTGAAATCTGATTCAAGTCACCAGGCAGCTTTTTAATATGTCTATGCCCAAATGGTTTCCTGCTAAAAAGAGGTTGTTTCTGACTGTGCAAAGTGCCTTGGACTCTGTAAAGAAAGCGGCTTCTCATACGTAAGATTTTGGGCTATAAGTGATATGGTGAAAGGAGAAATCTATAGCCTCTATAAATGGTTCACATGGATATTCATTAGAAACCTAGTTTACTCTCTGGGTTTTTTTTTTTTTTTATCAGTCTGGTTGCTACTTTAGGTGGTTCCAGTTCTTTAAGAAGAATATATCAGTTCCTGTTACTAAATCTGCAGTCCTCAAATCTCCACTGGTGTTCTTTGTTTCAAAAGAAAGTGGTCCCCCTTCTGTGGAGTCTTCATAGGTCATTTTAACATCTCTTTCTCAAAATGACATTTGTAGAAGCTCTTCAACCAGAATCAGTCGGTCAGGAGAAAACATCTCCTTACCAGTGGACAAAAGTTGTACTTCTGTTCAGTTCCCAAAAGAGGGAGAAAGACCTGCATGTTCTCATGTCCCTTAATGGTTAAGACAAATGTATGGTCTTACCTTGATCTCTAGTACTCTTTTCTGCCTCTGTCACAGAGGAGAGTTGATGAGAGAGGAACTCAGCCTCTGTAATCTAAGTAACTGGTTCACTAAAATGTCCAAAGATAATTGGTAGAACCTCTGAACGCAGTGGAACTCTATGGAAAGGTGTCGCAGCCTTGTCTGCCTTCTGGGTGAGGAGAGAAGCTTCTGCCAATGATTGGAGAAAGGCAGCCAACTGTCATTCCTTTCACACCTTCCTGAAGTGTTACAAACTTTGTGTTGTGGCATCTGTTATTACTGCATTTGGTTATCTACTGCTCAGAGATGTGGTCCATCAGCAGTAACCCATGGGTGGAGACATATGGATATCCAACTTTTACCCTATGGTCACACCTTCTCTGTCAGTGCTCCCTTCTTTTCCTAATGAAAAGCTCTGGTTCTTTGTCATTCTACTCCATCCTTCTAAGTGGCTTTACCTACTGGTGAATATTGCATAGAAAGTATAAGGGAGATAAAAATGCAGTATTGCATCTACTAACTACTTTGGAGGTTTCAGATGTTCATCTTCAGGTGATCTTGTGTCCTGAAACACAAGTACTCCTCTTTTTAAGGCAGGCAGGTGAGTTAGAAGATGATAACAACTATACTATAGTGTGGAGAACCAAGAGCAAGGGAGCAGTCTTTCCATGCAGTTGTCACCCAGCCTACAGGACAGTGAATATCCACCCCACTGAACCCTCACAATCTCCAGGGGTCTAGCAAAAAAGAAATGCATTGGCTAAATGGAACTGCATTTACACATTAGGAATGAGTAATCTATGTGTTTGATACATCACACTGGGATTTCACAAAAGGGGAGGTCCAAGTGAGGTATGTAAATTATACCATGTAGTATAATGATGGCAGCATTTCACTTGTTTCCTTCCTGACAGAAACCATTAGCTGCAGTGGATTAGCTGCTGGCAGAGTGGAAGTTATTCTGACAACGATGATCATGTAAGGAGTGAGCTGTAGCTTTATATTAGGAAAGAGGTCAGGAAATTAATGCATTGGGGGATTTGAAGAGAAAGAACAAAACACTCGCAGAAGCCTTGCTTTTGTGTCCTGTCAGAAGCAGCCTTCTTCATGAAGTCAGAGAGAATGTAAATGACAATAAAAGATACAGTACAGAGTTGTACTTAATCTGACTAAATATTATGCATAAAGTCTTTATCAGTCTTTTTGGTTCCTGCTGTTGCTGGCATATATTTTCAGACATTCAGTATATTTCCCCCTACTTCCCTTTTGCCTGCTATTCAGAGGTTGCAGAAATGTAAATTAGCTGATATTTTCAGTATCATAAGTAAAGGATGAAAGGTTGTACTAGTATGATCTGGTGACAGTTGCCCTAGTTCAGACATGCCCTTTTTTTTTTTTCATCTTAATACCCCCCCCCCCCCCCCCTTCAGTTACACTACATTACTAAGCACAATCCACAGTGTAGTGGCAACTGAGTTCACAAGCACTGTCATCACAAAGATGGGAAATGAAAATGTTCCTAGATGAACTTCATAAAGAAATTGTGGGTGAGGAGTGAAACTCTGAATTCAGGTTTTGGGGCTTTTGGTCAGTGTACGGTGCCCTCTCCAGCATAAGTCTGCGTAACAGAATGAAGAGAAGAATTTTCCTCATTAATTCATGTGTCAAGGAAGTGAAACAAACCACACATCTTGTACTACAAAGTTTTTATTGCTTCATAAATTTTACTGAGATAGAAATTAACCAGTTTCCTCTGTGTTTCAGAGTCAGCTTCTATTTATTGACACAGGGGAAGCTCATCTGTGTTCAAGAACAGATCTGTTTTCTGTTAGAAAAGCCTGCACTTCAAAGATATTTTTAATACTATCATGTACTAACTTCACAGACCATGCTTAAGAATCTGTGGTTTGGGATTTAATTTAACAACAGTTGTTTTTGTGATAAGCAGTGAAGTATCAAGAAAGAGGTATTAAATTATAAGAAAACCTGATTGGTATTGTGATAAGTGGTGAAATATCAAGAAAGAGGTATCAAATGATAAGAAAATCACTTTGAGATGCAGCAGATGTGCCAAAGTCAAGAGCTGGTTTTATGCATTTCCAAAAACTTCTCAGCACTGCATCCACATTAGGGCTGCTGCCATGTTTACTGAAGCATTTGAAAAATGTTTACCTGCTCATTTTGTGGGGAATGTAGGCATATGCATGTGACATCGTGGCAAACATATTCAATAGTATCTTTTATTTTCGCGGTATGATTCATTAACAGTTTTAATCTACCCTAAAACACATGGAACCTACACAGCTTTATTTGGGTGCTTCAATACAGACAGGTCAATATTTGAAAGTTTAATTGCTGTGACCATCTGAAAAATGAAAGCGTATATATGCAGAGCCCTTGAAACGTCACACATTCTTTTCACAATAATAATTGTACAAGATGGGATTTGCATCTCTGAGCAATGAGTTAAATACTTCCAAATCTCCTTGAAATCAATTTCATGTGATCACACATGCAGATTGAAAACCATGACTTAAAGATTTACGTTCTGTGAATAAAATTTACGTTCCCTGAAAAGCAAAGAAGGCTGTCATTTCATGCTTCCTAACCTTCATTGTCTCTTTCCCTTCAATACACACAAGGCCAGCACGCCTGCGCATAGGAACAGCTTTCTGCTCTGTCGATTTTGTTTTATAAAAGCCCTATTTTCTTTATTGCCTTTATCTATTACATCTGTAAAATTTATTTAAGCAATGACAAATTTCTCTTTTGGGCCTGGAGTCTAAAAGAATAGCTACTGTCAGGCTGTTGGTAAAAGATTTGTTGGATATGACTGTTCATTAAATTGCAAGGATCTGTGGGTGAAGCTAGCTGTCTGAAGCTGCTCTGAGTAGGTGTGTTATGGGCTGTACTTAGTGAATATACATCATCAGAGAGACAAATATTCTTCAGCAGCCTCTTGTTTTATTCAACTAAAATGGGTGTTGATTTTGGAAAGCTTAGCAAAATCACTGTCATTTTTCTAAATCAGATATCATTCATCCTGCACAACACCCATGAAAAACAGCATTTATGTTAAATATAGCAGCATTACTTCTCAGCTTTGTAAGCTGATAGGAATAGCATTATATTGATTTCCCTTAAAAAAAAAAAAAAAGCTCAAGCTGAATGCAGTGCCCGTGAGTGAGAGCTAATTGACAGCACTGTAAGCAGGAATCCTTGTACACTGCAAATACACAGTCCAGGATGCTGCAGTGCTTACCTTTTCACACTGCTTTACCAGTTTTTCTTATCTATGTTTTATATCCTAGGGACAAGAAATTTAATGTTCCATGCTTTATTAGTATTTTTGAGAAAGGAAATAAGGGAATATTCATAAGGATAAGCACTGGAGTTACTAATATATTGACTGACTGATCCACAGTAGCTATATAAAAAAATTGAAAGACCTGCTGTATTTTAAATTATTATGCTACTCCAGCACTGCTAGTGCTCACTGCTTTGTGTATTCGGACGTCCACCTAAATAGCTATGCAACTTCATCTTCAGCAGAATCTGAAAGCAAGGTACTTGATAGACTACAGATTATGAGTTCTCATTCTTCAGGGTGTAAATATGTTTTCAGCTGAAAGCTGGGGAGGGAGGGGAATCCTTCATTTGAAACAAGCTTTTAGCCTGCACTTGATTTCCTCTGGTTTTGTATGAAAAGCCACATTGGCCTGAATGACAGCTGAAAAGGCAAGCTGCTGTATCAGGGGATTTAGCAGAAGGAAGCTGGCGTTCTTTAAGCCAGCACCTTCCCAGAAAGCTCTCTGAATCTCTTACTGGTTCAGTCCAGTTGTGCGGGTGGTGCAGTAAAAATATGCAAATGAAACAGTTTAATTGAAAGTATCTCTTGCTGTATTAGTACTGATATTCAGGTGTAAGTAAATAAATATTCATTTATGCCTATCAATTTCTATTCTGCACTTTAAAAAAGATTATCCTTTCCTAAAAGCTCGTTGTAATAGCAGAATCATCTAAAGCTACAGCGAAGTTAATTAAAAAACGAAAAAAGAGTCATTCTTCTGTTTCTTCAATATCTAGGGGAAACTGATCTCTGGAGTTGCTGCAGTTGGCTTCTTCTAGTTGATCGCAAGTTCTGTTCCTATCAAAACGAGTCCTTAAAAAATCTGCTTTCATTTTTCTGTTGTTCCAGTTTTAACTTTGATAAACAGGAAAAAATACATAGACGACTTTGCTAGCTGTAAAATCTAATCATGTTATGCAATATTGAAATTCATCCACCAAAAAAAGGATTTCAGTTCATTTGGTGATAGCACATTATGACTGTAAATACCTGCTGGTGGTAGTAAGATTGATGCATGTAACTGAAGTGCTACACAGTTGTTTAAAAGTAATACTACTAATAAAGGATTAATATTTTCAAAGACAAATCAGTTTTCTTATGTGTGAGACATGCAGGAGTCCCACTTAAATGCTCTTCAGACCTCAGGAGAACTCTAGGGAAAAATAATGACATCATGATTTCTTCTGAAAGGGTTTTTCCATTTTGACCACAATGTGATACTCATCTTGAAATACATGGAGTGTTTAAAGAAGAACATATCTGTTTGTCTGCAGTTAGCATAGCACAGTTCCACAAGAGATATTTTTAATAAAATCTTTTTTCATCACTGGTTTTCTAATTCACAAATTATCTTATAGAACATGCCAACATTTGTGTGACAGTTCTGCGTGACTGAAAGGTGATCATTCTTGATACGCATAAAATTACCTTAGGAAATGTTTCTTTAGTACCTAAAGATGGTAAGTCTAGCTGTTAGAATGTTACATTTTCCTTTCATACAAGTATGTGTCTAAGGGCTGATCTCTGTTACTGATGATTATTAGCAATTAGGAATGTGTTACTCTCAGGGAAAAGGCTTTTGGACCATTGTTGTACAGTTTAGAGTCAATAAACTCTGAGCTGCTCATAATAAGCCTTTCTTTCTCACTGAAGCCTTGGACTTGCACTAACTTCATCAGAGCAGGAGAAAAAAGAATAATGTGAACAATAGGAGCCATGGAGTTTGACTTAGGCCTAATGTGAGGAGGCTGTAAAAGCTGTCAGGGAGCTTGATTGATTGGCTTTTCGGCTGCAGTCCTTAGTGCAAAGCAATAATGTTCTTGCCTCTTGTGAGAGGGCTGGATGTGCCACCTGGGGTCAGAGCTTATCAGAGTCACGGGCCAACATTTCAGATGAGGCCAAAGTGCAGTCAATAATTTATACAGAAATTTGTGTGTAAGTTCTGGAGTAAAGCAAGCTTTATCGTGATACTATTTGTCTGACCAAGGAAAGAATTTCATGTCTAAAAGTCTAGCCTCTTTTTTTCTTTAAGTGTCATGGGAAAATAAGTTTCCTAATACTGAAGTATGTGTTTCTGTCATCATGTTGGTTGTACTTTAATGAGAGAGGGCATACCTATGATAATCCTTTGAGGGATGTTACATTACCAAAAGAAACATAGAGCATTTTAACTGATTATATTAGGATTCCTAGAACTCTTAAGATTTTACTTATATTTTATGCAATACTGTTCCGTCCTCAGTGTCTTAATAGTTTTGTTTCTAAACTGGTGAGGGTCAAAGGTAGATCAGCTCTAGTGCATGAAAAAGCCAAAAGAAGCTGTAGTAGCAGCACAGATCCATTAGGTTGGGGAAGGCTAGCCATCCTCTTACTAGTAACTGGAGAAACTGGGACAGCTGGCACAAAAGACACTTACAGGAAAATTGTCCAACAAGTTGCTGGTAAGAGAAGAGAGGCCTAGCAGAATGTTGTGTCCTGATCACTAGTGGGAAATCAGTTTGCTGGTAGCTTGCCTTTGCATTTCATTAGTATTGATGAACAGCTGGAATAAGCCAACTGCTGAACTAGATGTTTAGCCACTTGGTAGATAATTTAAAAAACAGGAAAGAAAATCACAGTGAACTGTTCTGCAGAACTCTGGACCTATTGAAATTTGTTGTTTGAAAAGTAGCTCCCTTTTATTCAGCAAAATGACTACTTTGTTTCAGTAGTTGCTAACAAAAGGCCTTTTACCTTTCTTCTGCTCAAGAACACTATTAGTCACAGTTGATTAGGCATGTTTACAAAACAAAGCAAAACAAAACTGGTATCTTAAGTGTGTTACTGAAATACTTGTAACTATTCTAGGCATCTTATTCCCTGCTAAAATACAGGAATTTTATAATGGGTAGGACAGAGGGATAAGAAGAATGATAAGCCTCACCCTACTGTACTTAATTGATTCCTTTTCAGTGCATGGGTGGGAAAGAGGTAGAAGAATTGCAGTTGCAGTATTCATAGGACTCCCACGTTTGACTATACACCATTTATAGCTTTATGTATTTTACTGTGAATTTTCATGGTAGGCTGTTACTGTATTAAGATCTTAATGGAGTTCACAAACGAAAGATGGGTCCCTGCAAGTCCCACAAACTGAACGAAAGAAGAGGTACTTGTCTCCTGTAGTTGTAGTGAGAAATCCTGACGGTGTTCTGCAAAAGAAATCCCAAATGTGTGTTTTTTTCCATCCTCCCCTTTGTCTTGGATGTGTCTGTCTCAGGCGTTTACTTAGTCTTTTCCCAGGCTGAGGACGATAAAGTCTTCATGAAATAAGTAAAGCTTAATGCAGACAGAGAGGTAAATTGCAGTTCAGTAGATTTCGGTGTTTTCAGCCACTGCTTTAAATTCCTCTTTTAAATTCCAGTGAGTGGAATAATAGAGAAGTTACCATGTCTAGTAGCTGCAGTTGGCCTTTGTAAAGAATGGCTTGTTATGAGGCTTTATGATTTACTGAAGCCACAGCTGGCTGCCAGCAATGCTACAGGAATGTGTTCTCTCTTGGGCCTGGTAGCTAGAGATGAAAAGGATCCAAAGCTGGCACAAAGCAAATAAATGCTTTGACTTTAAATAAAGCATAATAATTTATAAGAGGCTCTGCTTCTCAGTCCCAATGAGGTACATGGATCAGCAGCAGTTCTTTGAGGTTGAGCAGAGTTGTCTGCCTGGCTTCACTGCAATTCTGGTATCTGCGTTCTACAGACTGGGAAGTATTTTCATGGCTTGGGCTTGGAATTGTTCCTTTATCCATACTATTTCTTTTCCACAAAATCTCTCTCTTCTGTCTTCCATTTCTTTTATGTTTCATTAGCTGCTGTACTGTTTGATAAATAGCTGTACCACTGTTTGCACCTGACAGCTCTTTATCATGATGTAGAGCACTGGGGAACTAATTGCTTGGTTTCTACTCCCTAAGTGAATTGTTCCTACAGTAGCAGAGTTCAGACCTAGGACACAAACTTCTGTAGAGATGTCCCAATACTCACCTCAGGAAGAAAAACAAAAATGTATGACCTACTTAAGTGTTTGGGGTTTTTTGGGGGGTTGGGTATTTTTTGGTGTGGGTTTAGTTTGGGGGGCAGGGGGGTTGTTTCTTTTCTCTTTTGTTTTGTTGTTGTTTGGGGTTTTTGTATGGTTTTTTTTTTTTTTGTCGGTGTGTGGTGTTTTTGTGGTTTTGGTTTTTTTTTTTGGTGGTTTTTTTTTTTTTTTTCTTTTTTAATAGATACACACATTTATGTATTTACACATAAATTTATACCAGCTTCCCTATTTCTACAGCTGTTTCTCAACAGTGTGCTGATGAAAAAAGTATTTCTGCAGTCTGGTGTCTGAGATGAAGAATAGAAATGAGGCAGATAATTATTAAAGGAACTCTTGAATGCTTGTCAGGGTGAGAAAAAATGGTTTTCCCTTTTTGGTTTTACTTCTCATATTTAAACAACAGTGCTTTTCCCAACACTTAAGTCTTGGTTTGGTTTGCTGTTTACTTGCTTTTAAGGGTGAGAAATTTTTTTGGAGGGAGAGAAATAACTAGATGAAGAGAACCTGTAATTAATAAAAACTGGAGGAAGTGAGTGTGACAGATGAGTTGAAAAGCCCTGTGTTCTGTTGCTTATCGAGTACAAGCAAAAGCAGTGGATTATGTGGCTTCTTTTTCTTTTGCTCTGGTAGGAGGCAGAAGAGTGCCCATGTGTTCAGCAGGGCAGCAATGTAGGAGCTGAAATAACACTCCTTGAGAAGTGAGTGGGAAATTCGGAGTATTACAACAGTATTCCTTCTTCTAAATTTGACACTATGTGACATTTTTCAGTGTCAGGCTATGTGAATAACAGTTACGATATTGAAGTAAAAGAGAAAAAAAACCACTAGAAACGAAGTATCTCTGAAACAGATTTGGTTTTCTTCAGAACACACAGATGTTAAATGTTTTTGAACTTGCATTTTTAATGTCAGATGAAGTAAAGTAAGACTGCAGTTTTATTCTAAAGCTTCAGTAGAACAACAA
>JANVCC010010369.1:15164265-15184976 GCA_025345505.1 Todiramphus chloris collaris
AAAAAAGGGTAAGATTTGTGCAAAACCAAATCTTTAGTTGTACCGTAGAGGTCAGAAACCTATGGTTAGTTTGTAAGAACATTAATTACGCATTTTCCTGTAAACAGTGAAACATGTGGTCTGATAGTCAAGAGATATAACAGCAACTTATCCAAAACTTTTCCTAGTCCTGACAAAACCTAGTAACTTTGATGTAAATCTGACAGGAAGAAAATTATGTGAATCACTCTGGCTTCATAGTTTTCAAAATCACCATTCTAAGTAGGTCGTAGTTTAGTAGAACTATTCAGTTGTGGATAAACCTATAAGCCCTTTGGGACTCTGATGTACTTTCTGGGGTATTACTCAGTTTTCATTGAGTCTTTTACTGCTTTTTTAATGAGTGTAAAATTTAACCTTGTATTTGATTAGGACCATTTGATTTTCTTTCAGCTTTCTATTTGCAATGAGATCTTGCTTATTGGTTATTTCTTAGGCAGACTGTCTTTAGAAGAAACATATGCAGAATCACTGTGGTTGGAAAAGACCTTTAAGATCATGAAGTCCAAGCATTATCTATTTTATCAGGGCTACTACTATGCCATATCTTTGAGCACCATATCTAGATGGCTTTTAAATACATCCAGGGGTGGCAATATGGCCACTTCCCTGGGCAGCCTGTTCCAGTCTTTGATAATCCTTTGGGTATAACTTAAACCTCCCCTGGCATAACTTCATACCATTTCTTCTTGTCCTATCAGTTGTGACTTGTGAGAAGATACCAATGCCCACCTCTGTATAGACTCCTTTTAGGTAGTTGTAGAGAGCAAGAAAGTCTCCCCTCAGCATCCTTTTCTTCAGACTAAAGAAACCCAGCTCCCTCAGCTGCTTCTCATAAGACTTATTCTTGAGACCCTTCACCAGCTTTGCTGGCCTTCTCTGGACCTGCTCCAGCACCTCAGTGTCTTTCTTATACTGCAGCGCCCAGAACTGAACACAGTACTCAAGGTGCAGCCTCACCAGTGCTGAGTACAGGGGGACAATCCTTCTCTGGTCCTGCTGGACACACTGTTCCTGATGCACGGCAGGGTGCCTTTGGCCTTCTTGGCACCTGCTGACAACCCACCTGTCAATCAACACACCCAGGTCCCTTTATGCCTTGCAGCTTTTCATGTACTCCTCCCCAGGCCTGTAGCGTTGCCTGGGGTTGTTGTGGCCCAAGTGCAGGACCTGGCACTTGGCCTTGTTGAAGCTCGTACAGTTGGCCTCAGCCCATCAATCCAGCCTGTGCAGGTCCCTCTGAAGAGCCATCCTACCCTGAAGCAAATCAACACTTCCACCTAACTTGGTGTCCTCTGCAAACTCACTAATAGTCCTCTCAATCTTCTCATCAAGGTCACTGAGACCTTGCAGGGACCTGTTTCCATTGCCCCGGGTCTCTAAGGTCCCCTCTTCTTTTGCAGGGGCAAGAGCGGAGGGGATCCTCTGCTGCTGGCAGAGGCTCCAGCTGCTGCCTCGGCCCTGGGCTGTGGCACCCATCCACCCACCCATCTGCCTGTCGCCCTCCCCGGGGCTCCTGAACCTTCCCTGTTCCCTGTGCTCGGCCACCGGGCTGAGCGATCCCTCAGCCTGTCACCCCGCACACGGGGCTGTCTCTGCTCCCTGCGGCCCGAGGGACAGGCTCAGGCGCTCCCTGCACCCGAGCCCTGCACGGCCGCGGGTTCGTGTGGCAGCTCCGCCTGGGTCCCCACGGTCCCTCCGGCACTGGCTCTCGGCCGGGCGGGGGCTGTGCCCGGGTCCTCCTCTGGGAGAGAGGGAGCGAGGGCGGGCGGCGGCAGCCGCTTGAGTTGGGCTCTGGAGCCCGGAGCGGGGCCCAGGTGCTGGTGCCGGCACTCGCCGCCCGTTCGCTCGGCGCTGCCGAGGGGCTTCTCAGGAGGGGGGAGGTCTCGGCGAGTGGCCGCTGGCGCGATTCCGCCTCGTTTCGCTCTGCCGCCGGCGGGGCCGCTCCGCCCGGGCCGCCTCAGCGCCCGCCCGCAGGCTGCCGGCCCCCGCCGCGGCCCAGCCACTTTCCCGGCCTTTCCCGGCCTTTCCCGGCTCCGCAGAGCCCCCGGCAGAGCCGCTGCCCGCCCTGGGTGCCGCCGGGCCCTGCCCCGGGCCGGGATGACCCACGCTGCAGCGGCTTCCTCAGGAAGTCAAATATATAGTGAAAAAATTATAGTGACTTTGTTATTGTAACTGATAAGGGACATACGCTCCTTGATTACATACTGCCCTGGTTTCCAGAGCCAACGTGCCTTTAGCATTTCAGTCATATCTTTCTCCAGAGGCACTACCATTTCAGCTCACCCTCAGCAGCAACTCTTCCTAACATGCTGTTTTGTTTTATACTAAAGTTGGAAGAGGATAATACTACTAGGGAGGCAAGAAAAGTAGGAGAAACTGGAGCTGACCATTCAACTGAATATTGACCAGCTGTCTTCATGTGAAAGAAATACATGGTGGTGAATAAGCTAGAGTCTAGTTTTCCAAGAAGCTCAATGATTTTGCCAAATCAATACAGCTCATCAGGCTTCAGAACAAAGGCTGCAGGAGACATGACAGTGATGGAAGTGGCTGTGTGAGGTTTTTTGTGTATTAAGCACATAGGCTTACAGGGAAACAGGGCTTCTTCAATTATTTCAGTGTTTATGCTTCTACATGCTTCAGCATAAACCTTTAGATTAAGAAAATATATTACAGTTATTATTAGGTGGGATGAAAAAGTTGTCTCCTTGATAGACCAACTCCATGGCTTCAAGAGGTACTCCTAACTGTTTACTTGCTGCTTTTCTGAATGAAAACAGGAGTATGTAATGCAAGTCCCAGTAATACATGTTTTGTTTGTATATTACTAAAGGTATAACACAGCTTTTTCAAGGTAGGGTGGTGATTGCTACTCTAAATATATTGTACTAATGACTTCCTAATGATGAGGGAAAGAAAGGATCTGCCATTTGAATGAAGTATCCCTGAAATTTAGGTTCACATTACACAGAACTTACTGAAACTCACATGGACCTGAACTAAGTTTGTTAGGCTGTTGAAGAAGCTGCTGTAGTTTATGTGGCCAGAGTACTGTCAGTCTGCTGTAGCCATGGGCAGGGCAACTTCAGTTACAATAGCAGGTTTTAGCCTCTCAGCCCTTTAACCTTTAAGCTTATTGTGCTTTCATAAAGTACTAAATTAACACCACAGCTAAGCATCTCAAAGGTTTATGACTGTACCAGCAGTATTTCATTCTGCTTATTTTCCTTAATGCTATCCAATTTTCTCAGCTTCATGGCTATACAGTATATGTTCAAATAAAATCTAGTGTCCAGGATGACTAATTGTAGATCTGTGCTCCAGATGGTTTGATTACAGGATGTGGTCGAAGTGGCTTTCCAAACATTCAACACAGCAATGGGGCTCTTTAAAAAACAAAACAAACAAAAATACACACACACACACACAAACCCAAACAAAGAAAAAAAAAACCTAACCGACAAGAAGCAACACCAACAAAACAAAAAAATACCAAACACCAGTCTTGCATTTCCAGGCCACCTGACAGTCATTACTTTCTCAGGCTTGCTGATGTCTGTTACATGTGCACCTGCTGTAGATGTAGTTAAGTTCTTGTGCCGTGCTAGATAGAGAGTGTGATTAAAGTAGTAAATAAATTGTACATCTACCAGATCAGTATTCAGTCTAGAAGACTTGACTTTATATGTAGAATGTTTACGGTTAATTTTGGATTACTTCTTGATGAAAGCAATCAGGGAGAAATAAGTCATTTGCATTGCAAGTCTAAAATAAACATTGTTCTGTGCTTTTTATGCCTGGATGAATTGCAGGTGTATATGTGGATTTGGGATTGGATGTGGTGAGGCAAATTAGTTATACTGCTCTTAGTACACCAATGTCAATGAAAAAGCTTGAGGTAATCCTAAAATTATTTATTTTCATCTTGTGACTTTTTTTGCACTTCATATGTTTAGTTACTGTTAGAACAGTGGTGTCAAATAGATACATATGGGATTAAAAAATTCACAGTGCCAGCTGCAGAATAAAATGTGTTTAATTCATGGTGGTGGTGTACTCACTGATGACAGATATGCCACGGTTTGGCTGTCTCCAGCATCTCTGTGTTATCTGTATTTGACAAGGCTGGAAAAAAAGGCAAATGGAATTTGGTTTGCAAATTTATTTATTCACTGATTATAAAGATACGAGGAACTGATTTTGCTGCAATGTTAAGTCAAATGATGATGCAATGCCTTCTTGATACTGAGAATTGCATCTTAACCTTGAATAGCTGCTATGCTGCAGGAATATTTCTACAAGCATTTGTCATATTAAGGTTAAGTAATTTTATTAAAATTACTACAAAGCATAGTATACTTTTTTAGATCTTCCTCTGGAATCAACAGAAGTTTTCTTAAAATGATACCCAGAATAGTAAAGGCAGTGGCAGAATTGTTAATGAAACAGGAATTTTGAGCAAGTTCATAAGTAAAACTCCACTTAATGTTTAAACATAAATGACTTACGTGACTTTTTAAACCTAAGTGACTTTGGACGACTGAAACACAAACAAGTGATTCCTAGTATTGGGAGATCATTTACATATTCTTCAACAAATCAACTGCAGAAGTGTTCATAAAGACTTCCTACAGGTTTGCTTTCTTCAAAATTTTGCGGATACTTTTATCCAGAATCTCTGGTAAGAACAGAGGGAACATCTCCTTTTACAAAAATGAAGGTATATTCATTCACCTGTTCAGATAACTGGTCTTCCGAGTTTTCTGGGAAAATAATGAACATGAACCAAAAACAATTTTGTAGCAGTTGCGGTTCTCCGAACACAAAAGCAGCCTATGCTGTAAACATTGTTAGGATTTCCAGTTTCATTAATTAGTAATGTCTATTTATACTGAAATTTGAATATGTTTGTTTTCTGAAGACACTATTTTCAAAATCTGGGGCTGCATTTAAGATAGTAATGTGATAATGTGACTTCTAACCACATGATGTAGTTTTCAAAGTTTTGAATACAAAGCATAAAAATCTTATGTTCATTTCAGAAAACAATCAAGAATGCAAAAGGATTAGTATCTGTTTTAGACTATATCTTTCAGTCTTCACCTGCAAGAGTGTACCCTCTTAGATTTGAGTAGGTGCTTAGGAGCTTGATGTAGCTGCTAGAAGTTCAGTGTGAAGGTAGTTATATCAATAGTACCCTGGCTTTGTCCTGAAGATGCCTGGTGGTTGTGACGCTTTTACATCACAATAGCAGACCTGTATTTGTTAGCCAGACTTCAAAAGGGCATGACTTCTTTTTCAAATAGTTAAAAACAAATTTAGGTAATTCATTTCCAGTTTGTGATGACATATTTAATTCTATAGTTAATGATACATAGATAATTTTAGTTATGGTCTTTGTTATGCAGTCAGTGAAAAAAAGGAAACGAGGGGAAGGGAAAGAGAACAGATACCTTGCATCCACAGAATTCATAAAAAAAATACTTCTTTCTGTGGATTTCAGGAAATTATTTTATTACAAATCACTTTTGTGACATGTGACCTTTCATTGAGTGATAAAATCCAAGTACAAATTGTCCTAGTTATTTTGTACAGATTACATTATATGTATTACATTATTACATTATATTAGTGTTACATTTTATTACATTATCACAGCTGCTTATGTAAAATGGTTTTGTGATCCTTTAGGAATTTGTTAGTTTTTCCTATCTGTTGTTGGGCAATTTTTTGTCATAAACATTGTCATTATGAATGGACTGAGTTAAGAAAAACGCTCATAACAGGACATGCACTGTGAAGGAAAACAAAATGCCAAACCTTTTTTTTCTCCTAATAGGTTAGTGAAGTTTCTCTTGATGTTAGAGGGACTTAATTGACAATGGTGGGCAGCAGGTAACATCCTGTGTGCACCTTCAGCGTACATTAAGGCTGTGTGATCCTGCCTTGGCTAATAATAGATTTCAGCAGAAAAGGTACTGACTAGTTTAAGTGAACTGTAACATTTTGAGATAAGACAACCCCATTTGCTTGTGTTAAGACACCATTTCATAATCCTTACATGTAACACAATCACCATTACTGTGCCTACTCTTTAATGGTGAAGAGTAGCATGGATAGTAACTTTGCATTTCAGTTTTCTTATTCTTGACTACTTTACTTTTGGAAATTTGACACTAATGACTAGGGAGGATATTGCTAATTTCAGATACACTGTAGCTGTGAATAGGTACATACTTTGCAAATTGAATGATAAATCAAATCAGAAAGCTTACACCCTGATTTGGGCATAAGTTTTTCTCTGTTACATCCGAATCTTGTGAGCTGCGCTCTGGTAATTGGTGAAGCTCTTGAGTTGACACCCTTACATGGCAGAATAAACATTTGCATGTAATCTAAATATATTCATTGTTGTTGATCCAGCCTCACAAGAACACGATTAGATTCAGGTGTCCTGAATTGGAACCTTAGACTCCTGATGCCCTCGGGTACACTACATCACAAACAGCTGAAGTTTTCTCACGTTGTTCAGTAATGGTTACTTTAAATAATTTAGCCTCCTGGGCTTTTTTTTTAAGGTGAAGATACTTCTTTGTAGTCACAGTATGAAACCTATGAGTTCTGAGACTGTGTTTGCATTTTCACTCTTGTTCAAGCAATGCTAAGTAAGAGATTGTCACATGATGTGTATGGAGTCTAATGTTTAGCCTAATGTAATGGGAAGTCTCATTACAGGGACTTCTTATGACTTAAGACAGTGAGGTTTGATCCTCTGCGTGATAGGTTACTTACCTGGCTATATAGAGGGGGTATATGGAGTGCTAGTCCCCAGCATATACACACCTAAAAGAGGAGTGGGAGCAGCTTAGAGAAAGGTTAGTGCATCTATGACTGCATGCCCAGTGTACTCAGATACTGAGAGGTGAACTGAAGACTGCTTAGTGCTATTTGTGTAGTGGCTCTGAGACAGTGCAGAGAAGGCCCAGCAGAGAGTTTTGCTTTGAGCTTGAACTCTGTGCCAGGACAAGTATTTTGGATCAGAGAAGCCTGTAATCATATACCCTCAATGGGTGCAGCAAGAATAATCCTTTCTCTTCAGTAGTGCATCTAGTATATAGTGTGGACTACTTACCCTTCTCATCTCCATTCTCATTTTCCAATGCACTGGTCTAATAAGCCTCCAGTTACATGTTTCCTTAGGGGTCAGCCCTACCTCCCATGTTACTTACATTCTTTTGACCCATTTCTGTGATAATCTTCGAAGATTAAATGAGCTACCAGCAGGAATCTTACCTGTGGCTGAGTAATGTGCTGTTCATTAGGGAAAGGAAATTTATTCCTTGCCACAATTGTTCTAGCAGCATGGAGATTAATCTTTCTCCTACTTACATACTGGGGCCCTTGCTAAGACTAACAAACCTAATGAGATGCTAAATGTGACTGACTTTTAGGAAGGAACTTAACTTGCGTTTGCTTTTGAAGTATTGACTTTCTTACACTGGAAGGTCATTTGAATGTCTTCTAAGGGTTACTGAAATGTGTATTGATTTCAGGGGCTTTTATTATTATACCTACTCCATGCCTTCTGCTTTGCCCTCTTTTCTCTTAATAGGTAACAGACTTATCCGTAGGTCTGTTTTATAAATTAAGAAATAAATCAAGTTCATGTAGAGATAGACAGAAGTACAAATATTGAGGAAGATGGAAGCTTATTTGGGAATGTACCTTGTTTTAAAAAACAAGCAAAAGAAAAACAAACAAGCAAACAAAAGCATAACAAAAAAGAGCCCCAAACAAAACAAACCAAGAACAACAAACACAAACCACCAGGAAACCTAATAATTACATTAACAAAAGGATAAAGGTGAAGTAGCACGGGAAAAATGAATGGCACAGTGAGTTTTCCTGTAATACTCTTTGTGAACAGAAAGCTCTCCTTGCTTTGTACATTTAAGATGAGATCGGGCAAACACTGGTAAATGGACAGGAGGGAGCAATTGTGCTGCTGCCGCAGGGAGATGGACTGCGTGACATAATAGAATTCAGTGATGGAAAATACCTGTGATTTTCACTCAAAACCATTACGAAGTCACAGCTGACAAGCTATTAAGGTGGAAGGAAAGCACCGTAATTATCAGAGAAACACCTTTTTAATCTCGCTTTCTAGTGTGCGAGTGGCAGGTGGGAACATAGGTCGGAGTTGCTTGTTGTCAGAAACCCAGCTGCCAGCGGCAGCTAGTTCTCTGTGCCTCTACTGGTGTCCTCTCCTCCTCGCGCCTTTTGCCCACACGTTCGAGAAGGCGTAGAGCTTTCAAGACACGGCGTGATTTCGGCACTTGAGGCAGACCACACGGCATCTGCTGTCCCGGAGCCATACTGTCCCCTCCGCTTTGGGCCAGCGGCACAGGCGCCGTGGAAGCGCCCCCTGCCCTCCCGGACGGGGGCCGGTTCCGGCGACACCCGCTGGGACGCCCTCGGCCGCAGGAGCCGTTTCCCGCCGATCGGACCCCTCCGTCCAATTGCCTTTGCCCGCGTAATCGCCCCAGAGGCTCCGTCCGAGCCCAGGAGGCGTCGAAGGGCGGTTTCGGCACTGCAGGGCACGGGTGCCGCCAGCGAGGTGTCGCACGCCAGGCCCGCGGCCGTAAGACCCCGAGGTTCGCCGCTGCCCCGGCACTTGGGCGACAGCGGATCCGGCCCGGCCCGGCCTCTGACACCAATGGTGTGGCGGCGGCGGCTGCCGCCGAGGTGGCCGCAGCCAATCAGGAGCCGGAGCTGAGAGCGCACGCGGACCAATAGCGGCGAGCGAGCCGTCTCCGTGACGGGAGGGGCGGGGCTGAGGCGGGCAGCGCCCCGCGCCCCCGCCCCCGCCGCCCTGTTGCCCGCGGTGGCTGGAGTTCGAAGGCTACGGTGAAATGCCTTTGCTTTTTTTTTTTCCAAGCTGACGACTTTGCGTAGGTCATAAAAATACGGCACAGAGATTTAACCCTAATTCTTCTAGTTATCCAGAGCCTGGCTCTGACCCTAATTGAGACAGCCGTTTATCTTCCATCCTTCAGACCAGTTTGCCCCAGCATGCAAAATTCTTGTCGCCTTATCATAATGGCAACATAAAACCATATGGGGAATAATTTCCAAATCTGCTACAGAGAATTTTCAAGGAAATCCCTTCTTCCCTGGTACTGCCACTAACAGCACTTCAAATACTTCCCCTGCTGTTAAAAGGCCCTTGAGGAAAGAAGCAGCTGGTTGCGTGTTTATTTTACCTTGGTGCAGCAGAGAGGGATTGTTTTAGTGCAAAATTAGAAATCACACTGGTAAAACAAAGTAAAAAGACTGGCTGGAAACATTTTGGCACGATGCCATTATTATATCCATTATGGAAACGTTACAGCTAGAACAAGGGAAGTGTGGAGGAAAAACAACTCACAAGGCTGGCAGCTGCAAGCCAGTGTCTTCACGTTTGTCATAAATGAGAAATATTTTGCATCATGCCTTTCTTTGATAGCTAGAATATATTTTTTATTTCAGCGTACCTTCTAAAGGGAAGAGATGTCTGGTTCAAGAATATACCTTGTGTTTTTCTGTGGAAGTTAATGAATTAAGGGAGCCATTATGCTGGCTGGTCCATAAACTTGATGATAGATTATGTGAAGAAGTGTTTGAGGGCAACCTAAAAACATTTCAATGACATCCCCCACAATTATTTTACTATTATGTAGGATATCCTTACCAGGCACACATTCTATAGGGCTAGTTAAAATAAAAATTAGACATCTACTTTGGGTGTGGAAAGTCAGAAGTGAAAAAGCTATTAAACTACAATGCATTTTTTTAAAGATCTCACTTTCTGTGTATTTGTATTGTTCCTGTATGGTTGGAGTTTCGTGTCTAGTCCCTTGCTTTCTACAGAATTAAAAGCTAGGCAAATAAGACAGGTTTCCATATAGATGGAAAATCTGCTGAACAAAACTCACAGTGTGTTTGTGCATATGTGTTTGGATATATGTAATTTCAAAGAAAAGCGTCATTATCATATTGTTCAGAACAAAGCAGATTCTTCTCAGTCACCTACTGATTTAAACACTGTAACTGGTGCTCAGTTTATGCTGGCTGGCTGCCAAGCAAAAGCAATTATGTGCAATAATAGCAAAATTAAGAGGTGAGTGTTGCTGTTTTACAGCAGGATATGGCAAAACCCATTTCCTTCTGTCAGCTGTATCTTGATTACACACACAAAGGCACACACTCTCACTTACACACACATACACACACACTCTTGTTCTTTGTCATTTGCTGTCTTTCCTGTGGGTTTTAACTTGAGGTCTCTGAAACCAGAAAAGAGGAAGAGTATAGACCACAGCATTTGAAAGCAAATGAGAATAAAGCGCTCCCTTTGTTGGGAAGGAGAGAAAAAAAAAAATTAAAAAGGAGCAAAACAAAAAGCCTACCTCAATTATTGTTTTAACTGTGATAATACTTTTTCTCCCACTGACAGGTGTCCTAGTGGTAAACGTTACATGGAGGAACAAGACTTATGTGGGAACGCTGCTGGACTGCACAAAGCATGACTGGGCCCCTCCTAGGTAGGTAATCATTCTGAATCTGTTTTTTCTCTGCTGTATTTTCACCCCCAGTCTCTGTCAAGAGACTGCACAGAGATTAATAAAAACCAACTGGTTATAATTGAAAACATGCACCAGTGAAACGAGCAATTCTCTGTTCCACACTGAAATGTGGGGTGGGAGTTTTTATTTCTTTTTCTGTTTCATTCTTGAGAATGAGAGGGAAATAGATGTAATTTGGCCAGAGGGCAATTAATTTAAAAATGTATTTCTGTAAGTTTGGAAAATTTCTCTCTTCATTGTTCTAATTAGGTGGTCTGGTTGTTACCATTTTTGTCCATTTTCTATTGAAGTTCCCTTTGAGACTGTAACATTCTTATTTGACAGAAGGACATCTTTCCTTGAATGTGTATGAAGGTTCTGTTATGTGAAGTGGTGTTATTTTGGTATTTATTTAATTCACAGCTCCTGCTGATGAAATCTGCTCTTGCTTATATAGGTTTTGTGAATCACCAACAAGTGACCTGGAAATGCGTGGAGGACGGGGCAGGGGAAAGCGGGCAAGGTCTGCTGCAGCTGCAGCTGTACCTGGGAATGATACAAGTTTTGCAGAGTCTAGAGGACTTCAGAATAAGAATCGAGGTGGTGCCAATGGGAAGGGGAGGAGGGGCAGCCTTAACTCAAGTGGCCGCAGGACACCTCCAAACTGTGCCATGGATGAAGTCAAAGCCAGCCCCTCATCCACAAACAAGAGGAAAACTAAGCCTCCAATGGAGCTCGATTTGAATTCCAGTTCAGAGGACAATAAATCTGGAAAACGTGTTCGTACTAACTCTAGAAGCACTCCCACCACCCCACAGGGGAAACCTGAGACTACTTTTTTGGACCAAGGCTGCTCTTCCCCAGTGCTGATTGACTGTCCTCACCCCAACTGCAACAAAAAGTACAAGCACATTAATGGACTACGATACCATCAGGCTCATGCACATTTAGACCCAGAAAACAAACTGGAGTTTGAGCCTGACAGTGAAGACAAAATTTCAGACTGTGAGGAAGCATTGAGTAATGTGGCACTTGAATGCAGTGAGCCAAGCACAAATTTACCAGGCTTTGATCCACTAAAAGCACCGACATCTCCTTCTTCCATCACTACCCCAGGGACCCCCAAGGGAAAAAGGGAACTGACCAGCAATGGCCCCAGTTCAGTTATCAGTTCCAAAACTGGCAAAAATTCTGGAAAAAAGAAGGGACTGAACAGTGAACTGAACAGCCTTCCGATAATTTCTAACATGGCAGCCACACTGGATAATTGTTCGGTAGCAGATGGCAATTTGCAAACTGAAATGCCGAAATTGGAGGCTGAAGGGTTAATTGACAAGAAGAGTTTGGGTGATAAAGTTAAGAAAGCAAACAACTGCAAAGTGGATAAAAACCTTTCCAAACTGAAAACAGCCAGGCCCATTGCCCCAGCGCCAGCACCGACTCCTCCCCAGTTAATAGCTATACCTACTACAGCCTTTACAACTACCACTACAGGGACAATACCAGGACTGCCCTCTCTAACAACTACTATTGTTCAGGCCACACCAAAGAGCCCTCCGTTAAAACCTATTCAACCAAAGCCCACAATTATGGGAGAGCCAAGCACTGTAAACCCAGCTCTCACATCACTCAAAGACAAAAAGAAAAAGGAGAAACGAAAGCTGAAGGACAAAGAAAGCAAAGAGACAGGAAGCCCCAAGATGGATTCTAAGCTGGGAAAGCTGGAGGATTCAAAAGGGTCTGCGAAAGACTTATCTGGACATTTTTTAAAGGACCATCTCAACAAGAATGAAGTGCTAGCTAATGGACTGTCAGAGTCTCAAGAGAGCAGGATGGCAAGTATTAAGGCTGAAGCTGATAAGGTTTACACGTTCACAGACAATGCACCCAGCCCTTCCATAGGGAGTGCCTCCAGGATGGAATGCAGCACTTTGGTGAATGGACAATCTGCCATGGCGCCACTGCATGTGTTGACACAAAACGGTGCAGATAGTGCAGCCACTAAAACCAACAGCCCTGCTTACTCAGATATTTCTGATGCGGCTGATGATGGTGGCTCTGACAGCAGGTCAGAGGGCATGAGGTCAAAGGCCAGCTCTCCATCGGATATTATTTCTAATAAGGACGGTGTTGTAAAAGGACATTCCTCAACCACAGCACAATCGTCTCAAGCGAAAGAGTCCCATTCTCCCTATTACCATGGCTACGATCCTTATTATTCCCCAAGCTACATGCACTCTGGACAGGTCAGTACCCCAGCAACTGGGAACAGCAGTACCCCACAGGGTCTGAAGATCAAAAAAGAAACTGAGGAAGAGGCTGAAAAGAAAGAAAAGGCGGAACTGTCAGATGTGAAGAAAAGCGAAAGCACTTCCTCTAATTTGCAGCCACAACATCAGTCAGTAATAACGCAAAGACACCCTGCACTTGCTCAGTCACTTTATTATGGACAGTATGCCTATGGGCTCTATATGGACCAAAAGTCCTTAATGGCCTCTAACCCTGCTTACAGGCAGCAGTATGAAAAATACTATGAGGACCAGAGGCTAGCAGAACAGAAAATGGCACAAACTGGGAGGGACTGTGAGAGGAAGAATGACCCCCTCCTTAAGGACATTGGGAAGGATGACAAGCAGAAGAATATTCCATCTGCCACTATTTCAAAGGCCCCTTCGACTCCAGAATCCAGCAAAAATAACACTAAAATAGGGTCATCAGTTCCTAACAAAGGTGAGGAGACAAGCAAATCACAGATCCTTTCCAATCACCAGCAGCAGCTTCAGTCTGACAGTTTCAAAGCCAAACAAATGGAAAACCACCAGCTTATAAAGGAGGCTGTGGAGATGAAATCTGTTATGGACTCCATGAAGCAAACAGGAGTAGATCCAACCACAAGATTTAAACAGGTGAGATCACAGGAAGTGGCACAAGGGTGTCTTGA
Organism: Todiramphus chloris collaris; assembly: GCA_025345505.1. Classification (NCBI taxonomy): domain Eukaryota; kingdom Metazoa; phylum Chordata; class Aves; order Coraciiformes; family Alcedinidae; genus Todiramphus; species Todiramphus chloris. The sequence continues at coordinate 15,177,853 of JANVCC010010369.1, forward strand.
TTTATCCTTAAATCATGTGAGATTTTGTCACCAAACTGCTATATCCACCTACCTTTGAATCCAAACAAACTATGCTATCCTTTTTTCATGCTGGATAGTACTGTAGTCTGAATAGACCAGTAGACCTTTCAGTTGAGGTGTTTGAAAAGAAAGAAAAAAAGAAAAAAAAAAATCTATCAAGGTGGTGCCAGAACCCAGGATTAAGACCTGAATAGACTATTTTAAATTACATGCATGAATAAAATAGAATTAGATTTCTCTTTTAGATGTAAATTCTAAGCAATTTGCTTAGTTCAGAAATGAGAAATTTCAAGCAAAATAAGCAGCTTTCATTGTGAGAGGACTTAAAGTAGATTTGAAACACGGTTTGAAGTGTTTCTCTTTTTTTTTGTTAAATGACAGTTGACATTTACTAAAGATGGGTGAGATGGTTCTTTGAAGAGCTGGCTTGAAGCTCAGTTCTTTATCTTAACCCAAGGTGACCTTTTTGAAGCAGTTGAGTTCCCCTTCTCTCCTTAACCAACCTCAAGCTCCTACAGACCTACACAATGAATGAAATCTTCTCTCCACTGAAGTGAGTAACAGTTTTGTCATTTACTTCATTGGAACCGGAATTTCATCCAGTGGCTTTGTGCTGACCTTCCTAGATGTCACATTGCCTTCATTCAAGGCAATGCCACCTTCTCTGTGCTCTGAACTGGAGCCTCAATACTTGCTTTCATGTTCTGGTGTACAGTACATCCCAGACTCATTCTTATGGTGGGGTCAGGTGTGTAGGAATTGGGGAGCTCTAAAGGAAGTGGGATGGTACAGCCTCAAGTAGGAGAAGATTTCTGCTGATTCAAGTAAGTACTTGAACCAGACTGTCCAAGCATCTAGGTGTGTGCTTCTATTTCTGTTGCATGTGCCATAAATATGTATCAACTGGAGGCAATATTTACAATTAGCTCTTGCATATCCTGTATTAGAAAAAAAAGTCTTCCTGTTACTGCTCAGTACTGATTTGGTGTGGTCTCATAAAGAACTCACCTACACAATTCTGTAATGTATTTATAGACTTGTCTATGTAATATGTTATTCTCCTCCATTTTAGGATCCAGATTCACGAACATGGCATCATTATGTCTATCAGCCCAAATACCTTGATCAGCAAAAACCAGAAGAATTTGATCGTGAGAAGAAGTTAAAAGAAGACAGCCCTAGAAAAACACCTAACAAGGAAAGTTCCCTGCCTAACCTTCCTGTCTCATTAGCAAGCATTAAAGAGGAGCCTAAGGAGGTCAAGCGTTCTGATTCTCAATCAGTGGATGAGAGCAAGATAAAGAACGATGATCGAAAGACTCCTGTAAATTGGAAGGACTCTCGGGGTACTAGAGTAGCGGTTTCCTCACCAATGAGTCAGCATCAGTCATATATCCAGTACTTGCATGCTTATCCTTATCCACAGATCTACGATCCCAATCATCCAGCCTATCGTGCAGTCTCTCCTGTCCTAATGCACAGCTATCCTGGTATGTATTCTGAAATTTGCCTTGCACACTGGTTAAGATATACACCCTTAAAGTAAAGTAAAGCCTGCATTTTAATATTTCTGTTAGTAACTAGGGTAAATTAGATGCTTCATGGGTGACATTTGTTTTGCTTGTGCTTCCACTAGGCAAAGTTCTGTAGATGAAACTGATTTAATACAAGATGTTCCTTTTATGAACTGTCACAGTTCCCAGCTACAGTTTTTTCAACCCTTGACAGTCTGCTATTGCTGTTAGACTGACAGATAGTTTATTGCCTGTAAGAATATTCTAAGCACTTACTGTCAGAACCATTATAGTTACTATTCCTTTCACTTAAATAGGACCCATAAATGTCTGAAATGGCTATCAGCTCAACCCTCTTTATAACCTCCATTCATCAGGCTAAAGTAGGCGAAGAAATTGAAGAGCAAAGATGCCATCACATAGTTATGTGATCCTTTTTTGATGTTATCCTCTGTCCCGGCATCCCCTCCTCCCACCTTGATATAACCAAAATGTAAAAACAGTCACTTGATGTGGTATTTATTGTTTACCTGCAGGGGCCTATCTCTCTCCAGGATTTCATTATCCAGTTTATGGGAAGATGTCAGGGAGAGAAGAGGCGGAGAAAGTCAATACCAGCCCGAGCATCAATGCAAAATCAACCACTGAGTCCAAAGCACTGGATTTGCTCCAGCAGCATGCCAACCAGTATCGCAGCAAGTCTCCTGTTGTAAGGCTTCATCTGTTGTTACCAAAGAGTGGTGCATATGGGGAGTGGTAGGGAACATCATTTTAACAAGCACACAATCTGGCATAAAGCTCTGAATGCGTGATTCTTCTTTAAAGTACTGCTTAAAATAAAAGCAATTCTTAGTCACAGTGCTTCCGGTGCATAAACTGGAAGTGACACAGTTCTGTGCTCAGAGTCCTTCTGTATTAAAAAAATGGACTCACATAGGAACACATATTCAGAGATAATCCTGGTGCAGTTTATTGCAGTTAAACAGGAAGGTTGTGTTTGGAGACAGATTATGAAATGAGAAGTTGGGCTGTAGGGTTTGGTAATATCCCTTCCCTGTATTTGCCAAGAAGTCATGTCTTCCAAACAGCAGATTAGCAGCCCGTTTCTGAAGATTTCCACAGTGGAACAAATACTGTTGGTTTACTTTTACATAAACTGGTGCTAGTTTTAATTGTGAACAAGTCACTGACTCTTGATTCTACTTCTAGAAGCACTTTCTTGCTATTCAGGCAGACCTGATCCCCAGAGTGCATTAAAGAGGGATGAGGATGAATTTACATCAGCTTTTAGCAGCTCAGCTAAGTTATTCAGGCATTGGCCTGAACCAAACTTACGGAAGCCCCAAACTAGAAATCATCATGGTGGCTTCAAGCTGTAGTGTGTTGCCTAGAAATCTCTCTGCCATGGAAAATCTTCCCATTAGCCAGATACACCAGCTTTACATTAGAATCAAGTGCAAATAATCTATCAGAGATACTTCTTCAGAAAAAATCAGCATCATCATTTGAATTAAAAAGATTGTTGCCAGTTAACAGCAAGCGTAATTTGGTTGTGATTTTGTCCCTTTAAAAATTTTCACATCAGTTTTCTTTCTATTGCTAGCCTGTGGAAAAGACAGTAGCTGAGCGTGAACGGGAAGCAGAAAGGGAGCGAGACCGTCACTCGCCTTTTAGCCAGCGGCATCTCCATACACACCACCACACACATGTTGGAATGGGTTACCCGCTTATACCTGGACAATATGACCCATTTCAAGGTGAGTAGGTTTCCAATAGTGGGATTAGTTTACCTTGTGGAGTTGTTACCTTGACATTGGAAATCACGCCTACATGAAGCCTTTTGAGTAGAGAATCTCTAGTTAAATCAAAATTGCTTTACATTTAGGAAGAAGTCTTGAAAATTCACAGCATGGACTAACAACAAATGAATAGCTTCATGCCTGAGAAATACCAAGTTTTGTTTCCAAAAGTGTTTAAAGATGTACCAGTTAGTCTGTCATTCACATGAATGTTTTGATTCCTGCTGCAAACTGACATTAACTGGCTGAAAGGCAGAAAAAAAACAGACCAAACAACCTCCTGTTTTTTTGTATAATTAGGGTTGTGTAAGCAATGGAAGAAGTGTAACAGAGACAGAAGCTTTTTATACTGAACATATTTTATGTACAATGAATTACAGTCAGAAGGGTTTGAGCTTGTTACAATTTGGCCGTCTGAAAGAGGACACTGTATTTTGACAAATGCAGTACACAGAGTTGCAGTCAGGGAAAAAGTAGCACAGTAAGATACGAATCATTCTCCCTATGTTTTTTACCAGTATTTGACTGTTTTTCTCGAACTCTGGACTCTTATCTGAATTAAAAGGAGATTTCCTCCTATGCAGCAAAGTATATGCTATCACAGTTGATGGCTAAATGACATTAAGTCAGTACATTCACATGATGCCTCTGCAGTTATTTTTCCTGTGTAAAACCCTGGACATTTCTCAGTCTGTTTCAGTAGTTCCATATGCCTTTTTGGATGTATTATGCTTGTTCAGCAGGAAAACTGTAAAAATGATAAGTTATTGTGAAAGTATTGTATTTCGAGCAGCTGGCATGTAATTTCTGTAATTCACTGTGCCTTTTGATTCTTGTTGTTTCCTGGTACTTATTTCTACTGAGCTTCCTATTCAGGAACTCATACAAACTACTTAGCATCATGCAGTGCAGTACTTGGAAGGGAATACAGTAAGTAGGAATGCTGTATTTTCTTGTAGAATATCTGTCAGGGACAACTCATTTTACTGTATGAAGGCATATTGATCATATGGGCCAGACTGTCAACACTGTTGCCAGAAATACTGGCCATTTATGTATTATGCCATTTTCTGATGGTGAGGTTATTTGTCTGTTTGCCTTAGACATGCTTCATAACATTTCTCTGAGCACAAAAATACATTAAAACCGTAAGTATATCAACATTTCTTTCTTTCTTCTTTCCCTCAGGATTGACCTCTGCTGCCCTTGTTGCCACTCAGCAGGTGGCTGCACAGGCATCTGCATCTGGTATGTTTCCTGCACAAAGAAGGTAAATAGCCAGTAAATCTTAAATTACACCTCTTAACAGAGAGAGGAGAAAGCGAATCATAGATTTTATACCCTGATGGTCTGCATTTCTTTGTATGACACAGTTCTTAAGGATGAAGAACTTGGGAGGCGGGGTTAATTGTAGTTTTATTCTCTTAATGGTGGCGTTTTGTCCTTAGTTGGGTCCCTGAACTGTAGCATAGATCATTAAGAAGGAACAAGTAGTCTGTCTTCTGAGATTTTCCATAAACTATGTTTTAAGGATTTGTTTCAGATAAAACAAGTGATTATGAAACATAATATAAGATCCAATTTTTTTTATGAAAGAGGTTTAAAGTTCATGTTCAGTTACATCCATGTGCTACCAGGAAAAGATTTTATGTGTTCTACAAGTCTGCCTGGTTTGCTGATTTGCTTTCAGAGACGTTTGCATGGGAGTCCATTGCAAGTGGCATTGTGTTTAAGTTACATACCTATTCCATGCATTTGCCTCTTGGTTATAGATTTTCAGTAGAATTTACTCTTCAACCATTGTCCTTACTCTTAAAGAGGAAAGAGAATCTTCTGTATTATGATCCCATCTTAACTGAATAACCCAAAGCATCCTTAACATAAGGATTTTATTCATCGCTACCACGTTAACCCTCAGAGTCTGATGTATTAAATAACACTGTATTGTTCCATGGTTATGGGCATGTTTCTGAAAGCTAACTCTGAAAACAAGCAACCGTGTCAGGCTCTTAGCTGAAATTATTTGAGTGAGGAAGGTTTGAAGCCCTGAGAGAGTTGGTGGATACTAATGTATCAGAACTTAGAAGGGAAATCCCAGAACAGGGACTGTATGTTAGCATGTTGTTCCTGTGAGGAGAGGGATGAGGACGTGGCTTGCTGTCTTCCGTTCTTGGGTTTGAGAGTACTGTGCAAATTTTGTGATGTATCTGAGGGGCAGAAAAAACCTGCATACTAAAACATTCTTCTTTCTCTTTCCAGAGAATGATGAGTTTGGGGATGTACATTGTCATGTGACTGGATCACATGAGGAAGCGCTTTATTACAGACATCAGTTCCATGGTGTTAATTTGAAATGCCTTAATGGCAGGCAAAAACCAGTCATTTCATTTTTGTAAATTGCAGATTTTATCACAGAGTAACAAATGTTGCTGTAACTAGACTTCTGTTTTTATATATATATATGCGTATATATATATATACATATATATATAAAAATATATATATATTCTTTACTTTTTTTGTATCAGTACCAAGGCTCGCACACAGGGTCTGCTGCTAAGTTGCGAACCACACAGTAAAAGGAGATATGTATTTGTCATGTTTAGAAAGCGTTAACTGCAAAAGGCTCGTTCTTTCTTTTCTTCCTTTTTTTTTTTTTCTTCTTTCTTTTGCCCTCTCAAATTGTAAATAAATAATGTTATGTATCAGTGTGCCTGAACCTTGCATACCCTTCTGATATTTCCCACAAGCTCTCAGAGAGGCTAACTGTGATGACACTTTGGTACAATGTAGACGTCTATTTGGTGGCTCCTATTAAGATGCATCAGTGTAAAATGTTACTGTATTCACTGTTTCATTGTAATTGTGTATTGTGCAAAATATACCTTTGGAAGGCATGGGGATTCTAGTACCACAAAAACTGTGTTGTATATAATGTATAGATTTTAAATGGAGATAATGAGCATCTGTGAATAATGAAATGTCTTTTTTGATAATCTTGAATGGCAGATAACCTAATAGCCTGCATACCAGAAGACATCTGTGATTGTTCTATTACTTGAATAGTCCTGCAGTCTTTTTTTTAATGTTTACAATTACCCAGTTTTAGAAGAGAGACTTTAATGCCATTGCCTGGTTACTTGTTTTATGCTGTAATCTAGTTTATTTTATGTAAAATGTATATTGAATGCTTTTGTTTTTATACCTGCCTTAAATAATTTGGCAATCAGAATAAAGAAAAAAGTTGGGTTTGTACTTTCTTGGTGTCTATGGGCCACTTGGAAAGATGTGTCAGAGGTGTAGGTAGCAGAGGCTGCAGCTACCACACAGCTACTAGTCTGTGTCCCCAGAGACTGTCTCTGGGGCTCAGTTACTGGAGTGCCCCTGCAGCCATCCTGTGCCTCCCCACTGGGCCTGTGGTGTTGTCCTCTCCCAGCGGGCAACGCGGGGCCCAAGCCACATGGCAGTGGACCTCTTTCACTTGGCCCTGATAGGCTCAAAAAAGGCCCATGGTAACACCTTGGATGGTATTAGTGGACCTAAAATCTCTAATAGCTGGTTTAGAGCAGATCTGTGTGCTATAAATTATAGGCAATTTTTTTTTTCTGTTATATCTGTATTGCCCAGCCCCCTCCAGGGAATAGATACCTAAAAAAAGAGGACCTGTCAATTATTTTAAAAAAAAAAAAAAAAAAAAAAAAAAAAAAAAAAAAACACTTACAATCCAAAAAATCTATTTCAACAAAAAAAAAAAATTACATATCAATATAAACATTTTCTGTTAAAAGGT
>JANVCC010010369.1:15185076-15227647 GCA_025345505.1 Todiramphus chloris collaris
AAAAAAAAAAAAAAAAAAAAAAAAAAAAAAAAAAAAAAAAAAAAAAGTCCCTTACTGTGCATAACCTGCATTACCACAAAATAAATACTTCATGTGGCTATTACCACCTCTTCTGTTACAGTGCAGTTAGCACAGTGCACAGTAATATGAAATCACTGATCATAAAAGCCATGGAGATGTGGTGCTGAGGGACATGGTTTAATGGTGACCTGGCAGTGCTGGGTTAATGGTTGGACCTGATGATCTTAAAGGTCTCTTCCAGCCAGAACAATTCTATGATTCTGTGATGTGAAAAAAAAAAAAATCTGATTTACTGGTCAGGTTTCTGAGGCTTTAACTTTTGTCCTTTCCTGCATATCCCAGTTACACTGATTGTCAAAACTGTTTTTTAAAGTTTTACGGATCCTTTTGTTACTGTGTTTGTTTTTTTGACAGGATGAATTACTACAAGTTAAAGCTTGTTCTTGAAGTCAGTTCCATTTCTCCTACCTTGTGAATACTTAATACAGAGGATGAATTAAAGATTCCCAACAGACAAGCACACTTGGACTTTTTATATTACTACGATGAATCTGCCATTAATATTGCTATAATTGTTTTATTTTTATAGACATAAAATCAGTTCCCTTAGTGACTAGTTATAAGGTTTATTGATTTTTACTACAGATCATTCATCTGTGGCTTACTCTTATTGTCTTGTTCTGAACACATTCGGAAGTCTCACAGTGGTGGCATACTACAAATTAGCCTCATAAAAAATGGGAAGGAAGGGGTGTTTTCTGTTGAAAGGGGATATTGTGAATGCAGGGCTCTTGAAATAATAAATGCCTTATTACTTCTATAGTAAAGGCTCAGATCGCTTTTGTATTGAAATGTACCATGATTTTTTTTCAGCCTGGACCATTAATGCTTCTGCAGCAAAACAGATCTTATAAATGCTCACGATTGGTGATTTTGATGTAGTGCGGTTTAAGATAGAGTGTCACAAGTAACTGGAATAAATTACCCTGATTGATACAGGGTAAGCAACATTTAAAATTATAACTAATGTTACAGCTTTATCATATCCATATCCTTGGAAGTCTGCAAGAGTGGCTAACATCCATTGCCATTTATCCACTTAAGATTATTGTCTTCCCTCTATCTTTATAACTTTTCTTTTGGTTTAACACTTGCCATGCTACACTCCTTAAAGACTGTGCAACAGTGAGCGTGACTCCCTTGTAAAACACTTCTCCAAGCCAAAAGGTATCCACCCATGTGTGGACACGCAGCTGCTATGGTCATTTCACCACTGTGTGAGCATCCAAAGGATGAGGAAACTGAAGCAGTAATACAAGGAAGACAACTTAAAAATGTGGGAACTAAGAGCTGAAGAGGCTTGTCACTGGAGAGGGGTAGCTGAAGCAAGCATGATAGATATATTTGCACTCTGTTTTCCACAGGAAGGGCTTGTACTTTTTGTTACTTCCTGCTGACACCTGTGTCACTCTGCTCTTCTAGCAGCAGCAGTCAGTGGCCCTGCTCCTTTCATCCAGGTGTTGGACATTGTGCTGGACGCCTTGCAAAGGTGACTCAGGGCTTCTGTATTGCATTTACTTAACTTTGAGATTTTAGCCTCTCCATGAAATCCATCTAGAGAAATGAAAGATCTGTCAGTGGGAGCCCATCATAAAGACCCAAAAAGCACAGCCAGGGAGCTACTGCCTGTGGTGCTTGCACTGGGAAAAAATGGATGTGGACAGAGATGGGGGTTGGGTTTTTTCAAGCAATCATGTGGCTCTAGAGGCTGAAACAGGAACAGGTGTCAAACTGGCTGAGCTGTCTGGCTACCAGGGTCAGACTAGAGCTGGTGAAAATGGGGCCAGTAGTAACATTTCTCCAGTTCTGTCATGTTATATTCCCTTGTGGCCTTAGGAAACACCTGAGAACTCTGCTAATTCTGTCCCATGCCATCCCCACCTTGCTTCTGAAAGGTGCATTTGTTGGTCTTAACTGTTGGGTCATTAGCCCCACTTGTCACTGAGAAGTGCTGGCAGGACAGGTGCCCCCACCTGCACTACCCCTGAATTGGTACTAAAACACACACCAGGGACTGCTGATAGCAAAAAAACTGGCATAAGCAAAGAACACCAGAGTGTCCTACAGCATTCCACCCTGGCTCTTCTCAGGGAACAAGTGACAGAGTCAAGCAGAGAATCTAGTTTGTATTTCCTTCTGCCATCACAGTCTTGTCACTATCTATCACAAATATACTGTCCTCATCTTTCTGCTGCAGAATCTCACTCTAATACTTGCAAACTCTCTCATTCTTTTTTTCCCGTTTGCCCATTTAATAAGCCCTTATACATCAATATAATACCATCAAAATACACCATATTTGTGCAGCTAAAACCCTTCTGCATACATTTGTGGTCTCAGCCCTTAATTAGTTCTCTCTTTCTTTTTACCACACTCACTCCTTTGACCTGTGGGGTTTTTTTGTATCTTATCCTTTGTTAAATGTATTCTGTCTCTCTTCAGCCTAAAGTGTTTGGGACAGAGAACATGTCACACTTCATACAACATAGTTCCTACTTATAGTTCCCTCTGAATAATAACTATAGCATATCATAGATGGTAGCGCAAGATGCTGTGAGTAGCTAGAGCAGATCATTATTAACAAAAACTTAAGATAGCTAACAAAAACTATATACAGTTTTAAAAGGTGTTTTGAAACCACCTAATGCCTCAAAAACTGGGAATGATACCAAGCCCACATAGGAAGTCTGAAGTTGTATCTCCTTGTATCAGAGGGAACTGGAAAAACACAGTCATTACTTAATGAACCAGCTTTGTTCTGCTTTAGGAAAAGCTCTATTTTCTTAATTTGTTTCAATTTTAGCCCTTTACCTAACTTTCTGTACTAAATACTCCATAGTATTGCTGTGAACTACAGTTTTCCTTGATGTAGTTTTTTTCCTTAGTATTTCCTAAGTTCTTATAGCTTCAGCCTTTTCTGTAAGATTTTCTTGAGGCAAGCTTACTCTTCTTTTACCAAGAAAGAGTTTTTTATTCAGGAGAGGAGAGATCAGCTGAAGCTACACAGGTTGCAGTGGTGGGAAGATAGACACTATTAAAGTCCTCACACTGGTTGTTGGTAATTTTTGTTCAACGTATGCTAAATAGTGCTTTCAACCTCAGTAGCAACTCTGAAACTTCTTACCTGGACTGATAAATTAGCAAACTTAAGGATTTAGTGAGGGTAATTATACTACTTGCAGCCTGACAACATTTATAATGCAGACAGTTTGTTATTCTCTACCATAATATTACAGAGAAGTGCTCTGGGGACTTTGAAAGGCAGATTTTGTTACAGACAAATGAACTCCTGCAGACCAAGCTGGTACCTGTAATTCAGTTCCAGTAGCCTCACAGACATTTCAGCAGCATTCTGCAGTCATTTCAGTTAGTATAATGGTGTACTTTAATTACATGATTTCCGTTATTTGAGTTTGCTGATGGTAGAATAGTGCTTATTTATTGCTTTGAGCATAATGCTACAAGATTTCTTCAGGAGTCTGAACAGTGCAGCAATGCCTGCTTAAAAAAAAGAGATAAATCAGGAAGCAAAGATTTTTTTGAAAGCCTGTTTAAACCATTAGTACAGGAGACTAATTTTAGAGCATACATCTTGACAGGTAGAGTAAATAACTGCAGTTCTCTTAACTGTTTCCAGGGCCCTAAGGGCACTACCAAGCCTTGCTGGCCCTGCCTAACCTCCCATGGAGCCTTCCCCTAGCTCTGTTCAGGGCCCCAGAACTCCATTTCAGCTTAGCCCACGGCTGTCCATCCCTGTCCCAGGGCTGCCTGATGCCCTGGGCTGGGGCTGTACCTCATTTGTCTTGCTCCTTGGCTGGGGTCGATGATATGGGACCTATCAGACCCCAGGAATCCCCAGCCCTGGTTCTGTTCTCATGGTTGTGAACAAGGATGTACAGTTTCTCCTTTTGCAGGACAGGGGTTTAGGCTGTTTCTAATAGAACAGTATAGAGAGAATGGGCTTCAGTAAGACTGTTACTAATATTTTCTTAGACAAAAGAAAGGTGAAAGAAGAACTTTGCCTTTATATATTTCAAATCAAACTCTTACAGAATAATGGAAATGAGATGTGGAACAAAAAGCCATGGAATTTTCTGATTGTAGAATTTCCTGTGTGTTTAACAGGCTGCCATGAAAAGAGAGTCCTTTTTTCTCCCATGAACTCACACCCGTTTTTCCTCAATAGTATAATCTGCTTGAGAATCCAAGCGACACTATAAATAATTTGCAGGGAAAGTGGAATTTTTTCCTCTCTCTATCCAATGTGAGTGACTGAAAGGAACAAGATTTGACATTAGCTTTAAAAGCAGGTGGGCATTAATACATGTGCTCACACTAGACACCTTCCTTACACAGAATAGGTTTCTCCTTGGTGAGCCCTATTGAGCAGTGATCATCTCTGCTGTCTGCTTCAGAAATATGATTCTGCCTCATAGAATCATAGAATTGTTTGATTGGAAGAGACCTTTAAGATCATCGAGTCCAACCGTTCACCCTGCATTGCCAGAGTCCCTAAACCATGTCCCTCAGCACCACATCCACATGGTTTTTAAACACTTCCAGGGATGGGGACTCCACCACCTCCCTGGGCAGCCCATTCCAATAATTAACTACCCTCTCTGTAAAGAAATTTTTCCTGATATCTAACCTAAATTTCCCTTGGTGCAACTTGAAGCCATTCCCCCCTCGTCCTGTCATTTTTAATTTGGGAGAAGAGGTCGACCCCCACCTCCCTACAACCTCCCTTCAGGTAGTTGTAGAGAACAATAAGGTCCCCACTGAGCCTCCTCTTCTCCAAAATAAACAATCCCACCTCCCTCAGCCTCTCCTCATAGGAGAAATTCTCCAGACCCTTCACCAGCTTCGTTGTCTGTCTCTGAACTTGCTCCAGTACCTCAACATCCTTCTTGCAGTGAGGAGCCCAAAACTGGACACAGTATTCAAGGTGTGGCCTACCAGTGCTGAGTACAGGGGTACAATCGCCTCCCTGCTCCTGCTGGCCACATTGTTCTTGATACATGCCAGGATGCTGTTGGCCTTCTTGGCTGCTTGGGCACACTGCTGGCTCATATTCAGTCGGCTGCCTACCAGCACCCCCAAGTCCTTCTCCGCTGTGCAGCTTTCCAGCCACTTCTTCCCAAGCCTGTAACACTGCACGGGGTTGTTGTGACCCAAGTGCAGGACCCTGCACTTGGTCTTGTTGAACCTCATGCAGTTGGCTTCAGCCCATTGCTCCAGCCCGGACAGATCCCTCTGCAGAGCCTCCCGACCCTCGGGCAGGTCAACACACCCACCCAATTTAGTGTCATCTGCGAGCTTGCTAAGGATGCACTCCATCCCCTCATCCAGGTCATTGACAAAGATATTGAAGAGAACTGGTCCCAACACTGAGCCTTGGGGAACACCACTAGTGACCGGCTGACAACTGGATTTAGCTCCATTCACCACCACTCACTGGGCCCGGCCACCCAACCACTTTTGCATCCAGTGAAGCGCACATAACATCCAAGTCATAGGCAGCCAGTTTCTGCAGGAGAATGCTATGGGAAACAGTATCAAAGGCTTTGCTAAAATCAAGGTAGACAACATCCACAGCTCTTCCCTCATCCACTAGATGGGTCATTTTATCATAGAATGAGATCAGGTTTGTCAGACAAGACCTGCCCTTCATAAATCCATGTTGACTGGGCCTCATCATCTGGCTGTCCTGTATATGTCCCATGATAACACTCAGAATTATCTGCTCCATGAGTTTACCTGGCACTGAGGTCAAACTGACAGGCCTGTAGTTCCCTGGGTCTTCCCTCTTACCTTTCTTGTATATTGGCGTCACGTTTGCCAACTTCCAGTCAGCTGGTACCTCCCCAGTCAGCCAGGACTGTTTGTAAACAATAGAAAGTGGCTTGGCGAGCACCTCCGCCAGCTCCTTCACCACTCTTGGATGAATTTCATCTGGCCCCATAGACTTCTGTACATTTAAGCTGTGCAGCAGTTCACGTATTGTCTCCTCTTGAAAGAAACCTTGATACTGTTCCCCATCTCCATCATTTGTTTCTAGAGGCAGGTCACTCAGTGAGTCAGTCTGATCATTAAAGACTGAATCAAAAAAGGAATTGAGCACCTCAGCCTTTTCCCCATCCCCAGTCACTAATTCTCCATTTGCATTTAGCAAGGGGGAACATTCTCCCTAACCCTCCTTTTGCTGTTTAGGTATTTATAGAAGCTTTTTTAATTGTCTTTTATGTTAGTCACCAGCTTAAGCTCAAGCTGAGCTTTTGCCTCTCTTATTCTATCCCTGCATCATCTCACAGAATCCTTGTAGTTTTTGTGAGTGACTTGCCCCTTCTTCCATAGGTGATAGATCTTCTTTTTCTTCTTGAGCTCTAGCCAGATCTCTCTGCTCAGCCAGGCTGGCCTTCTGCCCTTCCAGCTCATCTTACAGCTCACCTTACAGCTCACTGGGACAGCCTGCTCCTGAGTCTTAAAGATTTCCCTCTTGAGAATTGTCCAGGCTTCCTGGGCCCGTTTGCCCTGCAGGACTGCCTCCCAAGGGACCCTGACAACCAGTCTCCCAAAAAGGTCGAAGTCTGCCCTCTGGAAGTCCAAGGCAGCAGTTCTGCTGCCCCCACTCCTTACTGCTTCTAGAACTGAAAATTCTATAATTTCTTGATCACTGTGCCCAAGACATCCTCCAACCTTCACACCATCCACAAGTCCTTCTCTGTTGGTAAACAGCAGGTCCAGCAGGGAGCCTTTCCTGGTTGGTTCCCTCACCAGCTGCATCAGGAAGTTGTCTTTCACACACTCCAGGAACCTCCTGGACTGCTTCCTTGCTGCTGTATTCAACTTCCAGCAAATATCTGGCAGATTGAAGTCACCCACAAGAACTAATGGCTGTGATCGTGCAACTTCCTCTAATTGTTTATAGAATATTTCATCTATATCTTCTTCCTGTGTGGGTGGTCTATAGCAGACTCCCACTATGATGTCAGCCCTGTTGGCCTTACCCCTGATTTTGACCCACAGGCATTCTACCCTTCCGTCACTATTGCTGATCTCCAGACTATCAATTCCCTGCCTAACGTACAATGCCTCTCCCCCTCCTCTCCTGCCTGGCCTATCCCTCCTGAAGAGTTTGTATCCACCTAGCATGGCACTCCAATTGTGTGCATCATCCCACCATGTCTGCGTGATGGCAACTATATCGTAGTTTCCCTTTTGCACCTCAGCTTCCAGCTCTTCCTGTTTATTGTCCATGCTGCGTGCATTAGTATAGAAGCACCTTAGCTGGGATAGTGATCACCCTGCCTCTTTCTTGGAGGCAAGAGGCCTAACTCCTGCTTGACCTCTCCCTGACAATGCCCCAACTACTAGCAGACCAGTGACCTTAGTGGCTGTCCTATCCCCAGACATAGTGCACTCAATCTCTGCTGGTTCAGCACCCCCAAGTAGCTCTCCAGGACACTGTCCAATTAGCACTGATGTGCAGCTCTTAGGTTTAGTCTCAGCAAGCCAGACTCTATCCCCTTCCCCCTTCAAATCTAGTTTAAAGCTCTATCAATGAGCCCTGACAGCTCCAGTGCAAGGATTCTCCTCCCCTTATGTGACAAGTGTGTCCCATCTGATGCCAGCAAACCTGGTGCAGTGTAGAGTAACCCATGGTCAAAGAATCCAAAGTTCTGACAGTGACACCAGTCTTGAAGCCAGGTGTTGACCTGGTAGGTCTTGCTGTTTATTCCCTTCCCATTCTCTGACATTAAGGCCTCCTTCCTTTGGGGCTTTGTGTTCCCCAGAAGAGGTTGGGTGGAACCAGATCGAGGGCTAGAAGGACCAAAGGGACAGTTGAAGTTCTTCTTTCTCATTGCTTACACATGTCAGGGCAAGGCTTTTATGATCTCATTTTGTCAACACCTCTCACCAGTTCTGTCACTAAGTCAGTTGAAATGTTTGCAGTGATGTGCCTCATCAAGCCAGTGATTTTTTAGCAGATCTCCAGACAGAAAAGGTCATTAAAATGTCAATGACACAATATGTCTCCTCATGCCATACATTGGAACATAATTTAATGCCAAGCTTTACTGCAAGTGATCTGCCTACTTGAAAGGAAGCTGGCTTCCTTTAGTAGAGAATTCGCCAAATCATCAGCCTCTGTAAATAGTGTGTGGCTTTGTTGAAACCAGATGACCACTTTCTCTTATCTGTTAAAAGTCTGTCTCCATTTTTGGAGATACTTCCCTAAAGAACCAAGGTACAGAAGAAACGACTATAGAAGGAAAACACTAAAAATAGCAAGACAGACTCCACTGGTTTTTATGCTAGAGCACCTCTCATTAGGCTTAGGTGGGTTCTGCTTCTGCAACTCAGATAAGGATTTGGTCCCTCGAGACAGATCAGTAATTGCTATTCAGTATAGCTCCTTTTTCCTTGAGTATGTGCACATGTAAGTCTCTCAGATGCTCATGTACTCATTGTCTCCTTTTTTAAAGGGTCATACATAAATGCTATATGCATGATTTGATATTAATTTGCTTAGGGGGTTCTTTTGTAGCCTACTGGCAATTAAATAGCTCTCTAGGGTACTAATGACTGCTCAGCTTCATAGTTTTACCTCTGCACCTGACACTAGGTTGTGAGCTTTTAAAACCTGTCCCACTTGTAAAAGGGTTAATTCTCCTAAGTTGTGGATACGCTAATGTTCTGTTTTATTAAAGAATAGCAGTGTGTATATGTCAGTGTATGGACCTGGCAAGTCATTCAAGACGTGTACAGAATGGAGAGGGAGGGATTAAAGCTGGCTGATAGGTCAGGAAGACAGGAGGCTTTGACGTAAAAGTTACCAGACTGAAAACTTCCAAGTCTGCTCTAAAAACTTCAGTGCTGAGCTCTGTACTGAAGTACAAAGTTTTAGAGGGTCATGGGGCCAGCGAGGTCACCCAAGCAGCACAAGAGACAGTGGCATCACATAAATCACTGAGCAAGTGCAAGTGAGTCCCAAAACACTGGTAGTGGGAACTGCAATGACTCCTAGTAAAGAAAGTTCTGGCACTGGACAGGAAGGTCTTCTTTATGCAGCTTACATGGAGCAAATGTCCTCAGTGCAGATCTGACTGTCCTGAAGCACTTTGGTGCTTGGTACAGGCTCACATGCTGCTGCGTTATGAGCTGCCATCTCAGCATGCTCTGCTTTCTTCAGCAGCACATGTCTGTAGCATCAAGAGACAGGGTGTTTCCAATCCAAAGAGCAGTGAGTGGTATCTTAACTATATCTGAGCAACTTACAGAAGATGACACAGGATAAAGCATGGGGCAGCCTTAAAGCTCAAGGATGTTCTTGACATTTTTGTCTTTAGAAGGCATTACACCTCTCTCATTACTCAACATGCAACTCCCCTACCAATTGCTATACACCAAGAACCAGTCTTTGCTGTGTGAAGACTGGAGTAATGGCAAGTCCTTTTTATACTGTAAGAGAACTTTATTGCAGAGTACAAAGTTATCATTCAGTAAACCATATGTGGCAAAAAAGAAGTTTGTGTTTCCATTTACGTTTCCTCTCATGGCAGCAAGTTGAAACCTTTAGTCCTGTTCCTCTCTTATTGTTTGTTGCCATTAGACTTGAGTCTTACCCTCTTTTGAGGCTTATGACATGGCATTATTATTTATCCACCAGTACAAAGGACCTGTATGCCCTCATTAATTGGGCTGATACCTGTATAAGAAGCCATCCTGAGTGTTTTTCTCTGTAAAAAGGATATTTACATCATGGGACATGATAGTTTTGTCCTTACTAGATTCTTTTGTTTGGCTGCTATGTTTTTAGACATTAGCACTTCGGCGTGCAGCTCAGATGAGGTCTCAGCTGAATCTTCACGATGTGGTCTTTCATATGTTCATAAGCTCAAAACGGGTACTAGACTTTTATATTAAGTGCCACATATGTTTAGTAATGTTCTGTTGTTTGGTTGGGTTTTTTCTTTATTTTTTGGGGTTTTGTTGGTTTTGTTTTGTTTTATTTTGTTTTTGTCTTGTTTTTAATCCTGTTCATTTGAAAGGGAAAAACAAGCTTCCAGAAATTCAACTTTGACAGGTTTTCTTAATTTTTTTTTTTAATATATATAAAAGAACAAAACTAATTCACAGATCATTCATATTCCTGGCAGCATCTGATAGCATATCCAAATGATCAGTAGGATGAGAATTGAAAACCTCTCTACAAGAAATCTGTAAAGCAAACACACAATTCTTGTTTCAGGAGAAGGTTTTATCAGGTCACTCAAGGGCAGTCAGGGATGCAGACCACTTTCTCATCTCCCTTTCACACATCCCCACACCCTTTTTTAGATTATGCTTTACCTCTGGCTTGCTTCTTACATCTACTGGATCCTTATAGTCCTTAGATTCATGTAGCCTCACCTTACTCCAGCAAGTATTTTAAAGAGAAGGCCCTTGTTCTTGGTGTGCATGAAGTACTCAGTTATCTCACTGGTGCTTTCCAACCTCTTTTACCTAGGGAGACAATAAAAGGGTACAAAATTTTGGACCAGCTACATGGTATCAGCAAAGGTTTTCCCACGCTTTCTTCCCACTGAAGGTTTCTTGCTGTTTCTACTCTCTGGAGCAGTCTCTCCTAAAGAGAGCTGCTCCATTGGCCACAGTGAAAAATGAGGGCTATTTTGGGGGGCTATCACCATTGCTCACTTCTTATATTTACATTAGTCCCTAGCGATAGCATCAAGATCAGATGCTCTACTTCAATCAAAGCTGAATTACCCCTATCTTCTGACACCATCAAAAGCAAATTGCTAGGTAATCACCAGGGAAAAGGGACTTTGTAGAACAACAAAGAGTTCTGTGACCAGTGCAGCTAATAAAGACCAGTCTTCAATGGCTTTCTTGCTTATTTAGACTCTCATATGTTCTATAAAGTATAAACTTCCTAAATTTTTCCTAAACAAGGCCACTAACCGGCTGTCTTTCCTTTCCCTGCTTACCAATACTTGTATTTGGAGTATCTAGTTTAATTGGAAATGCTCAATGGACTCATATGTTATGTGCAAAGGAAAGGTTATACACATCATGTGATCATAGGAACTGTAAATGAGAGCTGTGCAAGGGTTTTCTCTGCACGGCCTCATGTGTCCATCCTGAGCAGACCGAAACCTTAAAGGTAACAGTGAGCATACATAACAGCATCTTTCCCCCTTACAAAGATGTGATGTGTTCAGGGCCAGGCATGGATCCTCTCTGTGATAGTACTCCAGTCCCTTTCACCATGCTCTGCACCACAGGGTGCGGAACATCTCTGGCGTCATAGCTGTTGTAAAGAAAAGTAACTGACTGTTTTGTTTTTAAGGTGAAGCTATGAAAAGGGAAACTGAAATAAGCCCAAATTACAGCTCCTAAATCCATCAATAATCACAAGAATGTATAATTTGGAATTAGTCCACCATATTTATGTATTTATCTGTAGGCTTTATGTGTCTCTGTTTTACAGACATACACAAAAATGGAGGCTGGATTTAAAAAAAGCTATGGCCATAGTATTTTTTTAACGCTTTTGGGCACCAACAAACAACAATGAATTTTTCTACTGCTTAATAATAAGCTAGTTAAGATACAAAAAAGAACAAAGAATTATTTTTGAAAGCTCCGGGTAGTAACAACATAATGATTTCATTATCTAAAGCTCAGGCACAACAAGGACAAAAAAATCCTGCTTGTGTATGCTGAAGAGCTTTTCAGTTTTGAAAAAAAATCAATACTATATTCACACTAATGTTTGCATGCATAAAATATTGACTGTAGTCACACTGGCAGTTTTACATAAAGACTTAAAAGCAATCTTGATCGTCTGAAAGATTCTAATTGGTTTTCCCCTTTCCTGAAAGAGTAATGAAAGGACAACTAAAAAGCAGAACTATATAGTTATTTTATAACTGGCACTAACAAATTTCACCAATTACAGAGTCCATTCTGTAAGCAATGAATGTGTGGCTTCCAATTAATCTAGTGTACCTCCAGGCAAGGTCTAAATCAGCTGGATACAGCTAAAGCAATTTGCACACAGCTAAAAGCAAATTGGAAAATAAGTGTTCCATGCTACTGCCTATCTTTCCAAGCCAAATATACAATCAGTATTCTGGCAGCAGCACTCTGTCATGTTATTTGCAGCTATCAATTTTAATTATAACAATTATTGATTAGTTGGGAAAGTGAATAATCTAATGTTCAAATGAGGTTGGTGCGGCTGCTGGGGATTTTTTTTCCCCCTTCATGCACATGTACATTTAGTGTTAGGAAATATCAAGCAATGAACATACCTGCACCACAGTGCTGAGCTTAGATAACTGCCATTGAAGTTGCAGCAGTGATTTTTTGTTTGCTGGTTTACAACAAACATCCAGTTTTAGTTATCACCATCCTGCTGTACAGAAAGATCAGTTTGAACTGATTTAGGACAGAGGACAATTCAGTTCAGGAACATAGGCTGGTACTTTCAAACTTGGGCATCAAAAGTGAGACTCCTATTTTCTTATTTAACCACCCGAATGAATGAGCTATTCTCTATAGGGAGAGTGCTCTTGTTGCCCATTGACACCAGCTATTTTGCTAAGCTATTTACTTTTAGACACAAGCTGTTTCTTCTTGTAGAACAATGATTGTCTTGGAACAGAGAAAAAGGAAATATCCAGCCCTAGCTGCACTAACAAGTTTTATGTGTTTCAGCTGAATAAATAGCTGGGGGAAGAGTACCTCCTGACTTGAGCAGGGTTCAAGCCACAAAGGCTGAACATGAACTTTCTGAATCTGAGTTTTTGGTACAGGCTCATCTCCACTGCTGATCAAATGCCCTTTGTAGTGTTGTTGAATACATGCTGTTTCCATCCAAAGTGATTTAGTAAACATTCAGCTAATCATTACTGTATCCCAAAGAAACCATTAAGATCTGCTGCAGAATGTCCCTGCTGAGGCAGGGAGGGGAGAGAACAGGAGAGTTTCCTCTGTATCTCCTGCTCCTCTTGAGCTGTAACCTCAGGAGGCAGCAGGAAGAGCTGTGAGTTTTACTGGTGGGGCTTTAGGATGCTGTTGCATGTGTGCCATGTTCCTGCTTGCCCCTTGGCTGAATGTGCCTATCATGTTGGGGACAGGCACTGTGGCATGGCCCACATTTTCCCTGGTCTGCACCAGCCCCAACAGGGGAGACTAGAGGCACAGTTGCATCACCTGGCTGCTGACCTCTCACATGGGCATCATGGGTTTCTTCTTAAAAACTAGAGAGGGCAGGTGGCAGTAGCACTGTCTTAAAGCTCTGCACTACCACTGAGGTCAGATGAGCAGGATCAGACTCAGAATCACAATATTACCCATTTACCTGGTTTTGAGTTAGAAGAAGTGTACTAAATACAGAGGACAAAAGAATATTTTTTGTTTTGCAAATAAGGGCCACTGGATAACTGGCATAGTAGGTAGTGCATTGGACTGTTGCTCGGAAACTGCGGATGGATGTGAAACTGGGTCAGCTGCTGCAACTATCTATCAAGAGAGAATAATTTCAAAGACCTGAACAAGGATTTAGCTATGCAACTCCCACTGTCTTGGCAAATGCTGGGACGGCTAATCATCTGCTTTGAAAATGTGAGTGGATGCATTTTTGAATTGGACAAGAAGATCTCTCAGACGCATTGAGAGCCAAAAAAATATGCTTACAGTATCTTAAAAATGCAATGGAAAAAAAAAAAAAAAAAAAACCAAAACCAGGAAAAAAATAGTAAATACATGGGATGAATCCTGAATGTGCCAAACATGGGAATTTCCATCTCTGATAACAAAACTGCTGAGAGAAAAAATATAGTGGAACACTTCAATAAATATGTATATGTGCAAGATCATGTGTTGATCAGATATACCTTCAGCATGTGTGCACATACACTGAGTGTAATACTGTTGTCTGACATGCCTCCTGCTCTGTTTTCTGCCTTTCTGAGCTCTTTTAGTTGAAATTTAAATTATTTTACCCTGCCCACCAAATCTTC
This sequence comes from Todiramphus chloris collaris, assembly GCA_025345505.1. Lineage (NCBI taxonomy): Eukaryota > Metazoa > Chordata > Aves > Coraciiformes > Alcedinidae > Todiramphus > Todiramphus chloris. Next base: position 15,199,191 of record JANVCC010010369.1, read on the forward strand.
CAGCCTGCTCAGCTCAACACTGCACAAACACACTTACACAGACCTGTCCCTGTCATTTTCCTTCATCTTTTCTTACTCTTTTGTTGTGTAGAGGAAAAACAAACAAACAAACAAACAAACAAAAAAAAACCCCAAAAAAATCACATCTGGCAATTTCTTGTTTAATAGTATTTACCACTGTAGTACTGTTGCAATAGGGAACCATGAAAAGTTATAAACTGCAGTCCTTTAATCTGGCACATAACAGTGTAATTTGTATTTTGCTAGGCCATAAATTGATAATCTCACAGCTTCTCTATTATTTAAAACATAGTATTAGTATTAAAATTGCTGTGCCTGTCCATAACTTTGGGATCAGGAATGTATCTCAAGGGATCCTGCTCCATCTGCAATAAGTGCTTTTCACTTCAAATTAATATATTTTCATTTGCCCTGTCAGCCTATGCAGATGAAGCAGCCCTCAAACCACACAGAGTCAAGTAAGAGTCCTATTAGGCAATGATATTTTCAAGTTCTAGAGGGCACAAGGTCAGCACACTAGAGAGACTCAAGCACCTAAAGATGTAGATACGTGTCTTAAGTATTTCTAGAAGTGTTATTACACTACAATCAGGGAGAGTTAGACATCTGGCAACTACCTTGTGAAACACAATTTGAGATTCCTGCAAAGAGCCTGAATGCTTTTTGAAATCCAGCTGCTTTTGCCATAGAAAGATTCAGAACACATGGCAGAGGTCACCAGTGGTTCTGCTTTCCTACTCCTGCCATCTCAGGTCTGCTGAGATTTAGCTTCACAGCCCAGACTCAGATGGTAGCCTCGGGACCTGCTTACATTGCTCAGAGGAACACGTGTTTAGTGGTCATCGCAGGAGTTCAGAGTGCTGGGGAATCAGGAGGCAAGAAAGCTGATGGTCATGGGTGAGCTGGCTGCATTCAGGTATGGCCATGGGCATGCATAAAATATTGACTGTAGTCAACACTCTTCTCTGTAGTCTGGGAAAAAAAGGTCAAAGAACATAAACCCAAGAACTTTCTGTCATTATCAGGTGCAACAACTAAATGCCCAGAGAAGAGCGAGTGTGGGGAACATAATACAGTGCTAATACTCATCTTCTGACAGTTGTCAGCCAGGTGATTTTCTATTGTGATTTTTTATGCAATATTTTTTTTTTTTTCCTTCCCAAAGTGCTTGTTTAATCTTCTCTTGAATTCAGTATGAAGTTTTTGAATCCAGAGTGTCCTTCTTTGCCAAGGAGTTTTCTTCATGTATTGTCCATTGCATGAAGACCCTCTGTGTGTCCTGAATACAGTCCCTCTTACCTTTATTTGATGACTCTGGACTCTTGTACTGGAAGTAACAGCAAACAATTTCTTCCCTAGTCATCTTCTTTCTGTGCTTCTCATGATTTTATAGACTTTAACATATTCCATCTTAGGTCATCTTTTTTTCCACACTAAACGCTAATTTTCTTTTTTTTTTTTTCTTTATATGGAGCCTATTAATCATCCTTGTCGTCCTTCTCTGAACCTTTTCCATTACTAGTACATCCTTTATAGTTGTAGAGATTCATATCTATCTTTCCACTGTAGAACAGCCATTCATTCCCACCTTCCTGGATTTTAGCCAGTTATTTCTCCCATATGCATTTTTATGCTAGTGCATTTCTTTAAAAGGCACAGTGAAGGTCCCTGTCAAAAGCCTTTTGGAAAGCAAGTTGACAATATCACAGGGTTGATATGGTTCAATCATTTTTTCCATATGCTCATTGATCCCCTGAATGTCAAGAGGTTTGTAAGGCAGGACTTCATTTGCCAGAAACTGTATACAGAAGCCAAGCCTGGAAGTGCATTTTGCGTTTATATACAGAATGAAAGGAAAGTCAAGTCCCTTAGAGTTATGGGACTTTCACATTTTAATCTAGTTCTATGAATTTTCTTGAAATATTGACTTGGAATATGGCAGAGGAGACATAGTCCTTAGGAGTCTTTCCAGAAGACAACTTAGGAAGTTGAGCAACATATATCCTCAGCCGTATTTTATTAGATCCACGTCCTTGTTTTACTTCTAGAATCACAGAATAATTTCTGCTAGAAGAGACCTGGGGAGTCTGTGGTCCAACATACAGCTCAAAGAAGGTTTGAGTAGATGAAGTTGCTCAGGGCTGTGTCCACTTGGGTTTTAAATATCTTCAAGGATGTAAATCCGACACTTCACTAGGCCTCTGTTGCAGTATTTCACCACCTTCATGATGCAAATTGCCTTTATTATACATAGTTGAAATTTCCCATGTTCCAGCTTGTATCTTCTGTTTTTTCCTTCTACCACTTTCTAGATTTAGGGAGGGTCTGACTTGTCTTTCTCTACATGCTCCCATTAGGCAGCTGTAAAGAGCAGTCAAATCTCCCTTCAGCATTCATGTCTCAATGCTGAGCAAACCCAGTTCTTTTTGGACAAACAGAGGTGATGGATTGGTTTGACAGCAGCCACAGTGTGTTTCAGTTCTTGTTCTAGATAGTGAATGGGCCAGGGCCAGGATGTGAGTGTTATCCACACGGATTTAGAAGAAATCCTTAACAAGTTTTTTTAATTAAGGTACTCAGAAATGTATAGTTGGACTCAATGATCTTAAAGGTCTTTTTCAACTGAAATGATTCTATGATTCTAAAAATAGGTGGTTAGATCTAAAGAACTGCACTAGAAATTAAAACAATTCAGGGTGCTCTAGCTTTGACTGAAGTGATTTCAATACCATGATCCATCAGAGTGAATCTGCAAGACCAGCTGAGGTTATAACTGCTGGTTTGCATACTTTTGCTCTTACAGCATCCAGCAGCTATGTGTTGATCTTGATATTTCTGTGCTTCACAGCAGAATGGATGGTGTTTCACATCAGGGAGACAGTGAGACTTCAGCATGGTGCTGCTTATTTGTTTGTCTGACAGTGTGTTAGATGGCACACCACACAGTTCTCCTCTGCCATTTCGCTATTTCACATACATAGGCCTACCAGCAAGGCAAGTGGGATGGTGAGATGAGTCTTTCAGTCTGCTGGTGACACACACATTCATCTCTCAGTTGCACCATAGAGCACACGGAAGTTCATTTCCCAGAGTTTGAGTACAATGTGGGTAACAGCAAATCAGCAGAAATCAATCTGAAAAAACCCTCTCCTTAACAGCTGCTTGCATAAAAGTCCTGCTATTTTGGTAGGAAATGCAATTGGTAGCTCACATGAGATTCTTGACAAGAGCAAATCCAGCACTATCTGCTTAAATTGAGATCCAGATCTGAAATCTGAGACACTGAGAGACAAGAATTTTAATCCAGGCTGTGTGTCCTCACTTCTACAGTCCTGAAATTTACTGCAGTTCTCTAACATTTCCAAAAAGTGTGTTCAGTGAGCGTCAGATGAGGAACAGTGTTGCAGGCTGCAAACCAAGCTCCAGCTTTTCTTGCAGACAGATACACGACAGCAACTCAAGACCACAGTGCTAACTCCACTGAACCCCAGTGCTAACATGGTCTGCCTGAACATACATTGATATATGTACAGGAAAAGTGGGTGAGTCCTCATATATTTGGCATAGAGTTCAGTGTCCTTTACACCTGTAGGTGCTGTCATCATCCTTTTTTGACTTGTTCACAAATTCATTTTAACTGCTATAGGAGGTCTGTAAGTATCTTGTGCAGACAAGTACATAGAGCTACATAGCCACATACATCCTTTAAAAGCTTAATGGAGTTAATTATATGTGTGTATGGGGAAGAAACAGTTCTGCCTAAAGGGACCAACTAGAATCTGATCCGTTAAATATTTGCATTGCTGAATATGGTATTTTTTCCAAAGTGCTTACACTTCACATAAGCCTTTTTTCATATATATTTCAGAAATAATAATAAGACCCTTATATAATGCTTTGTTTTAGCCTTCAGAGATAACTGCTAAAAATGCAAAACAACATCAAGTAAATCTGGACAGTATTTAAAAAATTAAAAAAAAACCCAAAAACCAGCTAAGTCTGTCCCTGACAGCATTACTGCTGAATGGGACCTAACCTGCCTAATGAATCCATTTCATAAGAATTTAATTCTCTTGCAGCGGGTTTGTGACATGCTAGATCATTGGTAAGTTGTCTTTTTGAAAATTTGATCTGGTGCAAACTTTAAATGAATAAAGGCTCATTATAAAGCTTATAATTACACTTAATTACATAGTAAAGTATATTTCTGACTGTGGATGTTGAAGTCTAGAATAGCAGCTTGCTATTGACCACTAGTCCAGAGTTTAACCCAGCACCAGCTGACATCTGTGGCAGGTTTCCCTTCTTGTACCAGGAGCAATGAATTTCACTACTTTCATTAGTGTACTGAGATAAACCACTCTCCGTGGCACATGAGGCACTGTGAGCCACTGGGAAGAAGAGCAGATAGCATGTGCGGGTGGAGAGCTGCAAGGAGACTCTTTAGCTGTTTGAAGGACATCTTAGAGGTTTAGGAGTGTGTGGTAGGTTGTCTTCATTCATTGCTATTTCTAATTTGTTTTAAAAGATTTTAATACCTGTAAGATAACCTACTGCCTTTCACCATGTATTTAGCCAATACTCCAGAGAGGTCCTGCCACTTTTCTTCCACTAGTAGCATCACTCAGTTACAGGCAACGCCAGCTAAGAGTGGGATTTGGGGAAGCAGGGATGGGATTTTCTTTGTATGTACAGCAGCCATTTTTTGGGCACTTCATTTCCCACCTCCCAGCCATCTGCTCAAGTTCACTTCTGTACAAATACGTTAATGCAGTGCACATTTTGGGAAGGTAGAAGCTACCACCACCAGTGATGTTCAAGAGGATGATAAAAATGTTATGTTCGCCAAATTTGTTTTGATACTCTTGACTCTTCTTTCTTTTGCTGCTTCAGCTCCATTCCTCTCTCAGCAGGTGAACTGTACAAATTTATATTCACCATGTCAGAGATGCTGACCTCCCTGATTAATTCAAATTCACAGTGATGTCAAGGGTATAGAGGTGATTTGGCCCAGTGGATCAAATGCAGAATAGAAAACATGCTATTCCCATAGAAATTAATGGAATTTGTTTTTACTTAAAGCAGGGCTGGCTGTGGTTCAATGACACTGAATTTCACAGATTTGCATTGATTTGCTAATGAGAAATTTACACCACCATCTAAATTTGACCCTTTCACTTCAGCTTCAATTGATGATTACTGTGGGAACAGAAGAAACTGGATTCTCTTCTCTGGAGTGAACATAATTCAGTGAGCAAACTATAGAAGAATTTGAGGGCAAAGTAATCCAAGGATTAAAAAAAAAAAAAAACCCACTCAAAAAACAGCAGCAGAAAGAATGTCTGTCTGATAGCTTATCACTGTGACTAGGATGTGATCACCAATACTCCTAAACGCTGGGGAGCTATCCCCTGTTAAAAACTAAAGTCCTACTGATGAGGGCTGGGCATGCACAAATCCAGTTTTAATAAGCCCCTGAAAGGTCGTCTGAAATCCAGTCAGCTTCCCTTGTCTCTTCTGGGTGTGTGAACTGCTGGGGGCTGCGCTTTGGGCACCTCGCTGGGAGCAGGGTGGTGGGCTCTGGGGACACCAGCCTCACTCACCCTGTCTGCAGCGCAGGAAAAGCCCTCACCAGTTAAGTTCCTCAGACCCAAGCTGTAGCACAGGCACCAGGGGTTCGGAAACAGTTCACAATGCAGCACTGAACCTTGCTGCATGGCTGACCTGCTTTAACTAAAGGAAAGAAAGCCCACATTAGCATGTGAGCAAAGGAAGTCAAAATGATCTCATTCATAGAGCTTTCTCCCATTTATGTAAGGGGAGTTGGCCCCCACAGAATAGCATGTCTTTCTCTGGGCCACACAGGGCTGTCTGCCTAATTTTCCTCATTCTTAACCTTTGCCTCTCTGTGGGACTGAAGTGCAAGACAAAGCCAGGACGCTGCATTCTTCCCTTATATCTTAGATACAATAGCGAGGAGGTGGCAGGGTTAAAAATGTTTGCACACCCATGGGACAGCTTGAGTGCATGGAGCTGTTCTGGTATCACTGTCTCTGCAAAGACTGACTGGCTTGAGAATATGCATCTCTGCCAGAGTCCATGTGTAGCAAGCAGCCACAGCTGCCTAAGCTTAAGTGTTAGCTATTGACTTTAAATTAATGATAAAAAATAGCTTCTAAATAATAAAAGTCCCCAAAGCAAAACTTTCATCTAATACTACTAATTGCCTTTGAATTAGTTCTTTTCTATAATGCCACATTAGCACAGAAGCACATTAATTATTCAGCAATATTTAAATCATTCTGAAGTAATACATTCAGTTACCACCTCCTATAGATGGGAAATTTCTCTTATAGTATGATACATTTTAAAAATCTTTATTATTTAAAGTAACATATTTTGTTTGTACTTCTGCCTTACATATTTGTGAATTTTTTTGAAGACAACATTGAAACTGAACTGCAGGTTCAGAAGAAAAGTGTTTATCATATTTTAAATCTAATAACTAATCCTTTTTAAAAATTATGCCTCTTAGCAAAGAGTATTCTTGGGGTTTTGTTGCTGTATTGTTGGGCAGCTTAGTAAATTGCTTTTTAAACAAGTCAACTTGGATTGAATTAATTATTTATGACACTAATAAACTAAGTATTTATAAACTATATTGATTGTGCCAACACAGGTCTTAAATTTGCCTCACTGTTGAAAAGCTAATATTCACATTCCTCTGAAAAAGCATGCAGCCTTTCTGTGACTCTACATGCTATCTGTAACAGTGTAAAAGATACAACTGAGTTACCAAAAACTAAAGTCAGGGGTATACTACGGTTGAAATATATTAGCAAGAACTTTATGCCTTCACTATTATATTAATCTCTAAAATCTATTTCTTCTCTTAGCAAATATTTAAAGTAAGTTTTTGATATTTTGTAAGACCTATTTTGTGGTGTCCTGTAAGAAATGCATTCAGGTATCTATTGTATTGAATTTTTCAAACAAGTATTTATCACACCTGCATATTTAGGGTATTCAGAGAAGTAATTCAGATCCTCAACAGAGAGATCTTAAGGTGCAAGTCAAAACATCCTGGCTTTCATAAACAAACATTCACATACAGTCTAGTATATCCACAAACAAAAACCCCAAAGCATATACATATATTCTCCTGAGAGGGCAGGCTACTGAAGGTACTGATGTTACAAGTACAGAGGACCACACCATGCTCAGGTTCTGTATGAATACACGCATGGGGAACGCAGTATTGGACACATATTGGGTCACCTGGAAAAAGGAGAGGTACCATCACAGGTCCTCATCCTTACATATGCACTGATGACATTCTTCACAGTTTAGATAGGATTTTTATTCTCTTTTTCTTCTATAGCTCTCCAATATTTACATGAGTTATATTAGAGAATCATAGAACCACAGAATAAAAGAATGGTAGAGGTAGGAAGGGACCTTTGGAGATCATCAAGTCCAAACCCTCTGCCAGAGAAGAATCACTCAGGGCAGGCCACACAGGAACAGATCCAGTCAGGTTTTGAAAGTCTCTAGAGAAGGAGACTCCACAGCCTCTCTGGGCAGCCTGTTCCAGGGCTCTGTCACCCTCACAGTAAAGAATTTTTTCCTCATGTTGAGGTGGAACTTTCTGTGTGCCAGTTTGTGACCATTATCTCTTGTCCTATCACAGGACACCACTGAAAAGAGACTGAACCCTTCTACTTGACACCCACCCTTCAGATATTTGTAAACATTCAGAAGATCCCCTCTCAGGCTTCTCTTTTCCAATCTAAGCAGTCACAGGGCTCTCAGCCTTTCTTCATAAGAGAGATGTTCCAGACCCTTCATCATCTTTGTAGCTCTCTGTTGGACACTGTAGTATTTCCCTGTCCCTCTTGAACTGGGGAGACCAGAACTGGACACACTACTCCAGATGTGGCCTCACTAGGGCAGAGTACATCCCTCAATCTGATGGACACATTCTTCTTCATGCACCATAAGATACAATTGGCCTTCCTGGCCACAAGGACACATTGCTTTCCCATGGGTAACTTATTGTCCACCAGGACTCCAAGGTCCGTCTCTGCAGAGCTATTTTCCAGCATGTCTACCCCTATCCTGTACTGGTGCATAGTGTTATTCATACCCAGGCGCAGGACGCTACACTTACCGTTGTTGAACTTCATTAGGTTCCCCTTTGCCCAGCTCTCCAGCCTGTCCATATCTCTCTGGATGGCAGCACAGCCTTCCGGTGTATCAGCCACTTCTCCCAGCTTAGTATGGTCAGCAAACTTACTAAGCGTACACTCTGTCCCTTCATCCAGGACACTGATGAAGATGTTGAACAAGACTGGACCTTCTAGAGTCTTAGCCCAAGGGATTCCTCCAAGTAGGTCTTTGAAGAGGACAAAGTTAGCCCTCCTGAAGTCCAGGGTTGCAGTCCTACTTATTGCCCTGCTTCTTCCTTGTATAATACTAAACTCTACCATGTCCTGATCACTACAGCCAAGGCTCCTCCCAACCTTCATGTTCCTGACCAGACCTTCTTCGTTCATTAATACAAGGTTCAGCAGCACACCTCTCCTTGTTGGCTCTTCCACCATCTTTGTCAGAATATTTTTGCCAGTGCACTGCAAGAGGCTTCTGGACTGAGTATGCCTTACTGTGTGGTCTTTCAACAAATACCAGGGTCATTGAAGTCACCCATGAACACCAGGACATGTGATCCTGAGGCTACTTCCAGCTGTCTGTAGAAGGCATAATTAACATCCTCGTCCTGGTCTGGTGGTCTGTAGTAGACACCCACAACAGTTTTCCCCATATTTTCATGACCCTTAATTCTTACCTATAAGCTTTCAACAAGCGCTTCATCCCTACCCTGGGTAAAGCTCAATGCATTCCAGTTGCTCTCACACATAAAGAGCAACTCCACCACCCTGCCTTGTTGGTCTGTCTTTCCTTAACAGTACACAGCCGTCTGTGACAACATTCCCATTGTGTGAACTATCCCACCATGTCTCAGAATTGCAATGAGATCATGACCCAGTGACTGAACATAGATCTCCAGTTCCTCCTGATTATTCTCCATGTCATGTGCATTGGTGTATAAACATTTCAGGGAGGGAGTTGAGCACATAGTTTTCACCCTTGAGGGCTGGAAGGCCTTCTGGTTCTCAAAACTGCTAGCATGCTGCCCCACAAGTGCTGGGCTATGACACCCAGGGGCCTCTAATAAGCCTGTTCACGCCCCCCTCCCCCTTCAAATCTAGTTTAAAGCCCTGTCAATCAGCCCTGCAATCTCTTGTGCGAAGACTTTCTTCCCTCATTGAGAAAGGTGTCTCCCATTTCATGACTGCAAGCCTGGTGCTGTATAGGTCATCCCATTGTCAAAAAGGCCAAAATTGTTGTGGTAACACCAGCTATGGAGCCATGTATTAACAGACTGGATTTGTCTGTTCATTCTAGTGTCATTGCTTGCAACTGGAAGAAGAGAAGGTAATTTGTGCTCCAGATTCCCTCACCAGTCATCCCAAGGCTCTAAAGCCCCTTTTGATTGTTCTTGGACTACCAGTCTCAATGAGCTTACCCTTACATGGAAGATCAGTATTGGTAATAGTCTGAGGACCGTACCAAGCTGGGAAGTTTCCTAGTGAAGTTTTTAACCCAAGCTCCAGGGAGACAGCATGTTGGACCCTCCATTCCACTCAGAGGGTAGTTGCCTACAACTATAACCCTTTTTTTTTCTTGTGGATGTGGTCTTGGTACAAGCAGTGGGCCTTTCTCGATGTGGACCTACCTCTGGTGTAGGTTACCCATTGCTCACATCCCCATTTGGATGGTCTTTCTCAAACAGAGCCTCATACCTGTTTTTCAGTGGCACTTGTTGAGGTGAGGAGGACAAGGAAGGAGTTTGTCTGCTGCCATGACCATGAACTTGCCTGCTTCATCCAGACTATGGCCTCTGATCTGACAGGGGCAGGATACAGGGGCCACCTGATCCTGCATGCTTTCTGTTTCTTTCTTTCCTGAGACATTCTTGTCCTTCCAATGCCTGAATATAATGGTGTACAAAAGGACCTGTATCACAGTTTTCCCAAGAACAGCAGTAAACCTTGTAACATCCTGGATCTGTATCTACTTTGATCTAATTGTAATCTCCTCTAACAATTTTCATTTTCATGGATTTGAAGGAATATATGGAAGGAAATCTCAATGTTGTGTTTCTATTTCATGAACCTTCCATGAATTTGTTAGTCTTCTTATCAGAACTGATGGAAAGCACTGTAATGTTGCATAAACATGAAAGTCCTCAACAGAACTTTCTAACACTAAGTGTAAGACTCCACACAACAATGATGTGTTATTTTGATGGATTGAACTCAGCATAGCAGGCAGAAGAAATCTTCCAAAACAAACCTTGTAATTTTAAACGATGAAACCTATTTTCCACAATATTGAGGTTGTATCATTTGTAGAAGACTCACAGATGGACATGTCTTTGTAAGCACAGAGAAGTGCAGTACTATTTTATAAATTTCTAAAACTTACCTTTAAATATGTTCCAGCTTCGAAGATTTTCTACAGAAGCTCACAGTTTCCGGCAACAAAAGGAATTTCTGTGTAATTACTGCTAGAAATCTTTACAAAGCTTTTAAGTCACTGTTTTCAGGTGGACATTGTGGACAACCAGCTGCTCAGCACTTTGCACTTTAATGAACTCCTCATAGTAAACTGCGGTTTGGGCTTGATGATCATAACAGGAGAGAAACTCACCTCTGAAGACAATCAGAACCTGGGGCAGAGGCCCTAGCGAGATTTTGTTTGTTTGTTTGTTTTGGTGGGTTATTGTTTTTGTTTTGTTGGTTTGGTTTTGTTTGTTTCATTGTTTTTTTGTTTGTTTGATTGTTGTTGTTGTTTGGGTATTTGTTTGGGTTTTTTTCCTAATTAGTCAGTTCGGAGCTGGTTTTTTTTACTTCTGCCTATGTGCCTATGACTAGTATTTCACTGGTTATGGGGTACTTTCTAGGTAAATTTGCATCTTCTGCTTTCAAGCATTTGAGACTTTATGCCTGCTAGGACTTTGATGCACACCTTCTGGCTCTTTCCAGATCTAAGCTGCCCGTGATACTCAGCTACTACTTCTTTGTGAATACTAGTTTGGGTGTTGACACTATTCAGCAATAAGCAAGAGTAGTTCATCACTGGAGCACTTAAGAGTTACTGTTTTGTTCAATCTCAATTATTGGTCTGAGGACATCACTGCACCTTTTTGTTAGGAGAAACTTTTTCCAGGTATGTAACATGATCTTTTCAGTGTCTATATATTACTTTACTGATGAAGTAATGTCTATACGTTACTATGCAAAAAAACCTGATGGTTTGTCTGCATCTCATTTTGTCAAAACACATTGTATTTCATACTCACTGTCCATGATACTTTCTTTCTGGATTGTTTCATCCCACTTGTGGTATAAAACCAGGTGCCTAATTCTTTTTATCTTGAATGTAAGGGATATGAATGTATTTTGTTAACTGTCTTTGCCAAGAGCATATAGACTAAACTAATGGAAGCCACTCATCTTAGTCTCTCTCTGAAAGCTGAGTATAAGCCATTTGATGAGGGTATCAAAGTGGTGAGTAACCTGACAAGGGTGAGCAAAGTTTTGCCAGAAGATGGATATCTTCTCCAGAATTACCTACTCTTTCTCCCTGCTTCACCGATGAACTGGCCTTGGAAGACAGGAGGGCAACAAAGAAGAGGAAAAGAGTATAACTGCTGCAATCTTAAATTCAGCCTGTATAATTACTGAGAGGAGGATAAACTTTGTTTGAGGGATGTATGTAGGTGTTCTTATTAGTGCATGGATATGTGTGGTTCCTGTATTAACAAGAAAAAGTGCTTCAGAAATTTTTCTGCATACCTTTTGTGTTCTTTTTGTTAACAATGGTTTCCAATGAGAAATACTTGTGACCAGGAGGAGGTCTTGGAAGTCTGTATGAACTATCAAGGAAACTTTGGGGTGGGGAGCTTCTGCACTGACCTGGCCAAGACCCTCACCCAAGGGAGGAGGAAGTTCCTGACAAAAAATACACACCCACAATACACCCAAGTGGCCCTCAGGTGGAAAATAATCAAGATCATTTGTGGGGGAAATCACAAGGTCCAGACCCTGCATAGACTGGTTCCCAAGCACGTGGTAAAACTCAGCTAGTGCTGTACTGTAAATAAGCAAGAGGTGAAAGAGCAAGATGAAAGAGTAGCAGTTCTGTCAGTGGAAATGTATCCTCTGAAACAGGGCAGGAAGAAAGTTCCCATAAGGAATGAAAAGGTAGGAGACACCATATGTTGGATAGGAAAGGATGGAAGATTAGAATGTGGGGAAATGCCATAATAAGCAAGAGATAAAGGTAGGGATTCAGTGGCTAGAAAAAGGAGACTTTGGGGATAAAAGGTTAAAGAAGGATGAATGTGGTAGGGAAGAGCAAGAGAGATACTATAGAATACAATGAAAAAAAGTAGACAAAAGAAAAGAAAATCAGAGAAAGATCTTAGGAGAAGGAGAGAGAAAGTGTGTGGGTCAGTAAAAGGTGCTAGTCATAAAACCCATTATGAATGAATGGAAAGGAAATGCTCCTTTCAGAAATAAAAAGAACAAATAGTTACAGAGGAGAAAGGCAAGAGAGCAACATTCAGAACAATAAAAATCCCAAAGATAAATAATACAGAAGTTAATGGAATGAATCAGAACTAATATAAAAGGAGGGGGGAAAGCTTGAAGATAACAGAAAGATAAGTCGATATTAAAAAAAAATAGATGACTGATTTTAATTGCTTGGGTTTTTTTTTTAATCTTTGTCTATATTTAATAGTCTTTCTGTGAAAGACATATCTTCGTAGACTTTTGTATTAAAAGCAGTGGCTATCTGTAGGCTAATGTTCAACATTTACAATATTTTACAATTGTGTTGCTCATGAAAAATCTTTTACTATTTCGACATTAATGTAATCTGAGTAGCAGAGGGAATCTGTAGGGAGGGATACCCTGTACGAAAAGAAAAGTGACACTTCTCCCCCTAAATTATTCTGATTGTTCTTTTGGAGTGGAACTGAATTTAGCTTGGCCTCTTTTAATTAACAGGCAAAAAAGGGCTCATCTTTTTTTTGAGTCATATTTTTTTATTACAAGGCCACTGTCTGCAGTCCATCTGAAATGTGAGGGTCTCGTGCCCTGCTCTTTTGCACACAGAAAAAACCAGTAGCTTACATTTAAAATGTTTTGCTTCTTTTCTGAGTCTCTTGCTAGTGTACTTAGCAGAGGATGATTAAAACCTGTTCTCTGTTAGAACTGTTGCATTGTTTAAACAGAGAAGTCTGTGTTTGTTTTAGAGAATGGGGAAATGGTTATCTTGACAGATTAGACTGAAAAAACAGGACAGCTGCAGTCTAGCACAGATGTCCAAATTTGCCACTTGGCTGGTTTTTTGAGGTCCTCTAAACAAAACTTGCTTGTGTGTTTGTGCCTTTGCTCTGTTTGACACCTGACTGAGGAATGTGATTAAGTACTACTGCCAGGGATTACACGTGGGCAAGTGTTCACAGGGTTGAAGTTTCCTCATGTCTGTCTAACTGTGTCATATCTTTCTGAGGGAATACAAGAGAAACATCTCAAAGTGGATTAAAGCCCGTGTGAGAAGGTTGGTTTGTAATGAAAAGGCTGTTTTGGATGGAAAACCAATGAATTTTTTTAGAGCTGAGTTTTCTATCATCTCCATTCACTTAGTGACAGAACATGTGGAGTAAGAAACATAATTTGCCTGTTAAATACTGAAGCTATTTGCAAGACAAATTACAACCTCCCAGAGGTAAAGCACATCTCAATGGAAAGAAATCTTACATCCTTAATCAGTATGAGATGATCATTTTCTAATACATTGAAGATGCATACTTCACTTGATAGATCCATACAACTGTCTACTCAAACACTTCATCAACTTCCATTAATGTCATCATTTTGAATGAGTTGTCCTCACAGTACTTCCATGGTTGAAAAGGTACTTTTAAAGCTACTGCCTTTTTCACTTCTTTAAAACCTACTTATCTGTAAATAAAATTTTGTTCTGTTTCATTAACATTAGCCTAAAAAAAAAAATTGAGGATTTGGAAGACAAAGGCCATCAGGCTTTGTAATGACCTCAGAGGTCATTATACTATTCATGCTTGTGTGATTGTTAGGGCTCATGTTTGCACACAACCACATGTGAGAAATGCTTTGCTTGCCATGCGTGTTCTGTGTATTGCATATGTCCTGGCTACATACGCAAATCTGGTGTATGCCACTGGGCTCTAGAAGTAGATCAGAAGTCTGGGCCAGATCCCAGAAAAATAGCAGTGCATCATACCTGACAATGGGGATGTATACTTGATCCAACCTTCACAAGCACTCTGAGCAATTTCATCTATATATGTCTGTATAATTATAACTGCTGATTGTAACTGTTAATGGCAAATACACATTTAGAATGCGATGGTGGCACTTTTTTTGAGAAATGACTGAAAATTTGTTTATCGATCATTTGGACTCCTATTATCACACTGGTGTTGGACGGATGTTTTTTAAAGCACTGGTGGCAGAGGGATTATTGCAGATCTCGTGTCTTTTTCATCAGGTTACCCTAAATCTAGAGGTATATACCTACCACAGATATAAGATACCTGATAAATACATGATACATAATGAATGTGAAATACATGATAAACATGAAAATGAGACTACTGTGGGACTCAGGTTCTCACACAGTCGAAAGGACCCTGTAAGCAATTGAATTTTATAACTAGAAGAGTTACTGTAGGATGTTGCAGAGAGATTTTAATACCTGCTTAGCTAGTAACTTAACGTTCATCGACATCTGCTAAGTATCATGACACTATTTGAAGCAGTAATGAAACTGAAGCTATAGTCAAGCTCCACCTTGAAACTTAGCAGGTGTTTTAACTCTTTGCTGTGGAGCTGTTTGAACAGTCATTCTTACATGAGAATAAACATGTGAAGGCCGAGGACTTCATAGGAGAAAGGGTTTATGCCAAAAGACGCCTGTTCAGTTGCTGATAGGCTTTTATCATCAGTTGCTGATTTGGGGTTTCTTCCCAATCCTTGGACTTGTAAGTTATGTTTCAGAGATCATATACAGAATGTGCTGTAAGAGCAGATATGAGTAAATCACTTATGGTTGAAATCATTGGCTTGAAACAGCTGACTGCTGCAAGGTGCTTAAAAATGTCTGAATTTTTAGAGTGTGTTTGTGCAAGTGTGCAAAAAGTGATTTTTTTGCCTAAGCAGATGGGCCAGTTGTATTTGTTTTGTGCATCAGTGCAGAAACAATTCCAACAGCTTTGAAAGGGGGAGAAAATGGAAATCCAAGTTTAGCACAGCTTGTTATCTGAGGCTAGGATGCTAACTTACCTTCAAAATCACTGAATAATACTACAACAAATGACAAAGCAAACTATTTATAATCACTTAGAACAAGTTGTTGAGTAACTGTAAACAAAACAAGAACAAATCAAGACAAAAAGACTGAATTTCCTCCTCTGATAGGACGTTAAAAGAATAACAGTTGTTACCTTTCTTGACTTTGACTGCATATTGCACAATACTCCCAAATATAATTTGTTTGATTAAACTGTTCTGAAGTAGGAACAAACATGACTGGTAAGCTGTTTTTTAGAATAACTATCGATGCTTCTTGGTCAAGCTTATAGGGTCTACTGAGAGGGGATTTCCATTCAGCTTCTCTGAGAACACTTTTCAGTATATTAATCAATAACTTATAAAAATAAAGTATATATCCTTTTAAAATACATGGCTTCTATCAAACTGGAATGGGCTAGAAGTACAGTAAAGGATAGGACTTGAGCGCTAAATAATCTTCACAAATTGTAAAAGTGGAATGCAAAAGATATGCAAATCAGTGAGGAAAACAAACTGCAATTAGTAGTTAGGTAGTGACTCTGTAGGGATTTATCATGCATAAAAGTGAACAATGTCAACAATATCATGCTATTGTGAAAACATCAACACATCGTGCTGGGTTATGAAACACTATAGTCTGCAACATATGAACTGATGATCCCTCTCTACTGAGCAATGGGAAGAAGTCAGCTCCATGCCCTGTCCATCTTTTGGCCATTATGTTTCAAGATACAGACTGAGTAAATTGAGTCTGAAGGATAATGGGAATGGTAAGAAATGAAGGGTTTCTGTGTTTTGAAAATAATCTGATCAAAGTTGAAAGTCTTGAAACAGTATTAAAAGAAAAACAAAAAAGGAAAGTAACTTCCTGGCTATTGGGGATAGTCTGAGAAGTAAATGAATAAGTTTCCAACAAGGGAGACTTTACACTACCCATCAGAAAGGCAGACTGTTAAGGACTGTCCTATGAGGTCCTGCCAGATGTTCTTGTAGCCCAGAATACTGGCCATCTAGTCCACCATCTGTAGCTGATTTTTAAAGTATTGGTAAGGTATGAGCTCTGGAGGCTAACATTTCATGCTGAGATCTATCCAGCATCCAGGATCAATTGTTTTGGTTTGTTTTTTTTTTAATTAAAAAGGTTATAGTGATATCTAAATATTCCTAAGAGAGCTCTATAGTTTTGAGCAGCTTAAGCATAGACCATGATTACTTTAGTGCTCTAAATGATGATGATCCTCAGTCACCAGGAGTGTTTATGGGAATGTTACAGATACATTTCTTGCTTTCACAGTATCTTTTTGTTATGTTTGCAGATTGCTGGAATTGCATGGGATTTCTAGGGCAGTTCTCCTTTAGCTTTTTATGCATGTATTGGAAAAACATAACTTATCTGTTTTTCCCAGGTTTTTTTTGTTTTGTTTTGTTTTGGGTTTTTTTTGGTTTTTTTTGTTGTTTTTTACAACTGTCTCTTACAAAGATTTTCTTATATGGAATTCCATGGATTTTTGTTTGCAGTGCATAGTCAGAGATTGCTGGGTTTCTCAGCTCTTGGAAGGTTGGATGATATTTTAGGAAAAATATTTTACTTTTAACTTGCCCAATGGTATCTTGAAGGACTAATTAATTAATCCTTACTAACCCTCTGTAGCATTTAGTGCTCATTGATTTACCATAGATACAATCATCTCATCATCCTGCCTCTGGAGACAAAGAGCCCTCTACACAATTAGGTCAGCTAGGAACATCTGAGCTGATGCTTTGGGGTTTTTTTCTCATCTTTTTTTTTAAACTTGAGAAATAACACAGTTTGCAGGGAAAGGATAAGGCTGTGAAAGGAACATGCTAGTTGAACTGGTAAAATGTATGACTGTAATATGACTTGCTCAGATTCTTCTGTGGTGACTATTGATCTTCCTTTAAGAGGTAACTGCTTGTATTTCCTTTAAGTTTTCTAAGTAAATGAGCATGGAATAAGTAGGTTCCTCCACAGAAGGAGTGACGAGCACCAGAAGAAGCCCTGCTGCTATTTCACACAGAATCACAGAGTTTCCTAAATTGGAAAAGACATTTAAGATCATCTAATCCAATCATTAACCTCACAAAAATTTGACTAAGCCATATTCGTAAGCACTACGTCTACACGACTCTTAAATACCTCCAGGGATAGGGACCCCATCACTTCTCTGGACAAGCCACTCCAGTGTCTGATAACCCATTCAGTAAAGAAATTCTTCCTCATATCCAATCTAAACTTTCCTTGGTACTATTTAAAGCCATTTCCCCTTGTTCTACTGCTTGTTACTTAGGAGAACAAACTGACCCCAACCTGGCTACAGCCTCATGTCTGGTAGCTGTAGAGAGCAATAAGGTCTCCCCTCAGCCTCCTTTTCTCCAAACTAAACAACCTCAGTTCTCTCAGCCACTCCTTGTAAGACATGTGCTTCAGGCCCTTCACCAGTTTGTTGCCCTTCTTTGGACATGCTTTAGTGCCTCAATGTCCTTCTTGTGGTAAAGGGCCCAGAACTGAACATGGTACTCAAGATGCGGCCTCACCAGTGCCGAGCACAGGGGAACAATCACTTTCCTGGTCCTACTGGCCAGGCTCTTTCTGATACAGGCCAGGATGCCATTGGCCTTCTTGACCACCTGGGCACTCTGCTGGCTCATGTTCAGCCCACTGTCAACCAATACCACCAGGTCCCTCTATGCAGAGCAGCGCTCCAGCCACTCCTTCCCAAGCCTGTAGCATTTCTGGGTGTTGTTGTGGCCCAAGTACAGGACCTGGCACTTGGGCTTGTTGAACCTTATACAACTGGCCTTGAGCCATTGACTAGTCTGTCCAGGTCTCTCTGTAGAGCCTCCCTACCCTCAAGCAGATCGACACACCCACCCAACTTGGTGTCATCTTCAAACTTACTGAGGGTGCCCTCGATCCCCTCATCCAGATCATTTCTATGCTTTAGGAGAGCTGGGGAATGGTGCTGGTCACTAGTCTTGTCCTTCCTTACTCACAATATGCCAGAGCTGCCTCAGCCCTGTTTTGGCTTGTACCATCTTCTGGGAGTGAGGCATAACTATTCGCAATTTGTAGGTTTGGATTTGTCAGCCTTGTTTTGAAGAGTAGGATAATTTAAAGGAGAGGATGTATGCTTGTTCTGTGTAGGTTGGCCTCATTGCTAGAGAATGGCTTTGGGCACATTGAATTTACTACCATATCTTAGGCCAGCTGTCCTGGACAGACAAGAAGGCATTCATGTTTTACCTCTTGCAAAGAAGTTTATACCTCAAGGCTGAGATCAGTGCAAGGTCACGGTATAAAATCTTGGCCTCTTTACACAGTGTTTACTCTTCCGGTTTGTACAAAATCCATCATCTCCCAGCTGTAAGTAGTAACCAGTACTTTTGCCATTTAGAACACACTCACCAATGAACAGGAAAAAGCTATGGATTTCCTCATTCAGTCCCCCTTTACAAAAGCCACCTTTGTCCTACGGTATTTGACGTGTTTGGATGCCACTAAAGACAAAGACTGGAAAACCGTAGCTGATCTTTTTTCTAGGTAACCACTAGTACACCAAAACATAGAAAGAATAATCTCAACCCTAGCCAGAGCCTTACAGTCCAGATATTCCCGTAAACTGTAAGATGTGGTAAATGGTGACCATTATACAACCATTCTCCCCCAGCAAAAATAGCTGTAGGCATTGTGCTATTGGTAAAAGATTTTTTTTTCCTGTTTAGACCATTCTTAGAAACATTGACATCTCACAGAAAGAATAATACATTCCCTTGGAGACCTGGGATTTAACCTTGAAAGAATCTGCTGCTACTGAGAAGAAATCTATCCACATCTCTCTCTAGGTAAATGCAGAGGAGAAAAAAAAACAACACAAAACCTGAAAATAAAAATTTCACTTATTTCCCTACAAAAATGTCAATACAGATATTCACATACTGACTCCAAGAAAGGTACAGTATGTTTGCTGACAGTACATTTACCTGGAGATTTACTTTATGGCAACAACTATGCTATTTAAATGGTCAGTAAAGCTGCAAGGAATTAAGTTAGCAAAATTCAAGTGGACTTTCGGGGTAACATCAATCAATTATGATTTGCATAGTGCTTCTAGGCTGATAACAGCAAATACAATATAATGTTATTTATTTTATTTAGCAGCCTTCAAAAAGTGCATGAGAAAAATCTGCTATTAGTGTGACTACCAGGCAGCCCTTGGCTTCTTTTGGCAGACCCTTTGCAGCCCCACTCTCACTGTAGCTTTGGGCTTGCTCTTCTCTTGACCCTAACCATAGTGCTAGCATTGGGGTTGAGCTCCACACAAGGCTGTCAGCCCTTAACAACCATCAGCATGACTTTTGCTTGGTTTTTGCAAAGAGAGTAGATTTTAGTCTTTTGTCTGTAAGGGAGTGCCTGTATGTTGGGCTGAGTGCTGGTGTAGGAGTGCCAAGTTGCCATTGCTGGGGAAACTCAGTACAAGATGCTGTGCCCCAGAAATGCTGCTACTGACCTGTGAGACACCTAGACTTAGAGCATTGATGGTGATGAGTAACTGCAATTCTTGGTCCTTTAGCCCCAGAGCAGTGACTGGCCTGTGGCCTGACCTAGGGCTGCCCCACCAGTGGTGGTGGGACTGAGCCACTAGTCTGTCCGCAGGGACTAGTGTGTTGGAGTGAAGGAGACGGGAGATGAGGCTGTCAGCCTCTGGGGTAGATGGGCAGGATCTTCACAGGACCCCACAGAGAAAAGTGCCCAAAACCATCTTGTATGGAAGCCCTCTTGTATGCTCAGTTGGTGGCTCTGTTCCAGCAAGATGTACTCACAGCTCTTGAGGAGGGGAAGGCTGGAAATTTGTGTCTGCTGGCAGCAGAAGAAAAACTCATTCCCTGTCAAAAGATGTGTGTTTGCAGAATACAGGCAGTGCCCTAGAATCAAAGGGTTCTACTGGGAGAGGAGGCATCTGGGGTGTTTGAGCCATAGCCAGCAGTGTCTTGGCACTGGATCCACTACCTGCTTCTGCACAAATGGTGGAGGCCATGCAGTGGTAGGACAATGGAAGAAGGCAGGATAGTCAGTGAAAAGAGAAGGGAAGTGCTGGGTGGTGCTTTGAGGACTGCACATGCATCTCACGCAGCAGGCTTCCACAGTTGGTGCTGTGCAATCGGTCCTAGTGCAAATGTTTCTGCTTGTTTCCAAATCTGCTCAAGTCTATCATGCTCAAAATCCATGCTGAGTGTCTAAGTTGGTAGCTCTAACAAAAGATGCAGGGAGAGAGAGAAGGAGGTGTCTATTGAAAGAGGGGAAGGGAAAGCATGATCAAGGACTTAGGTATAGTAAAATGAAAATATAGAAGGGCTTGGAGAAAATAATAGGAAAATAAATTTTTTCCCTATATAATTAATGCTCCATTAATTCCAAATTCTTATATAAATATGATTGACATTGCTCATGTCTGCTAGAGTTCTGCTTCATATTGTTTCAGCACACAGGCTGCTTCATACTCCAGTACAGAAAACGTAAACCATATGAAAATACTTAAACGACTCTACGTTTTGGTATGTTATTGCCTTTTTTCCTGATTGATGATGTGAGAGTGCACACCTCATTTCAAAGTAATGCTTTTATCTTAAATCAAATCAATTCTAAGTGAACATGTTTTATGCATTTATGCTTATAGTTGGAAAAAAGTGGTTCCTAAAAAACAGTACTGGCTTTTAACTATTCAGTGAACAAGTCACTGGAGATGTCTGCATATCTCAGTCAGTGAGCATTTACTTGTATTGTCTTGAAACTGCTACAAGTTTAGGGCTCACAGAGCTGCTGTAGTCTTAATGAAGCGGTTAATGATGTGTGAATTATAGATCCTGACAGCCTCTTTAATAAAATCAACAGGACTGCATCCACAGTCTACCATAGCTGCTAAATAATGACAATACTGTCTGCCTAACATAACACAGTATCTTTAAGTAAAGTACCATTCTTGCATTTTTGTACTGAAAAATTCTTGTCAACACAAAGAAGAATGTGAGCAATGAAGAACAAGCTGATACACATGACACTTCATTTCTTTCAGTTTGGGAAAGAAATGCACTAGGCACAGGAAATTCACAAATGAAGCATCGTGTAAAGCAGTGTGTTTTTTGTTGTTATTGTAATAGCATTTCTGTAAGATCCCTCATTGAAGTAAAGAACAACATAATGCACAATGGACTTTTAGCAGTCAAAAGTTTGCTGTGTTTTTTTTGTTGT
The DNA here is from genome assembly GCA_025345505.1 of Todiramphus chloris collaris. Taxonomy (NCBI): domain Eukaryota; kingdom Metazoa; phylum Chordata; class Aves; order Coraciiformes; family Alcedinidae; genus Todiramphus; species Todiramphus chloris. The sequence continues at coordinate 15,220,950 of JANVCC010010369.1, forward strand.
TGTTTTTGATTTTTATTTTTGTTGTTTTGTTTTGTCTTGTTTTTCCTAAAAACATTTTAACTTCATCTTCCCAATGTGATTTCAATGAACCATTGTCTTCACAGCAGAGCTCATTGAAACATGATAGCACTGGACAGCAGTTACTTGTATGGAAATTGGTACTGTATGTATGTATGTCAAGGGATTTTTCAATACACTCAGCTCACAGAAAAAGAATGATTGTTGTAAGAATGAAAGGGCTTTTTTACATTGCTTTTGGTGATCAGTCTTATAGCCAGATAACGATTCAGAGAAAATTTTATGTGTGCCTTGTGTATATATTCCCTAAAAAACCTTTTTTATTGTCTGGTAGACTGAAACTAAACACTAAGAGCTCTGGAAAAATCCAAGGCTACTTTACTGTATGTGTTTGCTTTTGTTTATGTTTGTACTTCAAGCAGCTGTCTTTCTCTCACTTATTTAGTAGATACGGAAGCAAAGGAAAGTGGAAAGAAGCAAACCATATTCAGTAGCTCATGTAATCACTTAATTTGCTATCATGGTTCAGGCAATATCAGATCAACAAGATACAGAAAAGCTAGGAAGTAATCCACATGTAAAAGAAAACACCATTACGACCCAGCTACAAAAGAAGGAATTACCTAGCCTATATAAAAACTTGTGAATATATTCAAGATACAATAAACCCGGCCCATGGACTCCATTTACTCAAGTGAAATTTTCTTCACCAGTAAAGGGAGCACTATCTGTAAAGCCTAGCGTAATTATTGTGTACAAAAAAAAGCAGATGACTTGCTTAGGGAAGCACAGCCAAACCATTCAATTAGTCCCTAGAAGTTCAAAGTCTGTTTTCATTCCTTACTGCAGCAGTGTTTGTACATGAAACATTGTCTATTGTTGTTCCCTTAAGCAAAAAGACTTGGAAGTGATCCCTGCATTTGCACCTTTCTGCTTCTCTTTCCTTTCTTTCCTTTGGCTCCCACCTCAAACCTATATGAACAGGCAGATGTGCACACACAGTATGCAAACACAGGTGTTTATATCACCTTTCCTATTTGGATGTCTTAGTTTCCAGCATTTCATGTCCCATGTTTCTTCCACTAATCTTAGTTCCACCCTTCTCAGTTAATGCCTTGTTTAACCCCATCCCAAATAACATCCTGTCTCCTGAGAAGCACTTACCAACTACAGGAAAAAAAACATAATTACACCTTCCTGCCTTTCACACCCCTTAAGAACTGAGAAAGATCCCAACACTTCCAGTGGATCTATGTTTCCTCTCTGTGTCACTCTGAATGCATGGTGCTGGATTTGCTTCATGGAGCAGATGTTGGAGGGAAGGCAGTAAAAAGAAAGGCAGACCAGATGCTAAGACCATTAATCTTCCAGTAGGTGTAGATTTTGGGGATGAAGAAAGGTCTTCCAATCATTTCTCTCTTTCAAAGCAAGCCCAGTTTTATGTGGAAGAAAGCCAATATGGAGAAAGGGTGTCTGTATGACTTGGTGAAAAAAAATACATATCCAGGTCTCTGGATAAAGTAGAGATTTACTGTGTTCAAGCACTTTTGAAACCATATACATGGAATGCTTAGCTTCCTAATACTGATGATTTTGCTACCATTGCAAAAGGAAAAACCCAATAGTTTAGACTTTTAGTAGTAAAAATCTCAGCCTACTGGCTACCGTACTTCTTCTTTCACTTGTCTCACCATTAACATCACTGGCAGCAAATCGTTGAAAAGCAGCAGTAGTAAAACTGCCATCTCAGATAGGCTGTGAATGTGTGCTGCTCAGGAGTGCACGTAATGAGAACTAAAGCAGAGTAAATCTCCCTCCACTACAACACACCATCCACTTCAGACAGCCTGAGTGGTGCCATATGCTGCCAATATTCCCATTCACGTCAGTCACTTCCTTGGAGAATAAAGCACCACAGCTCCTGGGAAGTCTGGGAAGGGCACAAGTCTTGAATCGATAGTATACACCACAGGGAAATCACTAACAAATGTGAAAAAAACCCTGAATCTGTGCACAAGACTGAAGCCAGCTTTATCTTTTTTTTGGTGAGAAAGCAAGTACAGCTAACATTTTACTTGCTTAAGGGTTTTGTATTTTGCTTATTTAAGTATCACAAGCAGTATTGGTTATCTTTTATTTTAGACCACCTACCTACAAGAGAACAGGAAATCCAATCATACAATGCTCCTCTGCTTCATTACCACACGAAAGAGGTTTAGAAAAGCTTAGGATAAGCAATGGGATTTGTGAGCATGTTTCTGAATCAAACCTTAGAGGTTTCTGAGGTTTGCTTACAATCCCTTGCCTTTTTCAGTAATCAGACGTTAGAGGACCTTAGAGAAAGACAGGTCATTAAATGATTCAGTTCTAATCTATAATGGTTACTATTGATATCATCAAAACCTGTGCTTTTCATAAATCATATCACTAAGCAGTATTCTCTAATAGAAAAATACTGGCTTATCCTGATTTTTCAGGGCGATTTTTTCACCCTGATCCTTTTATTTTTCTTTTGTTTCTCAGTGGTTCATGTTTTCCTCTGTTGCAACATTCAAGGGAAAATCATTGCAGAAGTCTGCCTTGCACTGCAAATTACATTAACTGCTTCAGAGCTGGCAGTGGCATGTATCTGATTACAAAGATGTCAGTATTTTATGATCAGAACAGAAACAGCTAAATGGTGAAAATCTGTAATACACAATAAGCTCTGAAAATGGGGTGGGTTTCGTTGTTATTAGTGTTTCGTTGTTATTAGTGTTTTTCAGGGCACTGTGGGAGCCATGCAGGTTTCATATGGCTCATGGACTTTTAAAGTGGCGTCTCAGTGGACCACACTGATGCTTTTGTTTAAGTACAGACCTCACAGAGTCTGGTGGTGTAGTGAGTGTAAATTGGCATGGCACCACCAAAATGAATGCAAATCTGATGATTTTCGTATTGAGAAGCTTGTTGTCAGAAAGCAGTCAAAGTTTTTACACTGCAGCTTGCAGAACAAGATAGTGACATACATTTTCACAGTCAATAACACAACTTTAGCCATGCTTTTGACAGTTCTTCATTTATAATTTGTGTAGTATTCTCTTCACAAAGCGCCTGACCAGCTGCACAGAGCTGCTGTTATTTCGGGAGCTGCAAAGGACTGCTGTTTACCCCACAACCCCTCATCCAAAATAATCTTTCTCACAGATTTTTAGCTTATTATCTAATTAAAAACAGTTAACAGTCATAATCGCTACATTTTAAAAGAATGTTGCAGAGAAAAATGTGCATCAGGGTACTGAAGTCCAGCTGGGTGGGGAAAGAAAAAAAAAAGGCTCTAATAAATGCTCAGCACTCATCAGGGTAAAAGCTGTGTTTGTATCCACTGCAGTGGATTCAGAATAATATCTTCTTATTGTTTCTAGTTTACAGAAATTACAACTTTGAGCTCAAAATAATAAATGAAATACAAAATCACAGGTTGAGAAGAATTTCCTTGGAAATGTGACTCATCTTTAACACTACAATGTCAGTTAAACCAGAATTCTTTGTCTTTGGCTTGATGAGCAGGTATAAAAGCAATTCCACAGCCAATTGTCAGATAAAGCAAACTCAATTCATGTCCTATAAGGACATGTGCCACACAGAACCGCTTTTCGATTTGCTTTGAGTAAGCTTGGATGAAGAAAAGCATGTATCACAATATAAAGAAAGACCCATTGAAGGGTTTGGATGAGTCATTCAGTCTCACCTGAGAATACATGCAGATAAAGGACTGTAGCTTTGATGGAGGCACTAGTGAATTGGTTATGTTTTCATAATGACTTCTTTACATTATTGAATACAATGGGAACCTAAAGGCCAAATGCAATAACAGTTTCTCATGAAAAATTAACAAAGAATTTATGGAAATGTAGCAAAAGTCCCAAAGCAATTAGCTTAGATTTCTCTAGAGTCTGAGAAAAGCCTGGATAATTGAAGACAGAAACTGCATAAAGTGGCTATTTTCATTATCACAGGATACAGAAAGTCCATTTTCATCACAATGGGACATAATGATGTTAAAGCTAACGTGGAGATGTGTTTAAAGAGGTTGAGGCGCAGTTTACAGAATGGGTTGATTTGCATGGCATTCAGATCCATATTAAAGATCCTTCTTAAAGTGATGAGGTGTTTTTTACCTTGTGACTTCAAAGCCTCCTGCAAGGTAGGAGAGAAAAATAGATTGCTGTCTCAGGCAGTTAATTGTACATTACCAGTAGGATGCACAGGAATGAGTTTATTTTGTCTTGAATAAAGAAGAGCAAATTTGTGATACAAATTGGCACATGAATATACATTTAAAAGTACTCATTATATGTATGTTTGTAAGAGCACTTATGATGCTAGTGCTGTTTAGATTGGAAACAGAGCAGTTGTGGCAGGCTAAGGTCATGTGAGAATCACCTTTAATTTAATAAGAACATTGCTGAGAGCACCTGTAGCACCTACTCAGACCTATTTTCTGTTTTGTATATGAGATCTGTTGATGTATTTTATTTTATTCTATTTAATTTCATGACTCTGCATGCGGTGCTCTCTCACTGGTCTAATTACTCCTCACATGAGCTGGAAAGTCATATTCTGGTTGGATGCTCATGCTCAAATGATTTATATTACATAATACAAGCAGCCTCTCGTAATCACAAATGTCCTTTGCAATGTCACAAGCTTCGATCTGCAGAGTATTTCCACCAAAGACCTCAGGAAATATTTGTAGGTAGAAGTTTTCTATTATAGCACAGAATAATTGCTACACTATTATAGTACAACTCTGTGGTCATTATGTACGTAAAACTATCATTGGTCTCCAAGGGGGTTTTAACTACACAGTCAGGCCTTGTATGTTCTCACAGCTGAGTAACACAAATAACATTCAGTCTAACTGTTAGGCTTGATGATAATCTTCCTGATATCAGTGTAAATCAAAGCAGCTTTGCCAATATTTCACATCAGTGCAAGTTTTAAGTACAGATGGGCTAGCCATTTTTTCCACTAGTTTGTCAGTTTTCCTGTCTCTGAACATCAATATATATATTATCATTGTAACAGTGGTTAATTTAGATCCATTTTACAATGAACTAAACACGACTAATGTACACTAATGCATGTCCCTCTTTCCCCACATGAATTTTCTGATAATCTTTATTTCATATCTTAGCAGGAAGGATAAACAGTTTCACTGTTTTAATTAGCAGGGCGTTAACATAGTAAATCAGAACTCATGGGTAGCTGCTTATCACCTGCACAAGCAGAAACAGATGTATCTACATATCCATACAACCTATTTTACCCATTTGTGTGTTTTTACTGTTTTAAGAGTAATTAGGATGTTTTGCATTATATATGTTATTAATTGTTAAATAATAATAACCAATACTAAGAGGCAATGCCTAAATATTTGAAATGCTTGTGGGTTTTTTCCCACTTTCTCATTTGGTTTTGGAAAAAAAAAGAAAATACAATCAAATAAAACAGTTCACAAAAATACTCCTGTAAAACTGCAGTGACCAAAAAGCAGTTTGATTCACTGAGCCGAAGGCTTGCTTGAAACTCTGCTGAATATGAAACACTGACATTAAACACCCTTGGATCCGCAGTTTCTGGATGGTTTAGATAGCAGTAGGTCAAATGAAGTTATTGCTCAAGGGCTAGTTTAAAACTACTTGTAACTTGTTTTGATTTACAAATTATCAATTCAGCTGAGCAGCAGAGGAACATACTCAGGGAATCGCATAAACAAATACATTCAACTGTACTGCAGATTAACCTAAAGTGACACATTTATTTAAAAATCTGCCTACTACTTGTCCTCATTGATTAAATGCCCTTAAGAAAGTGAGTCTGATGAAACAGAAGCCATTAAGATTCAGCACACCTCCTCCACTGCTTCTGATGGTTGACACATTCCCTGGAGTGGGAGATTGGATGGCTGATAAGCTAACACTGAATTATAAGCACTTTGTGCAATGTCACTTGCAAATGAAAGATCTACTGTTTTGCTTGCAAAGCAACAGTGCGTCTTAAGAGCACAAAAATGTACATGGTGCAGAATTATTTCATCCTCTGTGCTGAGAATATAAATGGATGTATTTATACACATCACATGTGCATTTTTATGGCAAAGACCATATCATAGTGTAATATAACTTGTTTGGAGGTACCATTGATCAGGAAAACAGAAGTGTCTAGGGCTGTTTCAGTGTTGTCAGAAAGCCAAAGAAGCGTGGTGTGATATCTCCATTGTGTGTGCCATGGGAAGCTTTTTCAAATCTGGGTCAGGGAACAGAGAATTGGCAAGGGAGACATCTCCTTACCGTTAAGATACACTGGGTTCAAGAGTTGTGCTTGAACTTTAGAAGGACTGGGTGAAACCTAGTTTGAGATTATTTGAAAAATGAGTTTTGGCATTTGGTATTAGTCTGCACATCTCCCTTAGGCTATTGGGAGCAATTCCTGCTAATTACTAAATGTTCCATAAAGGTGATAATCTCTGGGTTATCCTCAACGGTCAAACAGCAGAAACTAAAGCCACAATTTGGAAACAATGTCTTCAGTACCAGTGAAGACATAGAAAACTGTCTTCCTCTTTCATCACTCATTTTTTACCAGCACAAGAGACCACAGGGGAAAAAAAAAAAAAAAAAAAAAAAAAAAAAATC
>JANVCC010010369.1:15227747-15286382 GCA_025345505.1 Todiramphus chloris collaris
AAAAAAAAAAAAAAAAAAAAAAAAAAAAAAAAAAAAAAAAAAAAAATCAGGTAAACTGCACAAAACTGCAGTCTTCTTCTTTTTTTTTTTTCCAGAGCTGTTATGAGCCCTGTCCTCCCTTACGCAATCAAACCACCACCACTTGGCTGATCCCTAAACTTGGCTGATCTTAGTTGTAGCATCAAGTATCACTTGAATTTTAATTGTAGGTATCTAATTGTGGGGTCCACCACCTGCTGTCAGCCCCTGTATTGATACCATATTAGTTTCTCTTGTCACTGGTTATTCAGTTTGATGTTCTATGTATCTGTGATGCTGAGCCAGTTTTGATAGCTCCAGATCAGCTACTAAATCCAGCTCTCCTATTCATCTGTGGTTTTTGGTTTTCAAATCAGTCAGACTGTACTAAACAGTAGAAATAATTTTTGTGCCATGCTACACAACCTTCACAATTATTAAGAATATTTGCCCCTAAAAATATCAATCTAAATAGGAAAAGGAAGGGCATTTAGACAACAGAATAATTAAGTCCCACATTATTGTTAGTACCATAAGCTTGCTGGTGTGTTGCTACTACTATTTTAAAAGGTGGTTTTCCCCGAACAGGAGAATTAATGAACCTATGTTCTCTACAGAGAAGTATGCTTTGTCCTGCACACCACCATCCATCTCATCAGTGTTTCATCTCTGTGCTTCTCCTGACCCCATTGCAGGCAGGGACAGGCTGCTCTGGAGCCCTGTGAGGAGCCACTGGCCAGCCAGATGCTGTCAGACAGCACTTGTTATGGCTGAGTACAGCCACTCTTCCCCTTTGCAGGGGCACTGGGAATATTTCTGTCCTCTACCCAGATGCCAGTTTTCACACAAGTCCTAGGAACTTTATTATCCTAGCTTTCTAGTAGGCTTCTAAATTCAATTGAATTGGCAGAATTATAGCAGTACATTAAATGTCTTTTCTTTCTTATTACTCTAACTGCAAATTTCCTTTCTCTGTTCTCAGCTGGCATTTTTATGTCTCTGAAATATATGAAGAAAATTTCAACAAATAACCCCCATCTCCCCTTCCCTCATCCCCGCCCTCCACATACCCCTAGTAAATACAGCTATTTGGCATAGTTGTAACTCAGGGCTCCATACCATGGCATTTTGGTGTTGATGAGAGGGAGGAATGGAGTAACTATGAGGCAAATAAGAAGTAGACAAACACTGAAGCTCATCAGAGGGCTGGAGAACTTGGCATGCCGGGAGAGGCTGAGGGGGGTGAATCAAAATTTAAACTGGTCCAGCCCTGAGCAACCTGATCTAACAGGAACACAAGACTCTAAGCAGCACCTCTGAGCATCAGGTGAGCCTGGATAACCTCCCTACATTCCTTCCCCACTATGCAAGTTTGTGATTCATAAGCTCCAATCCAAGAGCCACGACACCTCCAGGCTGGGCCCAGTCTCCTTCATGTGAGCCAGCAGAAGAACAAGCAGAAGGGTTTGGGTCATTAGAAGAAACTCAGAGTCACATGTATGTGCTGCTGAGCCTTTCTCATCACAGTGACACAGCCTCTGAGCTCCCTTCTCATGCTGCTGCTTGGCCTCCACCATGAAAATATTTGGCTATCCTGAGGCTACAAATATGTGGTGTCTTGGAACACTGAGTTTGTCCACCTGAAGAGCAGTCTTTTCCTCATGTTTTGTAACCGTAAGATCTTGGTTTCGAACATAATAGCAAGGAAAGCTTTTGAGAAGTATCTCTCTCATTTCTTAGCAGTTAAGTTCCTAAACACTCTTGGAGCAGGAAGGTCTGACACTTGGACTACTTCTTATTTAACAACTGTCAAGTGAATTATTAAAATACCTTATAATAATTTTAGTTCAGCTGCTATTGTTCTTGTTTTGAAAAGTCGAGGTTATCTCTGTTTCCATCTTAGGGTTTCTGAAAGGTGCTAGGACAAATGAAAACCGTATAGTTTTGTCTCCTTCATAAAGGAAGTCACATACAACATAAAAAAACCAGCGAATAGCCGACTGTGCAACTCCCACATGGTAAACTTACATCAAGAACTTGACTGATCTCAGAAGACCAAAGCTATAGTTGTGTAAAAACTCCAAACAAAAGAAGCCACTATCATGCAATGATTAATCTTTAGAAGTTTGAAAAATCATCAAACACCCATCTCAAAAGATCTGTTTTATTGAGAGGCACACTGCTCAGTTCATGATGCTGGTCCATGTGGTCTTTTAGCACAATAACAAGGCTTAATCTGTTGAAGCCTTTGCAGCTAATGTCACAGAGAGAAAAAAAATGACCAAATACAGTTTGATTTCTTCCCCCCCATTTCACTATACCTTTGATAAGTATACTACACATGTTACTGAGAATGTATATTTTCAGGGAACAGGTACGTTTAAGCACAAATTTATTTGTTATAGAAATACAATGTAGAACCCTGTTTATTAATTTTTGATGAATCAATATAGTATTTAATAATTATTATTAATTTCTGTCAGAATGTTTAGCATTCAGAAAATATGATGATGCATTGTAGTTTATATCTTTGATAACTGAGTCAAGGAAAAAAATTGCAAGAAATTAAAAAAAATATCATCCATTTAACCAGTTTTATTAATCAAGTGGAAAGTCCTTTAAAATAAAGCAAAAACTCAGAGTAAAAAAGAAAAAAAAATTGACCTACTTGCTTTTGCACCTTTAGAATGGAGCAAAATCTTCCAGAATGTTCATTATATCTTTGGAAAAATGCCCAGGTTTCTTCATTAGCAGTATTTGATCTCATTAATATATGTTCCTCCCTACCTGTGTGTGGTGATTTGACCTTGGTTGGACACCAGGTGCACACCAAGCTGCTCTATCTCTTCCCCACCCCTGCCCCAGCTGTACCAGGGGCAAGAAAATAAGATGAAACTCATGGGTTAAGACAAAGGCAGTTTAATGATAAAGCAAAGCAATGCCACCTATGGAAGGAAAAGAAAACAAAGATTTAGTCTCTACTTCCCATCAGCAGGTGATGTCTGGCCCTCTCCCAGAAGCAGGGCTCCAAATGCATAGTGATTGCTCTGGAGGACTAGTGGATGTTTGCCACTCTCCTCCTTTTCACAGCTTTTATAGTTCAGCTGATGTCATATGGTATGGAATATCCCTTTGGTCAGTTTGGGTCAGCTGTCCCAGTCATGTCCCTTCCCAAGATCTTGCCCACCCCATCCCACTGCAGGGGGAATGTTGAAAACCAGCCTTGGTGCTGTATGAGCCCTGCCCAGCAGTAGCCACAACATGGGTGTGTTATCTATCAGCACCTTTCCAGCTCCTGATACAAAGCACAGCACTGGGAGGGCTGTTGCAGGGAAAATTAACTCCAGCTCAGTCAGACCCACTGTAATCTCCACCCCTTATTCCATACCATTTGCATCATGCTCAGGCCCCACATAATACATCTTAACTATTCTACCCTAATTCCAATCACTGAAATTCCTTCATATGAACACTTACATCTTAATCTACCTACACTAAATCCATCTTCATAGCCAACATACAGATAAATACATTCTCATTAACTACTATCCCTTGCCATTTAACAGACAGATATTATTCCCCCATTAAATGGGCTTTCTCCACTCTTCCAGATGTTCACAAACAGGCGATGACTTGAGCCCCATCTGTCAGGATGGATGTTCGAGACAGGAGAAGCAGTATGTTTGGTTGTTGCCACCAACACTGGATAGATTTGGGTCATCACTGCCCTCATCCAGTTCTTTGCAAAATCCACTCTTCACTGCACCTCCTGCAGCACACAACTCACATCACAGATTTTTACCTTCCCCCTAACGTTATGTCTCCTTGAGGTACACACCAGGTGTCTCCATCCTCTCGCATTATTCACCAAGTATACCCAGGACCTTGAGCAAAGACAGTCCCACTAATGGATTTGCCTTTTCCCAAGGGAGGAGCAACCCACACTGCCTCCCCCAGCCACTTCCCTGTGTGAATTACAGGGACCTTCTCTCCTCCCACCGTGTGTAAGGGTTTTGTTTGGGCAATACCAGAAGATGATTTACAGGTCCTCTTCTATTAACCAGCCAAGAGGCTTCTGCTAAATTTATATCCCAGTGCTTCCAGCCCCCGTTGCCCAACACTCTCAACATAGTCTTTAGCAGCCCATTATAGCTTTTACTCTTTCCAGAGGCTTGTGGGTGGTACAGGATGTGATGCACACGCTCAGTGCTGTGTCTCTTCACCCAGGAGTTCATAAAGTTATTTCGGAAATGTGTCCCATTGTCTGATTCAATCCCTTCAGGTGTTCCATGTCACCATGAAATTTGCCTTTTGAGGCCCAGGATGGTGTGTCGTGTTTTACAGGGTATGTTTCGAGCCAACCAGCAGTTGCTTCCCCATGGTGAGTATGTAGCACTTGCCTTGGTGTGTTGGTGGCAGTGGTCCCCATGTAGTTGATTTGCCAGCCCTCACCATATCGAACACCCAGACACCACCCTCTATTCCAGACGGACTCTACTCGTGTGGCTCGATTGACTGCATCACGTTTCACATTCATGAGTGACCTGTGAGATGGCCTCTGTGGTCAGGTCCACCTGTCCATCACAAGCCCATCTGTATGTTGCGCCTCTCCCTAGATGTCCCAATGTTTCATGGGCCTATTGAGCTATAAATAGCTCACCCCTATGCTCCCAGTCCAGGTCCAGCTAAGCTACTTCAATATTGGCAGCTCATCTATTGCTCATTGTTTCTGTTTTCTTCAGTGGTGCAGCTTTTGGGTCACATCTACATGACATACCTTAGAGCCATGTTTTCCACTTGGGCAGTGATGTCCTGCCACAATGCAGCAGCCTAGATGGGTGTATCTCTGTGCTGCCACTTGGCCTTCTTCGACTCCTGCAGCCTCTCCCATGGGGCATTAGCCAGGAGTCAGTGTAGAGACAGAGCACTGGCCACTTCTCTTGTTCAGTGATCTCTAGGGCTAGATGGATTGCCTTCACTTCTGCAAATTGACTTGACTCACCTTCTCTTTCAGTGGCCTCAATGACTTGTCTTGTGGGACTCCACACAGCAGCTTTCCACTTCCAGTGGTTTCCTACCACACAACAGGATCCATCAGTAAACAAAGCATAACACCTTTCATCTTCTGGTAACTTGTTATATGTCGGTGTCTCTTGGGCATGTGTCACCTCTGCTCTATCTCTTCCCCACCCCTGCCCCAGCTGTACCAGGGGCAAGAAAATAAGATGAAACTCATGGGTTAAGACAAAGGCAGTTTAATGATAAAGCAAAGCAATGCCACCTATGGAAGGAAAAGAAAACAAAGATTTAGTCTCTACTTCCCATCAGCAGGTGTTGTCTGGCCCTCTCCCAGAAGCAGGGCTCCAAATGCATAGTGATTGCTCTGGAGGACTAGTGGATGCTTGCCACTCTCCTCCTTTTCACAGCTTTTATAGTTCAGCTGATGTCATATGGTATGGAATATCCCTTTGGTCAGTTTGGGTCAGCTGTCCCAGTCATGTCCCCTCCCAAGATCTTGCCCACCCCATCCCACTGCAGGGGGAATGTTGAAAACCAGCCTTGGTGCTGTATGAGCCCTGCCCAGCAGTAGCCACAACGTGGGTGTGTTATCTATCAGCACCTTTCCAGCTCCTGATACAAAGCACAGCACTGGGAGGGCTGTTGCAGGGAAAATTAACTCCAGCTCAGTCAGACCCAATACACTGTGTGGTTGGCTTTATAAATGAGTTAAGTCTTGCTACAAAACATGGAGTCTCTGTTGTTATTGTACAAGCAAAAGTGATGCTCACATTTGTGCCAAATATATCACTGGACATTACTTGACCCTTTCTGATAATTTTAGTGAACATAAGTTAATTCATCAGGAACTTGATTAATGAAAATAAAGGCTTGATTGAACTATACCTCTTCCCTTTGCCTTAGAGTGCCTCAACTGTTAATAAAGGCTAGATAAAAATTATAAATCTTTGAAAATGTGAAATGCTTCAATACTACACTGTCAAATGCTTTCTTTGCATCTAAGAACATAGGGATGGCAAACTTGCCCAGTTCCCTAGCACTCAGTCCTAAATAGATTAATGCTTCTGCTCTCTAAATCTTCACCAGTACTTAGCACTGCTTGGGAAAAATGTTTGTAATTTCACTTATTTCAGGTACATGTGTCCATAGTGGACTGTATAAAGTACTCCTAGTCCTAGTTCTACTTAATGCCAATTTTTGTCAGCTTTGACATAATAAATCTTGAGACTAAAGCATAGATTGTGAGTTTTCAAAAGAAACCTCCTAAATAAACCTCATCTAATCTAATTTCAGATGGTGGTGAGGTTGGATTAGATGATCTCTAAGGTCCCTTCCAGTTTAAGCCATTCTATGATTCTATGATTCCATGATTCTATGAAACCTGACTTCAGATTACTCAGATTATAGCATACTATACTCACCTAGATGTATTGTGCTATTTATACTCAAAGCTGGAAATTCTAAAAGAGGTATTAGAAAAATCTGAAAAAGATGTAACTGTTAAATATTTGTGGGGTCAATAGAAAGGAGTTTAAGGCATATTGCTTAAGAAAAGAAAAAGAGGAATGTTCTTCAGAAACTGAACACAAACTTTGTAGTTGGTACATATATGAAAATTAGTAACATGTAAATGAAACAGATATTCAAAGTTATATGCATGTATTTGCTCATACTAACACTATCACATAATCACAGAATCACAGAATGTTAGGGGTTGGGAGAGATCTCAAAAGATCATCTAGTCCAACCCCCTGCCAGAGCAGGATTACTTAGATCAGGTCACACAGGAACATGCCCAGGTGGGTTTTGAATGTCTCCAGAGAAGAAGACTCCACAACCTTCCTGGGCAAACTGTTCCAGTGCTCTGTCACCCTCACCACCAAAAAGTTTCTCCTTACATTTACATGGAACCTCTTGTGTTCCAGATTGCACCCACTTCCCCTTGTCCTACCATTGGACGTCACTGAGAAAAGCACTATCCATGTAAGATTTTTTAGTATAAATTCAAAGGCACATGCAGACCTAGTGTCTGATCTGTCCTAAAGCTGAAGGGGATATAACTTCCCAGCTAGACTATGTATGTATTTCAGGAAAATACAGGCAAGAGTTACAGGAAGTCTACATGATGTTATAATCACATAGCTCAGAAAATAGAGTCTTAAAATTACCTTGACAAAGATTGTCCTGATATTAATGAGATGCTTTCTATGAGCATGTATTTCCATAAATGAATATTAATATTTAAAAATGCCATCTATGGCTAAAAAAAATATTTTCTGTTTGTTTAAAATTCATCTTATTCCAACTGAAAAACATATACTTAAATACAGGACTGAAGAGTGGATGCTACAGAAGCTTGGAAATTAATGAAAAAATGTTTCTACTAAAATAACCAAATCAAAATATGCTTAAAGGATAGTATTTGGAGGGAGAGTCTTTTAAGAGGAAAAGACATATCCATAAAAAAAGAAAAAGAAAAAAAAAAAAAAGAATAGTATTTGAAATGGCATTTAAATTGTCTTTTCAGTTGTGACATGTTATAGCTCTTTGGCATCGTATTTCTTGGCTAGATGGAGATTATCCAGAAAAGACCCACATATGAAAGACACTAAACATCTCATATGTGTTTCAGTGAAGCCTTTTCTGTCTCTGAAGTCAATGGCCACCTCTTTAAGTGCAACACTTTTGAACATCACACAGTTAGATTTGGGAGCCAACCTTCATTGAAAATCTGTGACACTGTGTATTCTCCCTATCATTTAATAGATCATGATAAAGAGAAACTCTTATTTAGTTTAAGTGGTTAAATATCCTGATAGATTCACCACAAGCGGTATGAAGCTGGGTGAGTGTGGCAATTTTTCCTCCTTTCATCTCCCTTTATCTACCTTTTAGCTTTAACCTTCTTCTCTGTCATCAGCTTTTATTACCTCTGTCCCTTAGAGGATCTTATTCAAAAGCTACTGATGTCAATAGCAACCTCTCATTGACTTCAAAGGTCTTTGGATCAACCCCTAAATGATTTATTTTAGGCACTTGTGTTTCCCAGTGCTTTTTTGTTTGCTAGGCAAAATTATTTTCTAAACAAAAATAAATCAGATATTTTCTGAAACAATAAAATGAGTGATGAGTAAAAATAAATTTTTCACAGGTATTTTCTCAAGGCCTTGTTCAGGTTGAACCTGAGGCAGTCAATGCCTGTTGATTAATTTACATAAATATTGATCACTATATACTAATTGTGCAAAGGTTGCTCTGTGTATTAACACTATGAGTATCACTGGCATTGTTCTCATAACAGTTTTTGACATGAAAAAACGCACTGTACTTCCCCTCTATAATTTATTTTTTTGTGGATTGTCATTCTGATAGGGTTTTAATTGCAGTTGTTGTTGAAGCACGATTACCTAATATTTTACTCTTGTATGCTATGACAGTCTTGAAAGCACAAGAAAACAGGGACCACATAGTATACTAGATTAACTGTGAGATAAACTGTTTCGTATGGATGTCACTGGCTTGAATTTAGTGCATTTTGGCATAAATCAAGAAGCATCTGCTCTGAGTAGTGGTGGATAATACAGTGATAAAAATGCAGTCTGTGAGAGAATGCTACTTCTGCCATTACTACTTGGTCAGCAATAGGAGATCTCCTTAAAACTGGAGAGTCATTTTGCCTTAATTCCACATATTTTTGTGAGATATGCCAAAAACTTAAAAGCTTAACAAAGTTATTTTTACCCACAATTTATTTAATGCATGGTTTATTACATGACAGGGATTTTTCACAAAGCACATCTAAAATCTGCTTAACAGCCTGGAATTTCTTAGGCATTTCTCTCTGGACCAACACTCCTTGAAGAGGATGCATGAAGCTGTGTTATATCTTCATATGCTACAGTAGCCAGCATTTCTCTGCCGCTCATGGTATCTAGTTTAAAAGCAAGTCATAATACAAATGGGTTCAGCATGTGCTAATGAGAGATCATAAACAGATATTATGTCAATTTGCAAAAATTACACTGGTTCCTCTCTTACAGCTATAAACACTGCCAAGAGGAAACAATATACTGTATTGCACTGTTGCTGGGGTAATCTCTTACACTGTATAGAGTTCAAATTAGTAACATGAAAATCTGTGCAGCTAGGCAGGAGCAAATGTGTTTTTCATGTTGGAAATAACTGATAGGATTGGCAAATGTGTATGGCAAAAGTCTGAAGATAGATTCCAAATAAACCATGTCATGCAATTACTTATAACCCATTTGTGAGTGTATGCTAGTAAACTACTTACAAGAAAGGTAAACTTGGATTTACTGGAGGAAAGCAGAAGATATACATATGTCAAGTATTTCTTAGCCTGAGCTGAGTAACAGGTATCCTATTACACTTTTGCATTTTAATTTTCTTTGTATGCTCTGTTTTTGAAAGACGTACTTTATCTCTAAAAATTTCTTCCATGCTAAATTTAAACACAGGATTACCAATAGTCTTGCATATGAACTGTTGTATTTATCTCTTTTTTTGTCTGGGCTATTTGTCAGAAAGACCTAACTGTGCAAGAGTGCAACTTTATTTTTCACCTGACTCCTCAGGTTTTTCATTTTCTTGTGTAGACTGTATCTGGTAGCTAGGAAACTGTATGTTTTCAGTTCAAGCAACATAAGTGAGTGAAAGAGTCCTAAATTTAAGTGAAGCAGCAGAATTAATAGAGGTTTGACCTAGAGAGAAGAGAAGAGAACGAGGTTGCAGTATCCCTACTTCCAGGCTTGTGAGAAAAAATTGAAAATAACAATACTAATATTACAAATACCAAAAATCCATCGTCCTATTCCCATGAAGAAATTACATTTTAGAAATATTTTTTCACAATTTAAAAACCGAAGTTGAAAAGGAGTCAGTTAAAAATATATCCCTCCTGAAAAGAATATAGAAGAGATATTAAAAGAAAAAAAAAAAAAATTATCTCTGAAAAGTCAAATTTGAAACTGAAATAAAAACAGCTACAAAAGACCTTGAAGAGCAACTTCTTAAAAGCAAAAAGGCTTGTAATGTAGTTAAGTGCCTCCAAACCAGGAACCCGGCTAGAGAGCTAGTATGTGATTGAGATGTAAAAGAAAGATTTAAAAACATAGCAGAAAAGCAAAACAGATTATTTTCCTTCTTTCACTCAGAAGAAAATCCTGAAGTTTCGCTGGTCAGGTCTATTCTGCCTATGGAACTGCTTAGGTTGAATTGTCAATAAAACATGTGGTTAGAAAATCAACAATGGAAACAGGAGTAATACTAAGATGAACCACCTTGATACAGTCGAGGTCCAGGATAGCGCTTGGTTTACACACCTTGCTTTCACTCCTCTTCTGTCTCCTTCTATATGCTTCCATCAATCCCATGATTTTTGACTTGCATTCCTTTTGTGGATTTGTTCTAAACAAGGTTTTGATGACACTGTAATTTGGGGAGTGCTCCTGGGAGTTGATGGAGCTCAGTTGCTCAGATGTTCTGTGTCTCTGAAGTGCTGGGAAGGTGGACACTTCATTCAATCTTCTCCCCTTGATGTAGCCTTGTTGCCAACATTAACTCAAAACTTCCAAAAGAAATCAAATGTGAACGTGATGAGCTACCAGCTGGGCAAAAGGGACAACAACATATGAAGAACCAAAAGCAAAACGAAGAATATCATTATGCTACTTGACTACACCAAAAACCACTAATCTTGATTCCTCACTATAGATCTGGTCACCTTATCTGAGGACGTTTTGCAGGAAAACACAAGAAGAGACACCAAGAGTGCTCAGACATTATTTTAAACACAATGACTAGGATACAATGTGGCACTGACTTCAACATTGCTTCTTACTTTTCTGTAACGAAGCAACTAGCTTCATTCCAACCTAAAAAAAAAAAGAGAAGGGTACATAATAATTGTGCTATTTATAATGAACAACCTTCTTTTTTCACATTTTAATTGGAACAAATTGGCAAGCAGCTACTCACAGATTCACAGATATTAATCACAGAATTCAGGCATTCCAAAGATTTATGACAACATGTTTATTATCTTTTCTTTCACCATTTTAATATTAAAAATCCCTTACACTTAATTATGCTTTTACCAACAATTCAATAATACAGGCATAACTCATGTGTTGCTATAGACTGGGTGAAAAAAATGGAAATATAGAGTCAAACTATTTTGTATAACTGGAAGATAAACAGTAATAAAGTGTACATCCCTTCCAATTTGTATAACTTTCTGCTAATCTGAATTCTCCATAAAATATTAATGTAGGTGATGTGAACTTTAGCCAGTTGTAGCTGCTGCTTCTGCAGAGGAAAAGGTAAAAGGGAAAAATCCCCCTTCAAGTCAAGTGAGGCAAATATCAGACAGCAGATAAGCACATCTAATACAGATTCCCAGCGTCTGTGAGATGAATATCCTGCTGTCCTTCTTTGGGGGGAACTGTCCCTGCATGTGAGCTAATGATGTAGAGGCAGAGCAGGAGATGTCTCAGTGGCAACAGAGTACTACAGACAGTATTTTTCAAGGCAATGAAGGAGTTGAGGAGTGGGAAGTTTGAAATGAATCATGGCTGTACTGCAGAAAGCAGATGTGGAGGTGGCTCACAGAGGGGCTGAAACTCATTTCCAACTGTATTTGTGGTACATAATATATGACAGCTGGTCTGACAAGTCTTATAGATGCCTGGGTATTTTCTGTTCCAAGCTTGAAAAAAGTGACACAATGGTACACAGATAAAAGTTGAGGGTAGGCAGTTCACAATCCACAGGAGCTCCATGGAGCTTTCTCCAGGGAAAGGTCCCCTTCTTCAAGTCCTCTTCTGAACATGAGAAGCTGTTGATTCTTTCCATCTCTGTTTTGTTCTTTGGAAAGGAAACAATGCAGGCCTATTTCTTCCCAACATCGTAACAGTTTCCACAAAACCTCTGTCTGAAGTAGAAAGCACACTCTGTATCAGTTTTAATAACCATACTGTGAAGCTGTTGCAGGTAAATTCTGCTCTTCTTATATCGGTCCACATTTAGTTCTGAGGAGCAAATCTTAACACAGTTATCAAACTGAGGACTATTGGATTAATACATTCATTGTTCCCACCAAACTGGAGAATCAAGATGGCCCAGACTAAATATAAAATACATTCCTCCACTCCATAAAGAGACTTAGATACATATATTTGACATGATTTGAAATTAGGAGGCACTGCCACAAGTCCACAATTTTATGATGTTTAGGAAACATATACTGTTTTAAACTAGTGTGAAAAATCATGTCTGAATAAAATGTAGCTTTCAGATTTATGGAGCTCACCATCACACCCACCTCCTGGCAGAATAAGGAATAATACAGTAACAAATAATGAGAAGTCAATAGAGGACAAAAACATCAAAACATGGAAAAGTAGCAGTCCTGCACATCCTCAACTGAAGATCCATACACATTGCAAAGGGGTTGCTTTGGGAAATAATACTGGGGAATTTTACTTCTTCAGTTTTATCATGATGTGTAAATGAATTTGTCCCTTTGCCAAGAATCCAGCTAAGGAGGTCTTCTTAGTAGAAATGTAAGAGAGAATAATTTTAAAAGCAAACCTTTACAGGTATATGCTGCCTGTATGGTATCATTTGTTTTCCCTAGATAACCTTTATTTTCTCTATAAATTGCTCCTCTCACTTCACAAATGGTGACTATCACAGAGTGGAGGGGAATTGAGGAATTATGCATACACAGCTGCTACATTAATTCTGTGATGCTTGTGCAACAGCAGCGTTAGGAATATAAAACCTTCCTTACTAGCTCTTTGAAAGCCTTTACAAATAATAACGCTTATGTAAAACTTAAGGTTTGAATATTCTGTGTTATGAGTAACTGGATATTATCACATTAAAATCATTACTAAGCCAGCACCTGAATATTTGTTCTGAATCCTGTCAATACTCTAATGGCAGTAGTCCTGAAAATTACACATCTGCCACAGGATTAATTACACACATAAAACATTATCATTGCCCTACATCTCCTATGAGGTAGAGAGGCTGCTAGAATGATTAATGTCTCTGTATGACATACGAAGGAATAAATATAAATGTTACCCAGCAAATAGAAAGATCTATTCCTGGCTCATATTAGAAGAAGTTGAAGGACCTTACTGGTGCAACATTATTCTTTAAGGTCTTCAGACAATGTTAAAAAACACCTAACCCACAAATTCTGCAAAATTTGAGAAACTGAGTTTAGAGAACTCCTATTTGCCATAGCATTTTGAATTATTTTGAACATACAATGTGAATATGCTCACAAGTATATAGACATATTAAGCAAGTTCCATATTTAGTGACTCACCTTTCCTGCTTATTGTAAATAGCAGTGGTGCTTCTTGGGCCAGTGTTAAATCTAGGCCATTAGAAGTTTCTGAATTTTTACTTAGAGTCAATCTTCAGGCACAACAAGGAGAAAACATTTCCTTTTTACAATACAGCGGGGTGGCATAGGTTCATTTGTGACAGAAAAGAAAGAAAACTGGAGGAAATATTCCAGAGACAGTCCATTGTTTACAATTAAAATTAACAGAGCAGAGTTCAAAGGTGACATACCAGTATATAATTAAGGCCATGGGTAGACCCAAGCAAGCAATTAGGTGAGAATTATAACAAATGTAAACTGAAGCTAATCTATTGATCATGTCACTTCTTCATGGTTCATTATTTCTTTAGACGTCCTTTAATAAAGACCCCAAGTGGTCCTCTGTACCTTTGTTATTGAAATCTGAAATACTAAATTACAAAGGCTGAACCCTTTGTTCATCTCAAATAATTTGTTTCTGCTCCTGCTAACTCACACTTCCTTCCTTTGGAGGATCGCATCCCACATGTGGGACTGAGAGCTGCAGTTAGTCACCGACACTGCAAAGATATTTGCCTTTAGCCACCTTAAAGCATGAACGTGTTCATCAGCCAATTAAATCTCAGACTGTTTTTGTAATTTATACTCTCATTGATATAAAATTATATACCTTTATCCCCAAGTGGGACACAACTTGTATGTAAGCCAGCATGAAGCAGTCTGCAGGATGCCTATCACAAAGGTAACTGCAGTGAAAATGTAGGCAATTGAGACTGACTGATAATCTAATGACATGGCAGGACAAGGAACTAAACATTTCTTCTGAGTGGATGCTTTGCCATCATAACTTGTGGCATTGCCTACCTTGTGAATAAAGACAAAACAACAATAAGGTTTGCCAGTGATTATTGGAGGCAAGCAGAAAGTATTGTCCAGGATAGCTGCCAGTGCAGATGGGAGGTCCTCAAGGGAAAGAGAAGGTGGAGGAGATAGTGTCCTGCTTTGATATTGATGCAAAAAGTATCAGTGGGGACAGTAAGTTGAGACTCAATGCCCCCTAGGTATCCTGCAGAGCCCTTTGAGATGTCACTGATGCCTCCATACTTCCTATTTACTCACAGTCACCTGTAACATTATGGTGTCCTCATGGATTCCTTTTTTTCCATTCAGATCTAAACATAAGCAATGTGCTTTGTTCTCTTACATTTAAATGCTGAGATTCTATGTCCACACATTTTTAATGCTTGAGTGGGAAACATCAAAACTTGAGTGTGACCTAAGTGACTTTACAAAGGGATTGGGCTGCCAGCACCTCAAGGTAGTGGACAAAGGCTTGCAATGGAAGGGGACACTGCGTTCTTTTTCTACACTTTGTTAGTATGTAGGCAAGTGTTTAAAGATAATATCAGATATTTACACCCTCATACAAGAGGCTGAAGTCCTGGATTTAATTAACTTGTTTTTCCCAGAGTTTGTGCTGCCTCAGAGATAGTATCACCAGGCTACAGACTTCTTTGCTGCCCAGGGTGCACTGTCATTAGGATTTTTTGAGAGAGTCTCTGCTTTGCTTTTTCTCCTACTGACCTTATACATGTGATCTTGCTTTTACATAAAGAACACTATCAGAGGAAGATAGTCACACTCACATAGCATGACTTACCAAGTTCCTCATTTATGAGGCTGCCATTGCTATTCCAGAAAGTCAAGCTCTGTACTTCTGTAGGATATGAAGAGATCTATACAAGACCTGCAGCCCACATTATAAGATATCTGGCCAGTTTACTGAAAAATATCAAAGCAAGCTTTTAGACAAAGTCCATGTCAGTATTTTGGTTACTTAATTTGCTCAAATCTAAAGTCCAATCTAATTTATGTCACCAAGTTCCTAGAATTTACACGAGAAAAATATTTAGGTATATTACAGAAAGGTTGTTGTCATTCATATAAATGTGCTTATTTGAGGAACATGTAATGATATAATAGTAATGATGAGATATAGAGAGTTTAAATGGAGTTTGGAATTAATAAGAGCAGAGATTACCAAATTAATATACATACAAACTTTGAGATAAGCTTCATGGTACTAGCTACATACAATGTAAACAAGAAGTCTTGTGATAGTATATAATGACCACTATTATCCTAATCAGCACAATCTCACTCGTCATTAAAATTTAATTAAGGTTTTCTTTTCGCTCTATGTAATTACTAGAGAAGTCTTCTGGTGAAGTCTAATTGCCCTATCATAAATGAGCAGAAAGGAGAAAGCCTCTTTGTCCAACAAACAAGTTTTCCTTTAAAGCAAAACTATTACATAATAATGAATTTTTAGAAAGAATTCAGTCTCTGAAAGGTGTAATTAAGCTTCTGGAAGGGGAGGAACAGCTAATGTAGGCTTAATAGATAATGTGCAAGTTCTGTAGTTTTTGTATTTTCTTCTTCCTGCTCTGCAGGAAAAACACAAGGGGATGCTCCCGTGCATGCTCCTAGGGAAGAATATGACCATCACAAATGAGAGACACCCTGACTTCTGTGACTCTCAGAAAAGAAATACACTAGGTCAACCAGGAGACAAAGTGGCTCTGACCCCACTTTCCTGACTAGACAGAAAAATGGGATGGTTTTTATGTTCCCAAGTGCCACGTATAAGTGTGTGGGTGCATCTTCCTTGCATCCCACCACAGCTCCTGTTTTACATAAAGAAGACACAACTGGAAAGTTTACCAGGGTTGAGTTTAACATTGTTTTTACCAACAGTCTGTTGAGGATACTTTTTTGTCATTGTTTCATTTATAGTGAAGTAAATCTAACACCCAATGGTTATCTTTCTATAAGAATTTAAGTGGAGAAGGGTGTTTTTGCTCAATGTTACCACTGCTCTTAGTCCATAGTCACCTCATTACTAGCCTTTGATGATTTTCCACACTACATTTTTACAGAAAAAAAACATGTTTGCTTTACAGTGGTAAACAATATATCTTTGTTCTGTGAAGAAATATCTTATATTGCTTAATGATGTTGATATCTTGTTGTTATTCTACAGCTGTAGAATTTTACACTTTCCTACATTCATGCTCTTGCATCATATATGGTGTAGGATGATAAGTGTTTTGTGTGCAAGAAATTTCAACCTAGAGTCCATCAATAGAATTTTTTGTGTTCCGAAATGACTTCTGCTTTTCTTGCTTCTCAAAAAAGTGGAATCCCATAAGTATAGTTCACTTTGGGAGATGCATTAGATCATATAATTTGAATAATACATGTAATTTAATTCTGTTTATTGTTGAAAGTAGTAGGTAAAACTAAAAAGACCTCTATGCATATAGTTTTGTAGACTCCAGAAAGAATTATATTTGTATTCTTCTCTGAAATCATTAGAAATTCACATGGTCCCTTTTTATTAATAACCAATAAAATGTAATCCTTACAAACTAATTACATTTACATAAAGCCCTTAGGCATCCCTCCTTGTGGTGTTTCAAAATCTTCTTAGGATTGAACCTGTGCTTCAAAGTGAAATTATCAAACAATGTAAAGCAAACTTGCATGTCTTTGTTCTGTCTGTTTTGTAGAGGAAATACTACATAATGAAAAACTTGATCTTAGGGTGCCTTTTGAATGTGCTGTATATATCCATCTATGGTAACATATATAAGAAAACCATGAAATAATTGTTCCTCTTCATATTAAGTCTGATGCAGCAGTCCAGTGACTGGAAAAGGAAAAGGAAAATAAAAGGAAGGGTATGCATTAAAATTACTGTGCTTTAAAATTCTCTGTGCCTAAATTTAAGACTTAACATGTTCAGAAAGTGAAAAAATATGATGGACATCTCACTCAGCAGCCTACCTTTCTCCCACAAAACACATAAATTATATATAGGTCCCACTGATTTACATCCCACTGACTCCAAATAAGTACAAATGCATCTTAAAGTGCCTGCTGAAATCCTATTATGTCAGTGACAAATAACTTACAGTTGATCTCATTCAATTCTTTTCTGTCTATGGCTATATTTAAACCAATGTTTACATCTTTGCCGAATCTTTGTTTCCCTTGTCAAGCAAAGGTTTTTTTTTTTTTTCCCCCCATCTGGCTATCTGAAGCACAATGCAGCCACAACAATCAAGGCTTCCCCAAAGACAGGCTCAAGCTGAAATTCTGCAAAAGCAGGACGACTGCATTTGGATAGTCTGCAAATGAGCTGAAGAATGAAGTTTATCAAGAAAGGTTTCAAAACATAGGATGTATTTTGCCTCATTTAGAAGACAATGTCCACAGATGAAGAAGAGTCATGTGGATTCATCTGCTTGGCAGACTGAGGGTGGTTTTTCTACTCCACAGACTGAACCAAGGGAAATCACTTAGTCCAAACCCGCTGATGTTCTTAGATACCTAACTTTTGCATATTATGTGACATGATTGACACAATATTAGATGCCTAAGTGTTTTTGTTTACAAAATGTGGAGAATTATGATTTTAAATACTAGGGGCATAGTGAAGACATCTATGTTAATGTTTGGGAAGACGCAAGGAGACTGTTAGGTGCTATATAGGTGGCGACAATATGATTAGACTGGAAAATCAAGCTTTCTGAATGAACAAAGTATACCTTTGAGAAACGCAAATGATATGCAATATAATTACATCATTACAAATCGTCCATCTTTTAACCAAATCACTGCAGGCCAAGTTTCATAACATATTTACAGATAAAAAGATTTTAAAATGACATTTTTTTCCAGCTATAAAAATATTAGTTGTTCTGCTTTATAAAAAATTATGCCTATACAGTCTTATTAATGTAAAACACATGCATTACTCTTTTACACAGTAGTATCATCAGTGTATAGCTGTAGGGGTATCAGCTGTATTTCTGTGTGGTTGGACAAATTGGTAATACTGAAATAAATTTGTCAGAGAAAGCAGTTGCAATGTATATATATGAACACCCAGTAGTCTTTACTATTTGGAAGTTTCTTGATTGAAAAGTTTGTTTTTAAAAATTTACACCTTATTGTTTTTATAGATTTTAAACTGTGTAAAAATGTTAGATGTGATAGGCCACTGTTGCTTTCCAAACCACTTTCCCAAGATAAACTCACTACATTATTTTTTCTCCAACATTTTTTCACACCGCTTTATGTTTCGGAATAATCTGTTTTTCAGGTAAGCTAAAGACAAGAAATTGCGTGAGTTTGTAGAACTGTAAAGATAAGCATTTCAAGCTGTCTGAAATGTGAAAATATTGAGCTACATGACTGGATACTATAAAAAGTATGAATAGTAGTCAGAGATGAGAACAACTTCTGCATGAATACATCCAGAGTAAACTGAGAAGAACTAGGTTTGCTTAGTACAAAAGGGCAATGACTGACTGCAAAATGTGACAGAAGCTTCTGAAATGCTGAATGACATGGTGACCATGGGTATGAGGTGATGATTCACATTTAACACATCATAAGAACTAGCTACCACCCAAAGAAAACTATCAAGCAGGAGGTTTA
This sequence comes from Todiramphus chloris collaris, assembly GCA_025345505.1. Taxonomy (NCBI): domain Eukaryota; kingdom Metazoa; phylum Chordata; class Aves; order Coraciiformes; family Alcedinidae; genus Todiramphus; species Todiramphus chloris. Next base: position 15,246,655 of record JANVCC010010369.1, read on the forward strand.
AAGCTGAAAAAAGGTGTGAAGAACAGTGGAACTTACCCGTACTACTTCTTTTAATATTAAAAAATATTGATGTCAGCCATATGAACATGAAACAATTAGATTTCTGGAAGAGGGATTCACCAGGATACATATGCGTATGGTTATGTACAATGATCCATGTCCTTGCATCAGCAAGCTGACAGCAGATACAATGAGAAAGAGACACAGCAGCTTTGTTTCTCATACTTCTTCCCTTAGCAAATGTAACTGGTCATGATCAGTAACAGAAAACAGAGCTAAAAAGAGCCTTCTGGCACTATTATACCCTCATAATTGAAGAATACTGATACATTCCTGTCTCAGACAAGGTGTAAAAACAGTTTTGACAATGAAGCTAAGAATTCCAGTGTATTGTACAAAGAGGTTAAGGCTTGTTAACATACACAAATACAAATATTTTAATAGAATGAGATAGTATTGTAAATTGCTAGCAAAATACACAAGTGAAAAAGGCATTGTATATATGACTTTTTGGTGTAGTTTCTTTTTGCTTCTCCTTCTGAACACCAGGATTTACACTTTTCACATTCTTCTGAGATCCTTGTGATCTAATCACAGCTACACCCGCAAGAGAAATTTTACTTTTCTGAATGCTACCACACATGCAAGTTTATATTTTAAGTCATATTACAGCTGACTGAATGTGCTATAAACTTAATATAATAAAAAAAATCATATTGACTTTGAAATGACTGTGTACCTATCTTGTAGACAGACTGCGCAGATCATTCAAAAGTGACATGAGAGTGTCATGAAATCTCAAACAAACAAAGTCCCTCCCAGGTCCCTGCTCACACAGATTGATCTGTGGAAAAATAAAATTACTACGTTGAAATATAAGTTAGAAATCAAGGGTTGTCTACTGCCATATGATATGTTAGAATTCTTATATGCATATTTCAAGCATATCTGAACACAAATGGTTTAGAATAGTGCAAGCTATTCAATGAAAAGGATAGATGACAAGTGTGAAGATTTGTCAGAATGTAATAACCCTTCTTTCTAGGATTACCAAGGAAAGAAGAGCAAAATATTTCAGGCACACCTAAGAATGAAGCCAGAAGGTCTGTCAAGTATGCTACTAGGCAGCTGAAAGAACATGACTGATTAAAATAATTTCTCTTTCATTAAGTGGTTTGCGGAAAGACCAAATTTAAGAAACATTATAGCAATAGGACGTGTAATGACTAGTCCAGTACTGACTAAAGAGGTAGATCATCATGTGGCAGATTCACATTTGGATATTGCATGACTGTTTACCTTGTAACATAAACCTCTGTGTGATATCATGCAAAAAGTTCAGGTGCTATGAGAATATTAAGCTGGGATTCAATTCAGCTACAGTGGAATTTTATTTCAATTCTTTGCATTCAATTCTTGCATAGCATAACACAATAGCACAAATGAAAGATTTTTGGTTTTGTCTCAAGGGAGCAGTGTGTGTATAGCAGGTAGTAGGTATGGCATAAAAGTTGAAGCAAATTTTGGGAAAAAGAGTCTGAGCCAAGCGATTTGGTCTAAGAATATCATTGTGCATTTGGATTTAAAAAAAAAAAAAAAAAAAAAAAAAAGAGAGACAGAACAAGATGCCAAAAATCTAATACAGACACATAGACATGTTGCAAGTATGCCACTCTGGCCTTTGGCATCTCTGTCGTCACATTAACCCTGTTGAAGGGGATCCATACTCATGTAGTCTGACCATCCTGTCTGAATGGGACACTTAAAAGCTAAAATCACTACTGCCATGCTGTTTTTTGATTTATATTTTTTAAGAATTTTGTGAGCCTGCGCTGTTGTCCTGAATGTGCTAGATACTGGTAGGATGGCAGCTAATGCAAATTAAATCCTATTTGTATCAACAGAATATAAGAAGAGTAAGCTCTCCATCACAGCTCGAAGCTTGCTCAGGGCCACACACTTAACTTATAAAGTTCCCCCATGTAAATAATAATAGAATAAAATGGTGCCATGGGCTAGTGTAAAATAGTACATGGCAATTACATGACAACGCATGCCAACATTATCATATAATTACCTGATAACTAAATCATTGTGTTGCCATATCCCTGCAGACAATGGACATGTTTTAATAATTTTTCACAGTCTTCATGAATTGTATCACAACTGTGTGTTTTTACAGAGGGACTTTGTATTCAGATCATTTCTATGGTTTCTAAGACTAATAGCCTCTGTTTCTATAGTCTTCTAATGTTCTGATCACAAATGCATATTATAACATTATTCAGGCAAAATACATGATAAGATTGTATAGTCTAACATAATTGTGTGTCCTTTTTGTATGTCAGGTGTTAATGTGTTTGTACATTTGTATATCATAGTGTTTATAGCACTTTCCTTAGAATTTTAATGAAAAAGTAATTGCAGCAACTACTGTAGAATAAGGGAGAACATCTAAAGCCTGATGTAATCCTGTCTTACCTGGGCCTTGTGGCCCATATTAGCAGAGAGGAGGTCACCAGATGCATAAAGCATGGGAGAAGAGTTAGTTGTTAAAAAACGTAAACATAACAAACCAAAAAAGCTTTACTGAAAGCTACAAGACTTCCCTTTGAAATATTTGTTTGCATGTTTTTGTGTGTTTGTGTGTGGCTTTCTTGTGTTGACCTGACCCTCAAAGTAAGTACAGGTGAGACCCAGATGAAAGCAAGTTATGTTTGAACCAAAACATCTGCTTTTTAATTTTAACATCCATTTGACAGAGAGGAATTTGTTTCATGTACTTATATCTCAGTGAGTCATATACTTATATCACAATGAGTTGCTGAACTGGATAATCCTCATAAATCAATGCTCCCAACCACATGGACACATAATAGTGCTTGAGAACTGTTAGCTCAGCTAACATCAGCAACCATACAGCCCATAACTATATTCTTTTTTACTTGCACAGTCCTCTTGCTGCCATCTGTTCAATAAAAAGTGGAACAAATCTCTTTTGATGTGTGTTAACACTATCCCACTATCTCTGGATCAGCATTTAAAAAGAAAAGGAAAAAAAAAAAAAAGGAAAAAAGAAAGGAATATTAAAGTGAAACTGTAACACAGTGTGAATTGTGATTTGCTAATCTAAGTGGTTAGAATTGTGAAATTTTATTGGCACCACTGATTGAGATCTGATGAAGGGACTGTATGTGTTTGCCACTGAAAACAAATACAGTTACGTTTTTGTTCTTTGACTATATTTTAACATATTTAATGCTTTCCAAAAAAAAACCCTCAAAAATTAAGACTGCTGTTAAATAACTGATAAATAGAAGAAAAAACCTCTGTTAATTCCAGAAGTAAACCCAGACTTTGAGCTAGTCAATTGGACTGGCATTACTGCTGAAAACCAGAAATTTTATTGGCAGATTAGGTCCTATATATATATATATATATATATGTATTTATATAAAGCTACTTAAAATAAAATCAAGTACTGTTTCAAAATGCCACAAACCTGACCTGCACATACTTACGCTGCCGTTAGTAAACCTAGTACTATTATGTACATCCCTTTGCCTATTTGAAAGGACAAGAATGTACTTTCTCTCATGGTATCTCTCAAAGGCTAATGACAAAACTCTCTTTCACTTCAGTGGCAGCAACATGCCTGTAGTTATAAACTTTTATGACAGATATATCACCAGAGTTCCATGCTGTCACCATGTACCTTTCAAACTCCATTGAATTGCAATGTATATTCTATTGAAAGAGTAAGAATGAGACATTTCTAGATCAAAGGAGTCTTAACTTTTTCTTTTGGATTTTGGGCAGGCAGAGGAGAATGCCTGTTGAGGATCCAACACAAGATTTACAGAGCCCACTGTATGCAATGATGTGGCTTTTTAGAGCTGCTTAGCACCATACTTGGTTAAGCCATTAAAAATCTTAGATAAATGGCTCGTTATTAAGTCTCGTTGGAACGGAGCATTTTGCTGAGAACTAGGACACAGAGTAACAGACAGCTTGTCTAAATTAGTGTTGCATTTCCCAACCACTGTAAGAAGGAAAACTAGGTGGGAGTAGGAGATAAGGAGATTGATGGACTTGATCCTATAAACCATAAAAGGGAATAAATTGTACTGCTGTACCTCAGTTTGAGATGGGTGCAGCACATGGAGTCAATATCTTTCTGTTAGCACAGAATGCCACATCTCTAAAACTTAAAAATGTTGCTTCACAAGTATGAAAATATCTAGTTCCCAAAACACTCTTGTTATTCTCTGATGAAGTTTCTTTGTGATATACCCCTTGACCTATAACATTTAGGATGTTTCTGCAAACTTCCATAAGTCTGAAATCTGAAAAAGCCCAGCATGGTTGCTCATGCTGTTACAGAAAATAGAGTAACAACTTGGGGTCAAACCCATACAATAGTTCAAGTTATTTATGTGTGGAGGAACTTGCTGTGTTTCATGTGCATAGCACAGAGGTCAGCTGTCTGTAAGTGACAGGGTCAAAAGCTGACCTTTCCATTTCATAGGAAATTCTGGATTTGAGAGAAGAGTGGGAGAGGGAAGGGAATACTCCTGCTTTGAAACACAAAGGATACATTTGAGGCTTTCCCACAGAAGGGGAAAAATAATACTTTAAAAATAGCCTATAGAATTTCAGGCTGAACCTAACCCTGGAAACTCAAGGTCAAGGCTCTCAGATCTCCCTTTTGGCAGATTTGTGACAAACCCAGAGTGCAGTAACCTTTCCTGTCATTGTCAGACTGAAACTCTGGGGACTGGGCAGCTGGGCTCTGAGGACTGTTTCCAGGATCTTAGACCCACTGCAGGATTGTCAGGGCATTCAGGGCATGGCACCATCATGGAAGAGAACAGTACTCTGGAAAACACAGATCCTCTAGTGTGTTATGTCACAACTATGTCAAAAACAACACTTAAGCCATCATTTATTATGTGATGAATATTTTTTCATGGGAAAATTCTCTTCTGATACTGTATTACTTGTCATTTTAAGTGTATTTTAACATCCATTTAGGATAGTTTGGGTTTGAAGGGATGGGTCAGATCTGTTAAATCAATTCTAGAAAACTTTGTCCCCTCTCAGAAAGGGGACGAAGATCTTGCTTCAGCTATGGCCATTGTTCACTGGTCAGCAGTGGTAAGTCTACTACTCCATCCTTGTATGATTCTGGGTAAACCAGTGTCTCCTCTGTTTTGGTCTTCATGGTAGGAAGTGTGTTTAAGAATATTTATGTGCCCTAAGGAAGGGTTTTGAAACTGACTTCCATTTTGTCTATGTAGAGCTCTGAGCATTGTAACAAGCATAGAGAAAATGACGACTTCTGAAAAAATAATTCTGCTACTATTTGTCATTTAAAAAAAAAATTATCTAGTCAGATTCAGGTAGGTTTTTGGGTGCATTTTGGGGTTGATTTCAAACCATATGATTGAAATGAGTTTTAATGATAGTCTTTATGATTTTGCAACCAGGTACTGTCACAGTCAACTGACTACATCTGAGACGTTTCATTTTATATTTATTATTTAATTTACTTTGCTTTTTTGTTTTTTTTTTTTAGATACCTTTTACACATTCTATCAGTGTTTATATCATTTCACTCTACAGCTATTCCGTGTCACCACAGAAAGAAATAGGTTGTAAAGAAAATGTATACAAATCATTGCCAATAATGCCACCAGTGTGCACTACAACATCTTACTGCGTGAAAAAAGACACTGGTCAAACCCATTATACAAATACAGCTGGTGTATCACATAATTAAGAATCATGTTGCTAAAGAGATAATGGAAAGAGAAAGTTTTTCCAGACTTTGCAGAATCTTCTTCACTTTCTTTCATCTCGAATTGGTTAGGCACAAACACAAGCTACATTCAGAACCAAAAATCCTGTCAGTCTATTGAAGGATGACAAAACAGACAAGATCTTTTCATTGTGGATATTTAACTGAATATTAATTTCGAAGTAGCAAACAAATTAAACATAAATTAGTATATAACAATTTGATATACTGTATTCAAGTGTTTACCTAGTCAGGCAACAATATCAACAGCATGTGATTTCTTTGATCAGTCATAGCCAGGCAACACACAGAGAGGAAATGTTGAGTGCAAGTATACAGAAGCTTTCATGGAGTACATTTTCAGAATAAATTTGAATAATGAATATGTTAAAGGAGATCATGATCTGCTCAGCAATATTCCATAGTCAGGAAAAGAGGCTAAATTCATCTGCTAATATATTCATTGCAAATTATTTGCCCTTGTGTTGATTAATACTTACCTGATGTAGAAGGAGAACAGCAAAAAGCCAAAGTGTCAGACAAGGAAGGAGTATAAAAACAATATTAGAATCATAGAATAGTTTAGATTGGAAAAGACCTTTAAGGTCATTGAGTTCAACCATTAATCTAACTCTAGCAATTCCACTGCCAAACCTAAGCACCATATTTACACAACTTTTAAAAAATGACAGGGATGGTGATTCAACCACTTTCCTGGGAAGCCTGCTCCAGTGCTTTATTACCCTTCAGTGAAGAATTTTTTCTTAGTATCCAATCTAAACCTCCCCTGGCACAAATTGAGGATGTTTCCTCTTGTCCTATCTCTTTTTACTTGGGAGAAGAGACCATCACTGACCTTCCTACAACCTCCTTCCAGGGAGCTGTAGAGAGCAATAGGGTCTCTCCTCAACTTCCTTTTCCTCAGGCTAAACAACCCCAGTTCCCTCAGTTGCTCCTTATAAGATTTGTGCTCTAGGTCCTTCGCCAGCTTCGTTGCACTTGTCTGGACCCAGCACCAGCACCTTCATGCCTTTTTTGTAGTAAAAAACCTGAACACAGTATTTCAGCCACAGCCTCACCAGTGCTGAGTACAATGATAACCTCCCCACTCCTGCTGGCCACTCTATTTCTGATACAAGCTAGGATGCCATTGGCCTTCTTGGCCACCTGGGCACACTGCTGGCTTGTATTCATCTGGCTGTTGATCAGTACCCCAGGTTTTTTTCTGCTGGGCAGCTTTCAAGTCCCTTTTTCCTAATCCTGTAGTGTTGTATGTGGTTGTTGTGTTCCAAGTGCAGGACCCAGCACTTGACCATGTGGAACCAAATACTGCAGGCCATCAATCTAGCCTGTCCAGGTCCCATTGCTGACTCTTCACCCTCAAGCAGATCAACACTTCTGCCCAGCCAACTTAATGTCATCTGCAGACTTTACTGAGGGTGCCCTCAATCTTCTCATGCAGATCATTGTTAAAGATACTAAGTAGGACTGACCCTAATACTGGATCCTGGGGAACATCACTTGTGGCTGGCTGTCGATTAGATTTCAATATATTCACCACTATCCTTTGGACCCAGCTGTACAGCCAGCATTTTATCCAAAAGATAAAGAGTACGTCTGTTTAAGCCATGAAGAGCCAATTTTTTTTCATGAGAATGTTGTAGGAAGCAGTCCTGAAGGCTTTACTGCAGTCCAGGTAGACAGCATCCACAGCCTTTCTCTCATCCACTAAGCGGGTCACCTTGTCATAAAAGATGAGATTCAAGCAGGATCTGCCTTTCATGAACACATGCCATCTCGGCCTTGTTGTCCTGTATATGGTGAGTAATGATACTCAAAATGAGTACCTTCCTGGCACCAAGGTCAAACTGACAGGTCTGTGGTTCCCTGGATCCCTCTTACAGCCCTTTTTGTAGATAGGCATCGCATTTGCTAAACTGCAGTCCACTGGGACCTCCCTGTTTAGCCAAGACTGCTCATAAATTGCCTTATAATGCAACCAGGACTGCTAATTGATTTGATTCACAGTACATGTCTATCACCTGAAAGCCACAATGTACCTATTGAACACTCTTTGCAGAAGGGGGCCACAACCGCCTCTAATTGGTAAGGTATTTTGTTATGGTCAGCAATGAAAAAAGTCCTCTACCTGTAGGGGATCATATCTGAATTATTTTCCAAGGATTGCCTTACTCTTGATATTTTTTTTTGCTTCTTCCTTCTCCCTGTCTTATGTGAAAATCATATCACTTTTTCCTTTCCATTCCTCTCTTCCCAGGCTTGAGACATAGGATCCCCTCTATACTACTGCCCCTGGCCAGGAAGGGGGCAAAACAAATATCTGGAGCTGTCTTCTTTCCATGTCTGAGAAGTGAAAGAGTAAAAATTTTTTGAAACTGTAAAATTCCTAAAGATCTAGTCATTTCCACTGATGAAAGAACCATCTTAGAGTAATTAATAGAGGGAGGATGCCTGAGAGTCATACTTGAACTGATGGACAGAAGGACAGACACATACATGGTCTCCTGTCTATTCTTTTCTCCAGCCTGTATAAGCAACAACTTAATGCACTTTACACAAACACACTGAGCACATTAAATGTATTCTGTCTCCCTTCTCTCGGAAAGTTTCTTTTCCATTCTCCCTTCCTCCTCTATCCACTGTGCAGAGGAATCTATTTCTATTTTGGCCTGATTATAACTATTATTCTAGAAAATTATCTTCATCTTCCCCTACTCCTTCTGCCTCTCCCAGTCCCTGGTAGATATACCACTTTCTGGACTTGTTTACCTTATGACCTTTTGCTCTCTGCAGCCACCCACTGCAGGTTATATATGGCTGTCCAACAACAGTTGTTCCATTCTGCCCAGTAGCTCAAACACAAACAACTTCAAAGACCTATGAAATTCATCCTGATGGTGATCAGCACAGTTTTCAGAACAAGACCTCTACAGCATAATCTGGACAAATGCTCTCAAATTTCAATTATCAACTTTCTTGGATTCCCAAGCTCATGGGCAGGGACTTCCAGAAATTGATCTCTAAGAAAGAAGGTGCCTGCCTTGCACTGGAGAGTATTTGGATCCAAAAAGACTAATGACTACCTTTTCAGTCTATGGGCTAAACAGCGTTTCTAAGCTTTTTCGTCATAATGCTGATATCTAATGAGTCAGTGGTAAACCAGGAAGCTTGCAGTCCATTAAAACCATAGTGCTCTCTTTATTTATGGTAAGGTATTGCATATCAGATAGGCTAACTGACTCAAAGTGAGAGATGCTGGAAATATTAAAAAGGTACTCATGGGCAGGAAGCTCATTTATATGTTGTAGCACAGTCTAGGGGTTTGTGTGTTTTAGCTACTTAAGTGGCCTTGACAAATGTGTGAACTGCAACTTTTTCCAAGATCATGCTTACCCAGAGTAAATAGGTCCAAAATTACTGTTCTCTAGTTTAATTATGTTTATTAAGTCCCAGTTCATTTCCTGTTTCCTGCACAAACACAACCCTAAAGCATTATGTGGTTATACAGTAGTCTGTTTAATTATTATTCTTCTCCATTTTTAGGTTCAAATAACAAATATTTGCCTATAGCCAATACTTGCGTCTCTGTTTATGGCTCTGACATGAATGTATATACAGTACTTCATGTTTACAAACTTATATCCAGTATACATATATTTTAAATTAATTAATTTAATTTCACTTTCTGGAAATCATGTGTATATACTACTCTACTGTAATAATCTATTGAGAAATTTTCAATGCAGTCATTAATGTGTTTTCCTTGCCATTCTGGAAGGGATTTTTATTGTAAAGCCCTCCACTGGCACTGCTCATGCTATTATACTTCCAGCTTTGTCTTCAGCTTCATACATACTCCTTTTTTTTCCTCCTTCAAATGATTATTTGCATGAGGATTTCCATTTAAATGGATGCAGAAAGTGCATTAGCAACACCTACACTAACAAAGCAAAAGCTGCTCAGTATCTGCAACTGACAGATATTAATTAAAAAAAAGGAAATTAATTAATGTTTCATATAGTCATTTTTCAGGTGTCTGAAATTTAGGCATTTAGGTAGAAACTCTTTTTTTGATTATACTTAACACAGACTGTGTGCAGAGCATTATGTGTGTCAGTAGCCTGATGAGGAAAAAGAGTCATGCCCAAAATCTAAAAGTCATGGATGACATGTATTTTCTGTCCAGATCGACTGGATTCTTAGAATCTAAAGATTAGAGACTAGAATTTGCTCTGAAATTTTTCCCAGTTTAGACCTTCATTTGTTTTGTAATAAAACCAGTTTAAATGATTTAGGGGTTTAAAAACACAAGCCCTTAAACCATTAGTAATGTCTAGTTTTTGTTGTGCAGATTGTGGAAATTTTGCAAATGCTTTGAATATATTAAAGAGACACAGTGTGGTTATGAACAGAACTGTTGTGACTTGCATATAAAGTAGAAATGTAAGATGTTCTTTTAGTGTTATGTGAGAAAAATAAATTGGACTAGGCTAAAGCATTCTATTGCAGAATAATGCTTTCTGTTTATTGTTAATTATTTTGTACTTAAAATAGCCTGTTTAAATGTATATTATTTATACGGTAACACATGGTTTAACACAAATAATTTACAGAGAATATGGAATTAATTTCTAATTAACTTTTAGTTCTGGTGTCTTGTAAAGTTGCTCCAGATTAAAAGTTTCTGATTTTATACTGTGTCCTTGAGGGGTAACAGGCACCATAATTACAAAAATTAATTTGCAAAAATCCTTCCCCCCCCCCAGTATGTTTTCCTATATCTTGTGTCATTGATCTAGAAATGTGGCATGAAAGAGAAAAAGAGAAGAAAAGGTGGGCTGGGAGTTAAGAAACGTTATTTATCTTATATTTTTCTGTCTGCAGAAGAAAGCTAGAACAGAGAAATTTACCAGGGTTCTGAACATAATATGGCACTGCCACCTCTGAATCTTAAAATGCAATTATTGTTTATTGCCTAAAACCATTTTTTTTTATAAACTGTATGTGCTAAATAGAAATCCATAAACATCAGAGGTAAATCACTTACAAGTATTTCTTATTCATACAAATGAAAAAAACTCACCCTATATTTCCCTACCTATTGATGCGGAGTATGTTTAAATAAAGGAAATTCACTGCTTCCAGTGAGATTTACAGTGCAAGAACATGATTTCACATTTCACAGTTAGTGTTTTCAATGTCTGTACTTTAACAAAGGTAATAAGTATGGCAGATTCTAAAATCAGCCCTGCGAAGCCAGTAATAATCTTGCAGGTTACAGGAGAAACAATGATTTTTGAATAAAAAAAATGTATATGGTATCACAGTATCATACTTTCGAGGTAACAACTAAGAGACAAAGCAAAATAATAACAGGAATGCTTGTGTGTAGCACCTTCACCAAGCAGTGGAACAGGTCAGGGCCCTTCTCACCAGAGAAGACAGTGATTTGTTCTCAAACACTCATCTCATTTGCACTCCCACTACTACCACTGCCTTCAGAGGACATGCACAGAAAGCAGCATCAGATCTGTCAGTAAGTCCCTGTGCATTTGCAGAATGAATTCTGAAAAGTCATTAATAAAAGGCAGATATGTTGTACTGGTACACAGTAGAATCTAGTCTGGCAAGCACTCTTTGATTAAGTACATAAAATGTATTTCTTGTTTTCTCCCTTTGTCCCAGTTTACTTTATCTCTGATAAAAAGTAAAGAACAGTTGGTGTGAACTAACCTAAATTTACTAAAATCAACAATATTTTACATCAAGGAAGATCTGCCTCCAGTGTCTTCACTGATGTTTCTATGTCGGTTTAGTTACCCTGATGACAATCCAGTGCACAGAATGCTTAGGTCTCCTGAACTCTTCTATCTTCAGAGCTGCCATCATGTCAATACACTAATTTACAGTGAGAGGATTTCTGTGTATTATTCTTAATATACATTCACAGTGTGCAGTGTAATTGCTCCTTTGGAGCTAATAATGCTTTTTTATTGCCTAAAAAACAATTTACTGTACTGAGTGGTAATATAATAATTAGTTTATGTTGTGAATACATGTCATTATATACAGTGAGACAAATTCTAATCAGTTAGAGTTTGGATCCACATACAATAAAAGTAAAGCCACAGAAATGACAGGATCCCACCTGGTATCAGCAGGACAAAATTTTGACCTGTACATCTTACTGCCTTCTGTTCTGTAGATAAACATTGGGAATAGTGTGTGCCTCATTCCCACCTGAGTTCACTGATCCCTGGACTAGAGCATCTGCTTTAACTCCCTCCAGCTGTCTCTTCTATGGGGTTGGTTAGAGCTTGTTTAGGTCACATCTGAGTAGGTTAGGACCTGGGATATGTAGAGGACAGCTTTGGGCTTTAGAACCTGTAGGAGCTGAACACCCTACAGGACTACTCTCTAAAACTTAGGTGCTGGGGGGCTTCAGGGTCCTATCCAGTGTGTGCCACTGACATCTGGATACTGGATGTGGTGCCTGAGGGTCTTCCAAGCTTAAACCTTCCTTCAGAATTTATTTATTGAATAAATGAAGAATGAGACAAGAGTATTTGGAAGGAAAATAAAAACCAAACAGAATTATGAAAAAGAATATATTAACTAATTTGAAGGTCTGAACAGAAACAAAGAATGTCACACTGGCAAACTGTTGCCAGCTGAACTCAGCAGACCAGAGGGTGAATTCTTCCTCTGATCCATTTGTATTTGGGAATGAAGTGGGGATCATATATTCAAAACAAAGAGCTCTGCAGAATGCAGCAACTTGAAGGGAACTGGGAATCTTCATACCTTCTCAGTCTCATCTAAAAAGCAAGCTAGTACTTTGATAAATTCATTATCTTGTGGGTTTTTTTTTCCTGGTACTGGTGAAAATAAAAGGCTGTGATGGAATAACTCTGTATTTAGAGTAGAAATTTGAAAATATTATGTTTATTATGGAATAGATACAGATATTATTTATTTATAAATGTATTTTGCTTTTGATTGTCATTAATTTTCCTCTCAGTATATAGTGTTTTACCATAACAAGACTGCTATATCACAATATCCAACAAAAAAAAAAAAAAAAAAAAAAAAAAAAAAAAAAAAAAAAAAAAAAAGCAGCTTTAGAAAACCTAAAATAAATAAACAGTAGATTGCTCTAGGCACATGCTTTTACTAATTTTGTTTTGTTGTTGTTCATGTCAGTTAGGTTCAATAAACTATCTTTCCAGTAATGCCTCGGTTTTTTATGTGACACTTCAAGAACCAGCTGACAGTTTCCTGTGTTTTCATTAGATTTTCTAGTTCCATATGGGTGTGCAAGGTCCGTCTTGCCTCATTCTCTTAGATTTCCTACAGCTAGTTTCAAATGATGCTTGGAACAAGGCCAATAGCAGAACCCTCTACATGTAGGTGTTACTTCTGTGTTTTGCCTCACAAAATGTTTAGAGGGAAGTTGAAAATGTTGCCTGTTTCACTAGTTTGCAAAAAAAGATGCTAATTAGAGGTGGCTAAAGTGTGACAAAAATATCAGACAGAAAAAAAATAGAAAAGAAAGAGAGAGAGGAAGAAAAAGCTATGATTGCATACCTAAGGGTCTTTATTTGCGGATTAAGAAATAACTTCAGAGTATTCAGTATTAAGAACTGAAGGCTGTTCCTATTTCTTTGAGAGTCCTCTTCCTTGGAGGCAACTCTACAAATCTGATTTCATACTTATGTGAACTCCTCTTCCCAGACATTCTATTCCAGTCACTTTCTTCTCCCCAGATCAAAAGTGTATGACTGCAATCTCAGGCACTGTAAAGTCAGCAGGGTTTTTTCAGGCCTTTCAGTGTGGCCATTAAAGTCTAGCTGACTGTAAGAGAGAGCAACTGGACCTTTATAAATGTTCTGAATATGTCCATGTTTCACCCTACTACTTACAGCACCTCTACTCTGTCTGGACATGGACTGTCAGAGAATAGATTTTCATTCTTTTCCTCAAGTCTGATTGATATTTGCATTTATCTGCAAAGAGCTGCAGAACAATTTTACAAAATTGTGTGAGTGGGTGATAAAACAGCATATGAAACTCAGTGTCTATAAATGCAAAGTAATGCACATAAAGAAAAAAAAAATCCTAGTTATGTATGCACATAGTTTATTAACTGGCTCAGAATAGAGGGCTTATCATCACTAAGGATAGTTCTATACAAAGTAATTTCTATGGCAATTAAAATAGGTGAGTATAATGTTAAGAGTTATCAGGGAAGGCTGTGAAAATACAACAGAAACCCACATTATGCCAGTGTATAAATCCATGATAGAGACCCTTTTTGATCACTGCATAAAGTAATTTTTTCCACCTCAGAAAGGAAGTAGACAAACTAATGTATATGTACACATACGGAAAAGCAATAAAAATTGTCAGAATTGACAAGGAATTTCTCTCCAAAGAGATAATACAATAAGGAAATTAATCTTGGAAAAGAGATGAATTAGAAGGGAAGAGAAAAGTGGCCTATGAAATCCTTGATGGATCAAGGAGATAAGCAGGGAATGTTTATTCATTCTGTCATTATACAGGGACTAGGGTGCTCAAAGAATTTATGAAGCAGCATGTTTAACACAAACTTTTCACACAATGCCTGCTGGTTAGAGGGTGAAATTCTCTGTCAGAGATCTTTGGAGGAGTGGAACAAAAAGAAACTGTTTAGACAAGGTCATAGAGGATACGTTCATTGATGACTGTTACATACAATGCGTCTGAGGAAGTCATTGGCGTGCTGGTGGGTGGATACATCAGGAAAAATATTACTGCTTTTTGAAACAATCAAAATTAGTTAGATTAGGCTAGATTAGTGCCATTAGAAGTCTTAAACGTCCTCTCAGAAGAATCAGTAGGAAACGCAACTGGATGAAAGAGATTCTGAATTACTGTAATGGAAAGAAACCATCCAGCATCTCACAACACACAAATTGTTATTCATGAAAAAAAATACATGTTACTGTGCATGTTGTTAAAAAAAAAATAAAATTAAAAAAAAAAAAAATCTGCAGCAGTGACATAAAAAAAGCAGGTTACATTGACCTAGAAACACCGGAAGTGGTCTAGTTCAGTTCACAGAATGCTTTGGACATGGTGAACAGTTCTGGCTAACATATCTCAGATGATATATCAGCTAACAGGAGAAAACTGAAAAAGTCTAAGCATGGACAATGAAAAATATCGTGACATTGACAATGCTCACTGAACAGTTCTTTCAAAAGACTATTTAGTTCATGAAGAAAAGGAGTAAGAAAAGACATAACAGAACTGTGCCATGAAAGTAATGGAAAAGACCATCTTGCAACTCCACCAGAAAGTGAGTTAGAATACACAGCAAATGATTGTTTCTATTTTCAGATTGATTACTAAGAAGCATTATTTTTCCTTCTAATATTGGTTAACCTACCGGATTTAAAACCACCATGTGTTCAGATGGAGAAAGAGAAAGGATAAGAATTATGAACTGAGTGAATCAGAAAGTATACTAAAACCAACATACGCTTTCTTTTTTCTCGTGTGTCCTCATTCTAGTACTGCAATGATGCCAGTAGAAGCAGTTCCTTTAAAGATCTGAAGTTACAATATTCAAAGGAGCAACCATTTTTAGGATCCTACCTCCCAGTTGTCTATTTTATAGAGAATGAAATTTTGAATGATAACAGAACCAAGCTTCACAGCTCAGAAGCTGTTTTTTCCACAAGTAGAGACTGGTGATGTCAAGGAAGGCTGAAGAGGGTAATAGAGACAATTCTTAAATTACAATTGATGGCTAGTACACTTGATATTTTATTGGTTTATCAGGTTCAGTTTTATCAGATTCATTTTTCAAGAACTGTAGAAAACCAAGTCCAATTTTCATCCTATAGTTTCCTTACCCACTATGACAAAGGGATTTCATTATTCAACTTTAAGTTATTTCACGTAGAAAATTTTCTACTTTTCTCTTCTTCACATTTTGATTGTAAAGAAATCTTCCTAAAAGATAAAAATAATTTGTCTTAGAAATAAATAACAGAATTTCCTTCCTCAAAGATACAACCGATGCCCTGCTTTTGGCTTGGAAATAAACTACCCCTTGATAACATTACTCTTTGTCTGCTTCCCTTTAGTACATTATCTTACATAATCTAGTCTTTAGAAATTTAGTTTTTGGAGTAGTTAATAATAACAGATTATTAATTTCAGCAGATCCTCATTAGTAACACTATTTATTTCAGATCCTCATTAACCTGTCAGATAAGAGCTTTGGAATCACCATTGTAAGAATCAAAGCAGGTTCTAATAAGCTCTAATTAAGGTGAATGAAATGTCACACATTATCTTTAAGTGTGTTTGTATGTTAGTGGATTGATATCTTTCTGCTCAGATTCAGTTTCAGCTACACCATTTTTTGAACTTGGTTGTATTCTACCTCTGTTTACACAAATGGCAGGGATAATGCTATAGCCAGCAAAGAACAAATTTGTTATGAAATAAAGTGCTATGGACACCAATTAGCAGTGAAGCAGGCACTGAGGAGGAATATATATATTTGGAGCAGTCCTTTTGTAAATATACACACTTGATATTTGTGTACATAAGGAGTTTGGTGTATTCAGCCTACAGGGGACTTTGAATTTAAATTAAGTAGTTAAGAGGTCATGATCATAAAAAGGATGCATGAAGATCTGAACCTGATGTACAGCAAAATGACTGTCAGATTTAAAATTCCTAATGACAGACATCTTGTTTGGATCACCATGGCAGCACTGAAACATTTTTAAGACTCTTTTAGAGAGCTCACTGATTTGGAGAAACTTGATTGAGTCCACCAAAGTAGGTCATTTAATGTTCCTAGGCTAGCTACAAAAAAAAACCTGCCTCTAAAGTGCATTTGTGAGGCTCAAGCACCATTTCTATTCACACAGATAACCAGCACACTGTAAAGACCTCTTCTGAAATACCTTATATCTGACAAAAAAGAAAAATGAGGATGGCCTATGGCTATTAGAATCATTCATGTCTCTCATTACCAAGGATTCATCTGGTTAATTCACTGGCAGGAGTTACAAGGGAAGAGGAGGGGAAGACAGAGTTGCATGATAAATTAATGGTGTGTAATTGGCAATTTAATTACAGATAAGCATTTCTGAAAATGTATAATTCATAGCAATAATATGATACGAATCACAATTTTTTAGGATGTACTAAGAGCAGTTGGAATATGCTGCCCACCTCTCTGCCGTGTTCTCTTTTCCCCATCCTTAACTTTGAAGTTGCTCTCCTCTTCATCATAAACTGCTGAAAGGATGACTCAAAGTAGAGTATTCATGGGCATTAGGCCCATGCAGAGAACCTTAGTTGTATTTCAGTAGAGAAATACAATCACTTTAATGATACTAAACTCCTGTTGCTAACAACTTCTTTCAAGCCATACAATTATTTATGAGTTCATTGCTTCCCTGGTATAAACAGAGAGCCACAAAACCAGTAAAAACTGGGCAACGGCAGAAGGGATGAAAGAAGCTTAGTAACCTACAAAAAGGTCAAAGACAGACTGGTAACTATCTTAAGGAAGTGAAGCAGAGTGAGAGATAAAGACCCAAAAGGCACTGAGAAAGAAGAGAGACTTGGGAAAAGGGATGGAGATGTGCTTAAGGTTGAAAATATTTGCTGCTGAAAGTACCTGTTTGCAGATGCTCCTTGTTCCAAAATTCTCACCTTTCTGCCTCATGATTATAGATAATTGGTCTCTGCTCAAAGCTGATTTTTTTCCTCCTCTTGCTGTTGGAGTAAAGTGCTTTCAGCTGTTTCTGATTTTTTTCCTAAATGAAAACACTACAGTTTTCTTTTTAACAAAGAAAGAGTAAAGTTGTTACAACAGGATTTTTTTTTTTCCTTAGCATAACTTAGAAATAAAAAAACTTTGATATATGAAACTCAGCATGTAACTAGTCCCCAGTGAATGGTACTTATTTTGCTAGGTTGTGTAAGAGTTGATTGTCAAATAATGGAGTTATGAACATTTTAAACTATACCCTAGAGCAAACGCAGTAGAAAATTCCATCGATGCTAAAATGGAGTTGTTAACCATAGACATGCACATGTGCATAAAGCTGATTCACTAACACAGCACTTGACCTACAGCAAATGTAACTTTTTAATAAATAGTAGAGTATTATTCTGGATTATCTCAAAAGGCTTTTTACTTGTCTTTCTATTCACATACATTTCAATACATTGCTGATGAAAACTGTATTAAATTGAAGTCTTTTCACATTGTTTGCCACACAAGATACAATGAACTGCTCTGAAGTAAGGGGCTAGTCACCTCTAGTGAAGCCAGATACACGAACCTGGCCCAAACTCTCTGGAAAGTGCAAGCAACATTTTTCTCCATTTGATTTAACAGAGTTAAACCTCAAATATAAATGAACGTGGAAAAAAGCCCACCTTGCTGTTCTTGTATAAATAAAACAAAATTATACATTTTTGGCTAATGATTTTAACAGAACTATGTTGCTGAAAGCAATTTTTAAAATTATTATTATTTTCTATAGGTTTTATCTCATTTCTTTTGCCATCACAGAAAACAGGATCGAGGCACGAATTAATATGATGAAAATAATGACAAGACTGTAAATATTTCATGGCGTGGATATGAATAAAAAGCTGTTAGAAAAAGTTAGCTCATTTTGAAAAATGAGGGAGTCTATTTTTATAGCACAAAACTTATTTTGCCCACTCACGTACATGGGAGCTACCTCAGATCGCAAGCTGTTCAAGGTTTTATAAGCTAATCAAGTTGGGATCTGTTTTTTAGTAAGGTGGACAATTTCCAAAGAAAACTTAGGTGCTATAGGACATGATGTTGATGAAACAGTAGGTGTCATGGATATAGGTCCTCATCAGCCTTAACTTAAACACAGGCTTAAGTTTAAGCATTAAGTATTCTCTCTCAAATTAATGAGTATATTCACATGCTTGAATTTAAATAGATGCATAGGTGATTTTCTGGATTGGGGTCTGAATCCTTGGAAAGGTGTTCACTGCAGGAGATAGCCATTAGGAGAGGATAGAAAGGGAGTTCCTAAGTGTGTAAATTAGTTATTTGTGGTACTGTGATAAGCTTTGCAGAGATAGGGCAAGTAGTAGCACTCAAGTAGCCACTTAGTTATTTAGAAACTATTACATTATAATTAGCTGTCATAACACTGGTGTAGACCGCTTATGCTAATAAAGAGTAGCATAAATGTCAAGCCTATGAGGTTGTTGTGCAGGAACAAAATATTTCCATTAATATATTCAGAGTTAAATTCAAGTAGACATTTCTTCTCTGGGTTTTTGCAGACTTTAGCTTTGCAGACTGAACACTGCACTATGGCTTGTCAAGGCCTCTGAAAATTCTTCTATTTTTGATTGGAAAATGGTGTTTTTTCTCTTTTCAGTTTCTGGTAAAGCAAAAGTCCTAGGTATGGATAAAAAGAAAACACAGAGTTCATAGGACACAAGACTCTAGATATTTGCTAAGAGCAAGTGTATCTGTGGAGTGACCAGTAATTTGTATTAAAATTTATAAAATAACACTACAGAGTGCTTCATGGTGGAAAGCACTATACATATAGAAGTTACTGTTGTCGTTAATGTGATTAACCAGTATAAAATTCTGCTGCCTTACCGGGAGAACAAATAGTAGAAAATATATTTACTGTTTTTTCCAAATAAGTATTTTTTTTCCTACTGTCCTGGCATAACATCTGAATTCAGCTAAGAAGATTTGGGGTTTTGTTTTACTTTCTACCTTTTTTTTTGGTGTGCTTTTTGACTATAATGCAATTTTGCTTGGCAACAGTCACAGCTTAAAATTGTATTCCATGCATGTAATTTTGAGTTAGACGCAGAAAACCCAGGAGTGTACTTTAAATTGCATCTGTTTTTGTTGTTGCTTGAGACATGTGCAATTTGAGACCATCTAGCATATGAAATGACATATTTTAAAAGATTAAACTTCAATTAAAAATGATGCAGGAAAACTCACAATAAGAAGTATTTGTAAAAGACAACACACTTCTATTTAACATGGTTGCAAAACATAGCTGTAAACAAGTAGTAATGATCATTGATTGGCCATATATTATATAATAGAGCATACAAAACACTGAACAGCGACAACACAGAAACATCCAGCATTTTGACTTTGGCTTTAATAGGGTTGTCTTGATTACACAGCACAAGCAATGATAAGCTTGATTAAGTGACTTTATTTCATTAAGATCTTTAAACAGCTGAGTATGTAATTTGTAGCTTAACCAACTCAGTTACCTTTGTGTTACCATGGCAATAAAATACACATTCGAATGACATTTGACATTCTTTTAATTTTTATAACTTGCAATCAAGACAGTTTATTTTAAGGTAGCTTGGAAGTAACAGAAATGTAAAAACGTCTTCCCAGTAGCCATAAATCATAGTAAACTCTGTGTATTGGTTACATTTGCTTTTGAAAACAAGCATATCACTCGGAATCACTAGAATAGCTCCCTGTGGACATTAGTTTAATGGTCAGTGTCAGTCTGAAATGCAAGTAGAATATTTGCACTTAATTGAAAAGTATCTGGAAACTGGATAGAAATTACTATCTCAGTCATTGTCTAAATCCCATTTCTTGAATGCAGCATTTGCATTCTGGATACTTTTCATATAAAAAATAGAGAAGCACAACAAAGACCACATGTGTAATCAGATGTGTGGGGTGGGTTGCATATGCATGTGAAATAGAGAACTATAAAACGATGAATGGCAGTGAGATTATTCATAGTTTCTCAAAAGACAGAGAGAGCTGCAAGTTTAAAACAAATAAGAGAAAATATTATTTCTTGGGACACATAAAAATGAAGACTATAGAAGTATTCCCACACAAGACTGAATTTATAAATAGATTTAAAAAGGAATTGAAAGATAGATTTGTTGGTGGCTATTAAACATTACTGTCCAAATGCAATCTCTAGCACAGAAAGTCAATAAATTGCTGTAGGGAAGAAGCTGGAAGAGGATGAGATGGGACTAATAATTTCTCATATGACCTATTCCTTTTTCTAAAGTGTCTGCTATGCATATTTTTCAGACACAGGATACATGTTTGATGCACCTTTAATCAAATTGGGTTTGGCAATTCTTAGGTATCTTATCTGCTAACAAAAAAGTATACATTTGAAAGGTCAGTCACATCAAAGTAAGTCTGCTCTAGACAATAGCATTACTTCAACATTTTAGGGCATTAGTTCAAGACAGGAAAAGTTCCCGCAGCAGATTATCACATTAAGTGTGATGGCCTGAAAAGAAATCCTGGAAATTTGCCAGGTCCAAAAATACATATCACTGAATTCAAATGAAGTTTGCATGGACAAATTTCCAGTTTCCATCTGCTATCTTCTGTCAGAGTAATGCTTAAATATCATATGGGGCTCTTAAAATACTTTGAGGGGAACGTTTACCCATTTCCCCAGGAACTCAACCATTCCTTTGGAAGAGTTCAAGTACTAATTACTGAAAATTACAGTCAGCAACTGTGTTTCCCTTATAAAAGAATGGAGCAATTTGCAATCTTGACTAGATTTTTCCAGTCTCAAGGGTAAAGACTAGCTAGAGTCTAATCTTCTGGAGTATTTTGACTTCTCAGTGGAAGTCCAATCAACCTACTCTTTTTTGTGGACAGAAGAATGGTCACCTATTAAAAAAAAAAAAAAAAAAAAAAAAAATTCGGAGCACTTGATATGGTCAGAGGTAAGGTAAGCTGATTCCTCAACACAAAGTAAATCAGCAAGGTTCTCTGACTTCCAAGGTTCTTAACCTCAACTCAAGATCTGGGGAACTTAGAATACCACAGGAAGGCTTTGAAATCCACTTGTATATTTCAAATACTAATGTCATGATCAAGGACCATAATGAACTGAAGGAAAATAGGATACCTTGCTCTAAATTTAATGGTTCCAACTTGCCCTCAGGTATGACTTCTGTCTTCCTTTTGATAAGCCATTTAACAACAATGTGTAAACATTTAATTAGCTTCATTTGATTACATCAGTTAAATGTGTTACTGAACATTGATTCCTTAATTCTCACAATATACCTATTAGGAAGGTAAATAAGCATTAGATTCCTTGTGTTACAGATGGAAGAAATTAATATTTGAGTTACATTGAGTAATGTGTGCAGGGACACACAGTAAGACAAGCGGTAAAATATTATTTCGAAGTCAAGACTGTCTGACTCATCTGTCCTCTAGGCTGTCCTCTGCAGACCACAGCTTCTCATTTATATTGTATGTTGCCAGACAATATTAGCAGGACTGATAATTTACCTGTTTGTCTTTGCTTTTCTTTTTCACCGAGGTCCATTATTAGAAAACTACATACTGGTTCTGTCATCAGTGCTGAAAGGTTCAATGAAACATCAAACACGCTGTTTGAGAACCTGGGAAAATGGTGGGTACCATCACACCTGGGTGTCCCAGGGTTCGTACAATGAGGATTTTTTCTGGAGTCTGCACCTGGAGTAACCCTGTTATAAGTGGTGCCTGGAAAGAGATGAGTTCACTGAAAACGGAAGAAGTCCATAATTCATTGTATCATAGAATTATAGAATCATATAGGTTGGAAAAGATCTTTAAGATCATTAAGTACAACTATAAACCTAGCACTTCCAAGTACACCACCAAACCATGTCCCTGAGCACCACATCTACACATCTTTTAAGTACCTCCAGGGATGGCAAATCAAACACTTCCCTTGGCAGCCTGTTACAATGATTGACAACTGTTTTGGTGAAGATTTTTTTTCTAATATCTAACCTAAACTTTTCTGGGCACAACTTGAGGCCATTTCCTCTTGTCCTATCACTTATTACTTGGTAGAAGAGACTGACCCTCACCTTCTTTCAGGTATCTGTAGAGAGCAATAAAGTCTCTCTACAACCTCCTTTTCTCCAGATTAAAAAAAAAACCAAACAGTTCCCTCAGCTGCTCCTCATGAGACTTGTGCTCTAGACCCTTCACCAGCTTTGTTGCCTTTCTTTGGACATGCACCTCAATACTTTTCTTGTAGTGATGGGCCCAAACCTGAACCCAGTATTCAAGGTGCAGCCTCACCAGTGCCAAGTACAGGGGGACAATCAATTGCTTAATCCTGCTGACCACACCATTCCTGATACAGGCCAGGAAGCCATTGGCCTTGGCCCTTATCCAGGTCAATGATAAAGATACTAGAGAGAACAGGCCCCAGTACTGAACCCTGGGGAACATCACTTATGACTGGCTGCTGATTGGATTTAACTCCATTCATCACCACTCTTTAGGCCTGTCTGTCCAGACAGTTTTTTACCCAGCAAATAGTACACCCATCTAAGCCATGAGCATCCATTTTCTCCAGAAGAATGCTGTGAGAAACAGTGTCAAAAGCTTTACTCAAGTTCAAGTGAACGCCATCCACGGCCTTTCCCTAATCCACTAAGTGGGTCACCTTGTCATAGGAGGAAATCACCTTAATCAAACAGGACCTGCCTTTCATAAATCCATGCTTAGTGGGCTTGATTTCTTGGTTGTCCTGCACGTGCCATGTGATGTCACTCAAGATGATCTGCTCTGTAATCTTGCCTGGCACCAAGGTCATACTGAGAGGCCTGCTGTCCCCTGATCCTCCTTCCAGCCCTTCTTCTAGATGGGTGTTGTATTTGCTAATGTCCTGTCAAGTGGGACCTCCCTGGTTAGCCAGGGCTGGTGATAAATTATTGAAAATAGTCTGGTGAGCACTTCTGTCAGTTGCCTCAGTACCCTTGGGTGGACCCTATCCAGTCCTATAATATTGTATATGTCTAAGTGGTGTAATTCCTACTTATTTCGTGTTGGACTATGGAGGTGTCATTGTTCTCCCTGTCCCTATCTTCCAGCTCAGGGGGCTGGGCACTCAGAGAAAAACTGATCTTACTATTAAAGACTGAGACAAAGAAAGCATTTGGTACCTCAGCCTTTTTATCATCCTTTGTCACTGTTTTTCCCCTTGAAGACTTTTTCTAGAAAAGCATGATACAGCTGACAAACATTATCACACAATACAGCAACCTTTAACAACACACAGCATAGAAAAATCAATGATGTGCTTTTAAATATGATTTGAAATGTGTTCATAAAGCAAATGCCTTTTTTGTTTCTGTAAGGTGATTCTGCTCAACAAAGTATATTACAAAACGGTTGGTCCCTTACTGCCACAGCTCCACTATGCAGCAGTATTTTGTCTGCACCAGCATTTTTTCTTAACTTTGCAGTCTATCCCAAGGTAAAGTTTTACATACTGTAATGTCAGTGAAAAAAAAGTCAGCATTTTGTGGTGTTATCAATTGATATCCGATAGAATTAGAATACAGAGGACAGGGACTGCTGGCTGCTGTGACTCTGACATTGTCATATTTGGAGCCAAGGAGAAAAAGCAGAGACAATGATCTTCTTCTCTGTACAGGACAGTTATGTAACCATTGCCTCCAAAGTCCCGGAAGTAATTTTCAAGTACTTACAAGCTAAATTTGACAAGGAGTTATACAGGTGTATTTTTACTCATGCATGTGTCCTATTATTGTAAATAGAAGCTCTAATTTCTTAACTCACTGGCTACACTGGTAAGCACAGACACATTCACCTTTCACAGGCACTTTTATAAGGCAAATATATTGAAGTGCAGGTAAATTGAATATGGATCTGCCTGCTCATATCTACTTCATTGTTACTTGAAACTAAGTTCTGATACAACCAGAAGCTGTAGATTCTGATTTTTTTTTTTTTCCAGATAATCTTGAGACAGAAAGACTGTTTATGGTCTGAGAGGGAAGGGTAGGAGACAGGAAAATGGGGAAGGTTACTGGTTCTTCCAAACAGGACTGGGATAAGATGATAACTTGCATTGACCAAGAAATGTTGCAAAGGTTATTAGACTTTCCCTCTATTGCTTTTTTTTCTTTGACAGGCAGAGACATCTTCAGTCTTCTGCTAATTTTTCATATTCTTACTTATTAAGTATGAACTAATAAAACCAGTGAAAAATAAACTCAGATGACCAAGCTAATATGACAGAAAGAATGGTCTTGCTGAGCTTGAATTCCATTCAAAATCAGGACATAGGAAACAGCATGCAGTATCTGCCACCCTTTTTCCAAAGCAGTTCCCAAGTTTTTTAATACACTCAGTGGTAATAATCCAATAAACTTCCACCTTGCTATAAATAAAGATCAGTGCAGAGAAATTCTGCAGTTATATGTGAATATTTTTATATGGGATGCTATTTAACACAGAGCAAGAGAGATACAATGTCCTCCTGATCAGGGCTCTGATTTGGAATCTGTTACAGACGGCAAGAGAAGTGCCTAACCACACATCATACTTACTATTTTTTTTCCCCTGACAAGAACAGATAAGTTATCTGCATCTGTTGGTAGAGTTGGGCAACATCTAATTCAGTGTTAGGCTAAGTGATATTGTTGGATTCTAGTAAATTACAGATGGTTAAAATGAGTTAATGTGGTAGGTATACAATATATTGCTGACCTTTGCTTAAAAGTAGTGCTCAACATCAGTGACACAGATTGTGTTCCCAAAAGCATTAACCAAGATGCTTATGGAGTTTAATAGGATGCAGACAAATATTAACATGCCCTTCACAGCAGGGAAAGACCAAACCTTGATATATATATAAAGCCTTGATAGTGAGTCAATTAAAAAACAAACAAACAAAAACAGTTAAAAACTGACTATGGCAGCCACAATTAATTTGTGTGAATATAAAGAAGGAAAATTAATTGGAAGTTTGACCCTGGTCTACAATGTTATAATAGCAAGTGTTTTCAAGCTTTGACTTTTCTGTCAAAGGTTATATCAAATGACAAAACAAAGATTCTGAACTTCATAGTAACTGCTCAATCCTGCTTTCACAGCCTCTCCAGTTCCATATTCTTCCCACAGATAAACAAAGACACAATGAGTTGATCCTGAGTAAACACTGGAAGTGCCCTTCTCTCTAATCAGTGACCACAGCTAAATGTGAAAGAACACAGTCAGAATTCTAACTTAACAGTACTTTTAAAATGCACAGAGTACCAAATATTGTAACCCATAACCATAACTTTACATATCTTCTCATTAGCTATTGTGTGGTAGTTATGAAAAAGGACTATTAAGATGTTAAAATATATATTTATGAAAAACACTGAAGCGATTTTTACCAGAAAATAGCTTTTTATCAGGAGCTATCCACAAACAGTATCCTTAGTGACATGAACAAAACACAAATATATTGCACTACAACATAAAATTGTAAGTCTTATTTTTCACCTGTACATGTGACTGGAGTTCCTTTTTCCCCTCCCCTGTCTGTTTATTTTTCCCACATATCTATTTAGGGTTAGCATTTACTTGAGAAAAATTTCCAGGCCAGGATAAAAAAAACTAATAACTCTTCGAGAGAGAGCTGCCTGGACAGAAATGACAAACAGAGCATCAATAAATCTCCTTAAGCTTGACATCAATAAACATGTCAAAGTCATTGGTGAAAAGACAGGTGATCAGGTTTTTTCTTTTTTGCCTCAGAACTGTGTGGAATCATTCTTTTGTGTGAGCTGAAACACAGTGGCATACATAAAAATAGAATTATAGAATGATTTGGGTTGGAAGCTACCTGTAAAGGCCATCTAGTCCAACCTCTTGTCATGGGCAAGGACATTTTTACTAGACCAGATTGTCCAAAGTACCATTCAACCTGACTTTGAACACTTCCCGTGATGGAGCAACCTATTTGGGCAACCAAATCCAGTGTCTCAGCACCCTCATTGTAAATATATCTAATAGTCTGTCCTTTAAGTACAGGATTTGGAGTCATGTGGTCTGAACACTGCCTTTTGTTGCAGTTGTAGTACTCCTCTAAGATATTTTTTTTTTAATTCCAACAGTGTAGTATGATATATGGTTGGATTTGGGTTAGCAAACAGAATGAAAAAGCACTGATAATTATTTTCTATATATTAAAGTACTTATTACCAAACCCTGGACTATAGAAACTTTTTTTATTATGTGATCTTCTTGTAAATGGAATACTTGACAAGGAGTATGGGTCTTCAGTGTGAAGTTCAGTTACACAGTTACACTAAGTTACAGCTTCTGATGTTACTTATATAAGGAATAAGGAACCTATATCTATGCTGCTGTATACAAATATACAAGTGAAATGGTATTTCAAAGTCTAGGTTTGTTTTGTTGATGTCAATGATAGATTTTGCAATGGCTTCAAAGTTGTGACATCAACTTTACAATGAAGAGGTACAATGATTTTGAGGGAAAAAAAAAAAAAAAAAAAAAGAAAGAAAAGATTAATTCCTTCAAAAAGTACCAACAATGTCCAAACTTTAGCTTCTAACAGTAGACTGTAAGGGATAGGAGTTGCATAAGTGGAAATTTAATTAGTTTTAGAAGAAGATTCTCTTTAAAAGTGTTATTAATTATACTTGTTTCACTGTGTTTTAGGAAATTATTTTAATCAGGAGAAGAAATAATTTTATGGATTTTAGTATATTAAGAAATTCATAGCAACAGTTCCAGTTCTGGAAGAATTATTCCTGGAGACACTGATTAGATAATCTGAATGCTAGGCTGTTTGACTTTTCCTCTGAACACATAGATAGAAAATTTGGTACTCTAGGACTTGTGCATTTTTAATTATTTTCTTTTGTCAGGTAATAATCAGATTGGTTAATTTTCTAGTGAACAGATATTGTATTCTTGTGAACTGTAAACTACTGAGAAAAATATAATTGTTAGTCATTGGATAAAGAATATTATTAGAGCTACAAAAAGCAATGGATCCATGAGTTAATGGAAATAAAACCAATAAGCCCTGAAAACAGCAAAGGAAACATTAATTCAGTCAGTGCCCTTTCAGTTCGCCTTAGGAATCATGAGTAGCAATTTGAAATCCTGTTTTTCTCCTGGGAAGACGTGATGCCTGGAATATGATATAAACTACACTGATCTAATAAAAAGGGAAGCCGCAGGCTAAAACAGAGAGAAAGAAGTTACAACAAAGAAAAACAGCTAGTTATATGAAATGACACATTTATACAGCAGCGAAGTAAAATTATAATCCTCTCCATTTACTTTATATCAGCTGCAAAAGAAAAATAGCTGTTTTACAGAAACCAGACAACAGAGTAACATAAAATAAAGGATTGTGTTGAATCATCCCAGAGGATTCCTTCCAAAATATATACTTAGGATCTGCAGATAAATTGACATCATTTTCTAGTTTTTGGATATCTAAATAAGCAATAATCTTGAGCATATTAAAGAAATTAAAAAAAAAACCTGTTAGTAAAAATCTATAAGTAAAGGTCACGTGCAAGGTAATTTCCCCTTAAAAAAGACATTACCAAAGAAGATCAAAAATTCCTTTATCTATAGCAGAAGAATTACAGTACAAGGGTTTCTTAATCTCTGTAGTCAGAAATGTCGTATTCAGTCTAGGCTGACTGATACACAGTCTTTAAGCCTGAACTGTCTAAAGAAATAAGAAAGGTATACTTAATAAGTAACAGTGTTGTAGGAAACCACTGGCAGTTCCAGAACCTGGACACAATAGTCCAGGTTTACAATAGTAAAGAGGTGAGAGAAAATGGTGAATTTATTTTTACCAGTGGTGTCTTTGGAATTCATTTTGTGCTGAATCGTTCTTGGTTTAGCTTTATTCTGGCATCATACTTCCAATAGCAAAGGAACAGTGCCTCAGAAATACTGTAGGTATTTGCCTTTACTATTACAAAATAATGGCTCATACTACTGTATGTGATAATTGAAAAAAATAATGCCCTGTAGCACTTTGTGCAAGTTTCACAGCAGATATATTCTCTCAGTTGAAAATTTTAGTAAAACGTACTAGTGCCAAATTTTAGCTCTGGAAGTGATATCTCCTAATTAAGAAGCAGCATGTAATGAGTGAGTTTGGGGGGTTGATAGTAGATTTAGATGGGATCAAACACTCAGAATGATAGGAGAACCCAAGGTCAAGATCTTACATCTATGTGAAATTATACAAAGAATTTTAATTATAGATGATTTAAGCAAATAATCCAAAAGCCTAATAGAGGTCAACTTAACTGTTCCCATCCTTCCTGGCTGTGGAACACAAAATATAGATACATCAAAATATATATTCATCGAGGCAGATAACACTTCTGTGTTATGCTTTTGATCAGGTGGAGTGCAGTAAAACAGATTATTGCTCTAACCATTAAGGACACACAGGGGCCAACAACAAGTGTAGAGGGTGGTGCAGGTAAGTAATTTTTCACCAGGCACTTCTGGTTTATTTCAGGTAACAGAAAGGTAGAGTTATTTCATAAGTTTCATATCCACAAGAATATTCTCTTTGCTTCTCATTTATTTCCTTCATAAGAATCCCCATGACACAGGAATGTCCACAACTTAGTAATAATTATAGCTAAAAATAATTTTTTAAAATTACTTTCTGAAGTGATCTGGACTCTGGCAGGCAAATAGTTGCTGAAAAAATATAATTAGAGTGATTTAAAGTATAATTAGAATAATACAGTTTCACAATGATATAACAAATGCTGTCTTTGGGTAAGCAAGTGGTATTGGTCTTTTATTCCATTTCAATTTTAGTTTCTTTCCTATTCTGATTGGAAGAGAAAATGATTGTTATAACTGAATACACTGGGCATGATGTGAACTTAGATACTATTTTACACAGGTCACCTACCTACTCATTACCACAAATGAGCAGTGTTCTTGGAAAAAAACATTATCTTAGTTAATTTGGTGCTTTTGACAATGTTTTGTTTCCTTTTATTCAAGTTACAGTTATATTTATTGCACACTATTTAAACTTGTCAACATAGAACTGCAGGTTTTCTCAGGGACTCCTGCATCAGGTGCTGATGTGTTTATGTGGAACACCTTTTAGCCTCACACGTTCTAGAGATGGAGCCCCGTATCATAAAGACATTTAGGCTGAATCCTGTGGTACACTCTTTTTGTGTACCCGATTTGGAAAATCTACAGCCCATTTTCTCAGAATACTCAATGTTTTTATATTGCTTGGTAAATGCAAAAGTAAGCCTTCTTGATGTCAGATTGTCCTGTATGCACTGCGTAATAGAACCCAGGATCAAGGTAATCAGGCCCAGTCAGCATGGGTTTATGAAGGGCAGGTCCTGTTTTACCAACCTGATCTCCTTCTATGATAGTGTGAACTGCTTGTTGGATGAAGGCAAGGCTGTGGATGTCGTCTGTCTTGACTTTAGCAAGGCATTTGACACTGTTTCCCACAGGGTTCTATTAGAGAAATTGGCTGCTCTTGGCTTGGGTGGGCATACACTTTCCTGGGTGAAAAACTGGTTAGAGGACGAGTCCAGAGAGTTGTGGTCAATGGAGTTAAATCCAGTTGGCTTCCATTCATGAGTGGTGTCCCCCGGGGCTCAGTGCTGGGGCCACTCCTGTTTAGCATCTTCATCAGTGATTTGGATGAGGGGATAGAGTGCACCTTTAGCAAGTTTACAGATGACACCAAGCTGGGTGGAAGTGTCCATCTGCTTGATTGTAGGAAAGCTCTGCAAAGGGATCTAGCTAGGCTGGATCGCTGGGCCAAGGCCAATTCCATAAGTTTCAATAAGGCCAAATGCCAGGTCCTGCACTTGTGCCACACCAACCCCCAGCAGCGCTCCAGGCTGCGGCAGGAGTGGCTGGAGAGCTGCCAGGCACAGAAGGACCTGGGGTGTTGATTGACAGCCGCCTGAACATGAGCCAGCAGAGTGCCCAGGCGGCCAAGAAGGACAATGGCATCCTGGCCTGGATCAGGAACAGTGTGGGCAGCAGGAGCAGGGAGGTGATCATCCCTTTGTACTCGGCTTTGGTGAGTCCGCACCTCAAATACTGTGTCCAGTTTTGGACTTCTTTATACAAGAAGGACATTGAGGTGCTGGAGAGGGTCCAGAGGCGGGCTACAAAGCTAGTAAAGGGTTTGAAGCATGTGTCTTATATGAAAGGCTGAAGGATCTGAGGCTGTTTAGCCTTGAGAAAAGAAGACTGAGCGAACACCTTATTTCCCTCTACAGCTTCCTGAAGGGAAGTTGTAGTGAGGTGGGACTTGATCTGTTCTCCCTGGCGACAAGTGATAGAAGACAAGTGACAAGAGGAAATGGTCAGAAGCTGAACCAGGGGAGGTTCAGACTGGATATTAGGAAGCATTTCTTTACTGAAGTGGTTGTCAGGCATTGGAATGGCCTGCCCAGGGAGGTGGTGGAGTCACCATCCCTGGAAGTGTTTAGGAGTGAGGTAGATGTTGTGCTTAGGGACATGGTTTAGTACTTTTGACAGGGCTAGGAATGGGGTTGGACTTGATGATCGTGAAAGTCTCAGCCAAAAGTATTCTATGATTCTAAGATAGTAATAAGCTCTGAAATCTGCAAATCACATCACTGATGTCTCAAGCTGAGTGCTTAGAAAATGAGGAACTTTAATGGACCTCAGGTAAAAAAATGAGTTTGAACAACTAGTTAGAACCTCTTCAGGGAGACACTCACTAACTAGTTTGATTTTTAGATAGTTAAGATATCTATTTGTTTTGTTCCTTGCCTTGTTCACTATGCAACTTCCAAATTCTATGAACAGTGGGGAACGTTCTAATAGAATTGTTTAATAGACAGAGGTATTGCAATAGTACTTGAAAGCTAAAGAAATATATCACAAAAGCTAAATGTGGGAGATTTAATAGGCGCTGTACATGTTCATTGATTACATTTGAATAAAAAATTACTTCCTTACAGAAATGAATGTTTGTCTGCACATCACATTTATTTTTCAGAATAAATCAATGATGTACTTGAAACATCTTTACAGAACTGCATATGGGCTTTATAAAAATACATATTTCAAAGTATTTCTGTTTAGACACATAAAATTTAAGTCACAACACACATTTACTTGTTTATTTCATGAAAATAATATGAGCAGCAGACTGGTAGAACTATTGTTTAAACCTAAATCACAGGAAGACACTTATTTTGTGAATGACTCTTTTTGCGTACCTAATTTGAAACATCTATTGTATTTTTTCTTAGAATATTAAAGAGTCATAATATTTCAAAAAATAGAAAATTTTTAACAGCCTTACATTCTGCAGAGAAGCCAACCGCTCTCCATTACTATGTTGTGTATTTCCAGCAGAACGAGGGCTGAAGCCTAAAAGTAGAGTACAGGATAGCAACAAATAGATTAATCTACCTAGAAAACAGGATCTTATGATCCAGCTGTCAAAGTAGGACTCGGAGGATGATTAACAGTCATTTCATGTGTCTGCCAAACAACATGAGAAAGGCATCAGGCAGCCCTCCAAAGTTTAGATTGGGTTAGAGAGAAGCTATTGTTCAGAGTACCTGAAGATGAAAATGTTTTTCTAAGTTGTCAAAACTTAAAACTGAAACACAGAAAAGGAACTGAATGCTTTAGATGGAGTTCAGCATTTAAAACTGAAAACTCTCTAGGGCTGCTCTGTTAATCATCTTCTCTGGAGAACTGAAAATAAGGGGCTACAAATGAAATAAAAGAATCCCTGCTTGCTTAACCTTCTCACTGAAGTGGAAACCATGACAAAAAAAGATATAAAAAAACCCCGAAGACACCACATTCAGCTGTTTGAAAGTAGCTGTAATGAGGGCTTGTAACATCTCATTAGGAAACTGTCAAACCCCAGGTTGCTTTATAAATGGACAATCATGAGCTGCAATGACAAATGAGGGAGAAATACAGTGATAGAGCCAAACATTGCAGCAGGAGAGGATAAGGTGCGCAGCATGTGCTGGGAATTGAACCTGAGTTTCTTCCTTTAAGTTCCTTACAAAAATCTTTTAAAGGACATATATACTAGGGTAACTTTCATAAGCAAAAGAAGAAGAACATTTTAGCCACTTTCTCAGTGAGACTGCCATCTCTGAATTACAACACCAGTAGAGTAAAGGTCTTCAGTGAGGGGCTTAGGTATATGACCCCAGGAAAGCACCCAATGAGACTTTTGCTGTTTTGTTATAATAACTTTTTCCATAGGGATGATAGGGTGATGATGGACATACAGTTTTACTGAGCCTGCAGAAAAGAAGGGATACTGGGTCTTGTTAAAATGCAAAAGTAAACCAAACAATGATTCTTGAATAACTAAAAGGTGGCAAAAATCAGTGAATAATTAAGAAGGAAAAAAGACTTAACTGATATATCTAAAGTAAACTTTTCTCCTTGTTTTATCCAACTGAATTGTAATTTATTAGCAAAAATATTTTCCCAACAAGTGAATAGCTGAGAACGAAACCAAATGCTATTCCTCCTACAAGAGAAATTATAATTCAAGGAGAAACTTCTGTGTAAAACTGCATGCAATCCATAGTGTCTGTATGTGGTATAACAGAAACAACTTCTCTGGACAGAACCAACATATACCTGGACTCACAATACCAGTGCAATAACTTCCTCTGCAAATTGGGTAGTAGATATATTTATCAGAGAATGATTTGTGAGGTGTCCAGCTATCCATCAGGAACTGTTGTATAAGGAACAATTCCAAGTGCTCACTGAAATACGGAAAGTTGTTACTCTGTAAATAATCACTTGGTGTGTATAAAGGTCGCTCTGGGAAAATCTGACTATACAGACCTATCTGCTGTGGAAAAATGGGCCTTCTTCCCATTTCCCAAGTGCACTTCTATTATGCTGCTTGTGATGGAGATGCAAGCATCAAGGCTGGCTGAAAGCCACCTCTTCTACCAGAAGAGTTGCATGTTGTTTCCCTTGAAGGTCCAGTGAGATGACTAGACAGACAGTAAGTGCCAGCACCACCAACTGAACTCTTCAAAGCATTGTGCAAGTCACGTGTACCTCAGAGTAGAAGCAAACAAGCAAGACTGTCAGCACAGGAAAGAAGAGGAGAAAATGCTGCACACCCAAAATGACAGTTTTGCCCCCTTGGAAGTGAACACAAATGGGCTGCACTAAAATTCACAGTAAACACATAGAAATACCAGAAGTGGAAGAGAAGTGCAAGGACACAACACAAGGGAGTGATTGTTACTGCTGCTCTTGTGAGGTTGCAGTTTCAGTCATTTCCTTTTTTTATTCAGTACCTTGACTGTCAAAAAACTAAGCTCACATGGGAAATAAACCTTAAAAAACAAGCCAATAATGATAAAGTCTTCCATTTCATCTGGTTCAGCTATTGCATAGGGCATGCTTGTGCTCACTCCTTATGTTCCAGATAAATTTCCTTTTGTCTGACAGTTAAATTTTCTGAATTATGTGCATGGCAGAATTCCTGATTAGAACAAGTTGTTAGAATTTCCCCCCTGCATACAGCAACATTAATTAGTCATAGAACTAAAACATAGGTGTCAACATTTTCGGGGTTTTTGTGACAATTTTTCACACACCTTTATTCTTGATAATTATAACTGCACTCTTCAGAAAGTGGTCGGATATTGACAACACAGAGAGACTTCAAGCATTTCAAGAAAGGAAACTAAAATGGGGAAATCAGGAGCCTAAGGATGAATGTGATGTTACACATAGAGCAGACCTATAGCTCAGACCTCAGTCAAGTTATACACACTCCAAAGTTCAAGGCTAGTCACAATGCCAAGTGTTCAGAGCTCAAGTTTATGCTTTTGAATGAGGTGGCTTCTCTTACTTTGTGTTAAGCCATTTCCTCTATGAATGTTTTCTGTAACCTACCAGTTAGCTTCCAGCAATGTCCAGCCCAACATATCAACTGAAAGGTATTGGGGACTGTTTCTGGAAATACCTAGTCTATTACTGCTCTCCAGGTGAAATTAAATATTCTAATTATTCCTTAAAGAAGATACCTGTTCTTTGGAATGCCTCTACTTCCATTCCTATATCAGTAATAATAATGTGTCTTTTAGTTTTGTGCATAGCAGCCTATAAAGAAAAAGGTATAAACTGATCCTATCAAGCCATCTCTACAAAATGTGCAGAGCATAATTCCTTGCAAATTTCGTAATAGTTTATTGCCTCAGTGTACAGCTTTCTCTATCTTTCTTTCATTCACAGCATGTTTCTAGATATTTAAGAAAATATGCGTTAAATAACCTCCCTCCAAAGCAACAAAGCTAACTCATTGTCCAATCACCAAAATTTCTGTACAAATTTGAAGCAACTTAGTTTTCCCAAAAATGAAAGATGAAAGTGCATATGGTTACTGATAATTTTGATGCTATAAGAGCTAAAATGAGCTAAATTAAAATTTCAAGCTTTCATCCTGAACAAAATGCTCAAAAGTTTATTTTTGTTCTAGACCACATGCTGCTGATAGCTTAAATTGGAGGCCAGTCTGAAGTTCAACTGACATGCCCCAATTTGCTGTCTTACATCATCTGAGTACACTCACAATGAGAAAACCAGTAAGATTCTCTCATGCTTGCTTTAAGTACAAATATTAATTTGAAAGAAAAACAGTTTTCTTTTTCTATTGTACATTTTATTGCTCTGCCTACACTATGGGAAATAGTGTTCAGTATGGGTGCTCAGAACAGTGTTTTTATTTGGACTATTCTTGACATTTGGCTTATGTATTAAATTCAAGTATATATTCATATCTGATATGGAACACTGATAGATCAAAATTTAGAGGTGGTCAGATTCAGAATTTTTGTTTAGGCTAGTTCTTCTGTACTGAGATACAAATAAGACTGAAAAAGTTATATTCTAGATGTGAAAGCAGTTTACTTTTGGTAAAGTCTGGTATGTTGTATATGATTATATGTGTCCAGCTTCATAGATACAGGCACTGCAGTATTCACATTTTTAAAGGCTGGTAGTTAGAATTCTGAGATGATTTCCTTTGTACCAGAGACTTTCACAACTTCAACACTTTCTTGGTGGTCTGGACCTGATTTGGTTCTGACCCCTTTCTAGGCAGAACTTACTCAGACATCCAGAGCTAAATCCAGGTTTACCAACTTGAGGCTCCAGTGTTCACCATGGTCTATATAGATTTGCTTCATCATATGATCTCAACAGTGGTGGGACAGTTTACAGTCCCCATTTGGCTGTCAAACCCAACTGGTATCAAACCTAGGGATGCTAGACATAACTCAATTTTCTCTCATTTTCTCTTACCTATGAGTAGGCAGACCAAGCCAAGAATCATAAAAAGAGATTATTTTCACACTTTCTCATTAAGAGTTCACCTATAATGTTTTAGGTAATGAACACCTGACACAAAGCTCAATGAAAACACCAATATTTAAAACATATTTTAACAACAGTTGTAAAATTCAAATTTCATTATATCATGCTAATTCACTATAACAATATTGACATAATCTGAACAAGCATATGAAACACATCCCTTGGGAAGCTTGCAACTTTCTGGTGTTGGAAAAGGCTGTAATAGTAACAAAACAGAGGTCTGAAAAGGAACAACCAATGAAAAGCCTATGTTTTCAATTGTCTTTAGAAGTCTGCACAGCAAGCAAAGATATTAAGGATCAAGAAACCTAGGATTATGCTATAAAACTGTTATAGCACCAAGAAAAGCAACAGAGTAAAAAACCAATTATTTGCTATGATTAATAAGAAAAACTAACAAAAAAAAGCCCTAAGAAAGGCCTAGCTACGTGCTTTGAGAAATGGATGGCTTTTGGCTTCAGGTGGTGGATGTTATTCATACAATATACCACAGAAGAGGTCCAGGAGCAAGAATAATAGAATTATTAAGGTTGGAAATGGGGAGGTTCTTCTCCCCCTCTACTCTGCACTGGTGAGACCTCACCTGGAGTATTGTGTCCAGTTCTGGGCTCCCCAGTTCAAGAGAGACAGGGATCTGCTTGAGAGAGTCCAACAGAGGGCTACAAGGATGATTAAGGGACTGGAGCACATGCCTTACGAGGAGAGGCTGAGACACCTGGGGCTCTTTAGTCTGGAAAAGAGAAGACTGAGAGGGGATTTGATAAATGTTTATAAATATATGAGGGCTAAGTGTCAAGAGGAAAGGGACAGACTCTTCTCATTCGTGCCTTGTGATAGGACTAGGGGGAATGGATATAAGCTGGAGCACAAGAGGTTCCACCTTAACATGAGGAGGAACTTCTTTACAGTAAGGGTCACAGAGCACTGGAACAGGCTGCCCAGAGAGGTTGTGGTGTCTCCTTCTCTGGAGATTTTCAAAACTCGCCTGGATGCATTCCTGAGTGACCTGTGTTAGGCTAGATTAGGTTGTAGGTTAGATTAGGTTGTAGGTTAGATTATATGATCCTGCCCTGGCAGAGGGGTTGAACTCGAAGATCTCCAAGGTCCCTTTCAACCCCTAACACTCTGTGACTCTGTGATTCTGTGATTCTGTGATTCTGTGATTCTGTGAAATGACCTTCAAGATCATCAAGTCCAACCATCTACTAAAGATTATCAGAAACACTAAACCATGTCTTGAAGTGTCACATCTTGACATTTTCTGAACCCCTCCAGGGATGGTGATTCCACCATTTCCTGGGCAGCCTGTTCCAATGCCTCACCACACTCTCAGTAAAAAAAAAAAAAATTCCTAATATCCAATCTAAACTTCCCCTGGCACAATCAAGCCAATTTCCTCTTCTTCTATCACTAGTCACCTGGGAGGAGATACCAACACCCACTTTACTACAACATCCTTTTAGGTAGTTGTAGAGAATTATAAGGTCTCCTCTCCCCCAGGCTAAACAACCCCAGGTCCCTCAGGTGCTCCGTGTAAGACATGTTCTCCAGATCCTTTGCGAGCTCTGTTGCCCTTCTCTGGACCCACTGCAGCACCTCAAAGTCTTTTGTAATGTGGTGCCCAAAACTGAACACAGTACTTAAAGTACAGCCTCAGCAGTGCCAAGTACAGGGGCATGATCACTTCTCCACTCCTGCTGGACACACTATTTCTGATACAGGCCAGGATGCCATTAGCAAAGAGGTTTCTGGTCTTTTTTTGATGTGAGATCACTGGCCTCTTAGATACAATATACTGACACTAGAATATGTACATTACAATAGGTTAATAAGACATCAGAAGATACTGAATAATATAATAGTTAACACTTCAGTTCAGACCCATCTCCAGAACTTCAGGCCATAGACTGTTTGATGGTAAGCACAGAATGAATTAGAATTTATTAATTCAATTCCTGGAAATTGTAACAAAAGCATATAAACTAGTCTTCAGATCTTTAATTTTCATCTGACTGACACACAAGTTCAGTACAGTTTTTACCAAATATCTTAACTGGAAAAGAAACACAGTATGAGTAAGTAGCATCTACAGACAACAGGAACCATTATCTGAATGTTAGCAGCTGAGAAGTTATTGTTTGGTTTTATTTTTGGTTCTGTTTCAGGCTGGTTTTTGTGTCTTTTTTTTTTTTCGTTGTGTGGTTTTTGTTTGGTTTTTTTTGTTTGTTTGTTTTTTTGGGATTGGTTTGTTTGTATGATTGCTTGCTTGCTTTTTTCTTTGTTTTAAATGAAAATTTTTCAATTGGGAACAGTGGAAAAGTATAGTAGAGTATAGCAGAATCCAGATCTTTTTGTTGTAATGAAAGTTTAAGTGATAAAAACTAGGTAGAACATAGCATAATAAAAAATGAGAAAAGTGAAGCTGACCATTATTAACAGTATCACTAGCACAAAAAGAAGAAATAAAGGAAGAGGCAAATACTGATTTTTAATGTAGGGACAGCCTTGTCTGTAGTGATCCTGAAGCAATTGAATTTAAAATCCTCAGGGCAGCTAGGAGGATGTGCTCCAAGTTTACAGCCCTGTACTTTAGGCATGTAGACTTTGATTGCTTCAGAGATCTGCTGGCCAAAGTGCCATGGGACAAAGCCCTAGAGGGTAGGGGGGCCCAGGACAGCTGGTTGACATTCAAGGATCCCCTTCTCAGTGCCTAGGAGCAAACTATACCAGCAAAGAGAAAGGCAGGAAAGAATGCTAGGAGACCTGCCTGGATGAACAAGGAACTCCTGGACATGCTGTCACGCAAAAAGAAGCTCTACAAAGAGTGGAAGGAAGGGCAGCTAGAATGGGGGATGTACAAGGAAGCTGCCCGAGCAGCAAGAGACCTGGTCAGGAGAGCTAAATGTCAGTTAGAATTAAATCTAGCCAGGGAGATTAGGGGTATTGCCAAAAATTTCTATAGGTATATGAATGGAAAGAAAAAGACTAGATAATGTGTGTTCCCCCTCAGAAAAGAAACTGGAGAACTGGTGGCAAGTCATGCTGAGAAGGCTGAGATCCTCCATGACTTCTTTTCCTCAGTCTTCACTGGCAAGACCTCCTGGACACCCCCAGAGCCACAAAAGTTGATAGCAGGCATTGGATGGAAGTGAAGATCAGGTTCATGACCATCTGAAGAACCTGAAAGTACACAAGTCCATAGGACCCAACAGGATTCACCCACGGGTGCTGAGAGAACTGGCGGATGAGGTTACTAAACCGCTATCTATTATAGATAAAAAAATAAGGAAAGGGTAAATATAAATAACCCCCATATTCAAAAAGAAGAAGGTGGATGAACCCAGGAACTAGAGGCCAGTCAGTTTCACTTCTATGCCTGGTAAGATCACTGAGCAGATCCTCCTGGAGGCACTACTAAGGCAGATGAATAAAGACAAAGTGATTGGCTGTAACCAACATGGCTTCACCAAGTGCAAATCATGTTTGGCTTGTGCTCAAACATACAAAACCCATACTTTTACTCTTGTCTTTATGCTCAGTCTTTAGCCTCTTCCAACAAACTCAGTGCTTCTAACAGCTCAACCTGCTGAGACACTGAAATAG
>JANVCC010010369.1:15306382-15337809 GCA_025345505.1 Todiramphus chloris collaris
GTTACAGCACGTGATCTTCCGCATCGCCACATCCCTGTACTACCACAGGTCTATTTAGCTCAATCACATGTGTATATTTTAACACGAGTGGAGCTAACAAATGAGTAGTCTTATAAGGTTGTGTCTCTCCCTTAAATACCTTGCCAAAGTAGAACCCAATTCCCACAGAAAGAAAAAGAAAAAGTTTACTAATATCTTCATTTAAAGATGCCCGCATAATGGACATGGCTACATTTCTTGAATACTTTAGTGTGATTAATTTAGCTAACCAGTAAAAATTATTCTAGAAGACTCATGTTTCTGCACCTTGCTGGACTTATAGAATAAACACCTTTTCATATTGGGAAAAAAAAATAATGAACTGTGAATAAACATCTATATGTGTTGAAGAAATGAGTTCTTTGCCTTAGTCTTACTCACAGTGGCTATGCCCAGGCTTCCCAAGTCTCAGTAGCAATCTTTGGGGTGAGAGATAGCTACCAGCTGTGGAAGAGAATTGCATTAGGGACTTCTTATGCAATTTGAATATAGGCAGGTTTACAGACTAGATGGTTTATTTTTAAGGATGCTGGAACAGTTGCACATTGCCATTGTGAGCCTATCCTTTTTGAAATGTCATGGAGATCGGGAGAGGTACAAAATGACTGAAAGAAGACAAATATTTGCCACTTCTTTGAAAAAGGCAAGAAGGAAGATCTGGAAATATGAACAGGCCAGCCTCACTTCAATCTTCAGGCAAACAGTATACATGAAGATGACTGGAAACAGCAGATGAGTGAAAAACAACAGTTGGACATTTGGGCTCACATGCTAGCGGTGAATAATTTGAAGCCAAACTAGCAGTCAGTTACCAGTCGCACCCTTTGGGGTTAAAACTGTCATGGAAAGTGTTCAACAACGTTATAAACAGCCTGGTCAGGGGGATGAAATGGACCCTCAGCAAGCTTGAAGGATGCCAAGTTTGGTGCAGGGTGAGAAAGCCTGCCACTTAAGGTGACCTAGTTGGGCAGGAAAAATGGGCCAGCAGGAACCTTACAGAGTGCCATGTGTACAAATGAATAGCTGAGGTAGGCCAATCCCATATACTGCTACAGGGAGGCTAGCTAGCTACCTAATGCCATTGCCAAAAAG
The DNA here is from genome assembly GCA_025345505.1 of Todiramphus chloris collaris. Taxonomy (NCBI): domain Eukaryota; kingdom Metazoa; phylum Chordata; class Aves; order Coraciiformes; family Alcedinidae; genus Todiramphus; species Todiramphus chloris. Next base: position 15,307,514 of record JANVCC010010369.1, read on the forward strand.
ATCCTGGGGTCCTGACAGGCAACTGATGCAATGTCATCCCAGGTGCAAGCATATGCATCTGGAATATTACCATAGATTTTAGTAGTAATTCTTGATGAATGTAGTGAAGTTACTACAGATTTACATCAGTATAAGTGAGATGAAAAGTAAGCAGTATGGCATTTATGGTGTAAAGAAATAAGACTGATTACTGTGTTTTAAGATTCCTTTTACATACCTGTAAGTATCTTTGTGCATTCCCTCCTTAACCATCACAAACACACACAAAACACTGTGAAAATAATTTTAAAACAGAAGAAATCAGTTCAAGTGTTGAAATAGTATAGCCATGATGTATTAAAGTTCCTAATGCAAAAAAAGAATTTTAATTCCCCAAATCTACAGAAATTTTGGTCTGTTTGCAAACCAGGACCCAAGATTCTGAAATATTCAAGACCCTAAATATCCATGATATTCTGAAGTGCTCTGCTTCACTTAAACTGAGCTGTAAAGTGAGCAATTTGGAAAATTGTGCACAAAAAAGGCCAAAGATGAAATGAAGAGTAGTTATGACTGACCAGCACAAGCATAACTGATAAAGTAATTACCATAAGTACAAATGCAATTAACCTTAACTTCACCCTGTGCTGTCATTACTGTCTTGGTTATTCTTTAATTGCCTGCCTGTCATTTAGATCATCATCTGTGAGGATAAGGAAAAAAGTATGCTGAATAGGAAAACAAAGAACACATCACCATTTTATTATAAATATGCAATTAATTGTGCACGAAGGAAAAAGAAGTTTCATACCTCTGCTAAAACCTACACTTCAAAAAGGAAATAAACATGTATCTAAGACACAGAGGCTGAATATTTTCCATTTTCTGTTACCTAGGTTATTAAAAAAACACCACATTTAAATTTACTGTCATTGATGCTGACCCACATCCCTCTAGGCATCAAATTCAGCATCAGCACTGGTGGTTTGCCATCTCATAGGTAAGGGCTCTTTCTTACATCCTCCTGTATTCAGTTTCATTTTGTTTCACCTACTAGTAGAGCCTTTATTTAGACTTCCTTGCACAGCTAACAAAATTGTTCATGTTACCTTCTGTAGAAATGTAGATGTTTATATCTTTATTTTTTGCATTTACATTGTTTCATTCAGAAGGGTGAACTGAGTGATAAGTGACTTGTACTTGTCCTATCTTCAGGCTATTGTGACTTTACATTTCCCATCCATGTGTGATTAATCATATATAAATTTTCCAAGAAGTGTGATCCCATGTCAAATAGACAAATGGTATCTTTATAAAAATACTGAGTCTGTAAAAGGGAATGTTTTTTTTGGTTGGTTAGGTTGGGTTTTTTTTGTTTGTTTGGGTTTTGGGGGCTTTTTTTGGGGGGGGGGTTGATTTGGGGGTTTTGTTGTTGTTTTTTGTAAGCAACCTATTCTTCACGTCATAAAAACCAAGCTTTACACTTGGCTTAGAAAGCAGAGGTTTCACACAGTGGACACAGCATTGCAGCCTTTCTGAACTGAAGCAGCCTTTAAGGAAGATAAAAGTAAAGAGCTACCCAAATTCTTTACACATGACAATATTGTCTGAGATCATCACAGCTGGGGCTACTATTAACAAAGGTTTGTGTTCACTAGTGGCTGCCTTTTCAGTCTTTAAATCAAAAGTGATTTGTAATGGAGAAAGGGACCAGCTTCTACAAGCAAGGCAATGTTGGGTTTAAAATACTTGTTAAAAATTGCACTGAGACACTTTATCTTTCTTGCACATTTAATCTCTTTGGAAGTTACCATCTTTACGTCACTATACCCTAACAGATTGGTACGGATTTTTAAAAATACAAAAACAGTTATCTGAAATACATTTTATTATTCTTACTTGTTTGGATTTGATACATTATGGAAACTTAAAACAAACTTATATACAACACCATGAGGGCAGGAGGGGAATTCTGTGAATCCCAGTTTAAATATTACTGACATCTTAAATAGTCTGTTATTTTTGCTGATGGTTATTTTTTGTTGTTCTTTTGGTGCTTTGTTTTTGTTTTGTTTTGGTTTTAGTGCTGTATCTGAATGTGCACCCAACGTTTTTTAGGCACTGATATGCATCTTACTTTGTATTGTGCTATCCTGTGCCCTGTCGCACTGGAGAAGGCTGCAGCTGTCTAAAGCTTAATTATGCATGAATGCAAAGGCAAGATACTTGGCCAATAGTGCCTCAGCAGAGTATGGTTTCTCACTTGTTTTGTGTTCGAAGTATAATTGGGTAGATATATATTTCCCTGACCATTTTGCCCCTTGTGCATGTTCTTCCTTCCTTCTGTTGCCTTTGCTTGAATTAGCTTCTGACCAAGCTTTCTTGAATGTGAAGTGTCTATTAGATCTAAGATAGGTCATTAATGGATTTGACAAATCCTTTTACCTTTAAGACTGTTAAAAAAGGTACAGAAATTAGTCCCTTCCCCTATCACTTCTACTCCAGATGGTTTGGGGGGGAGGGGAGGAGGGAGTGTTCTTTCTTTTTTTTAATGAATAGTTAAATAGAGGCTGGCATCTGGGTTGAAACAAAGGAGGCTTGGAGCCAGACTTCTAAAAGGGAAGGTAGTATCACAAATAAAGTGCTACACCTGCTGAAGGGAAGGTAATGGAGGCACTGAAAGCATATTTCTAGACACAGTTACTCTATATAGAAAGGCTTTTGTCAATTGTTGTCAAGCAAACATAGGTGGTCAGTCTACAGAGTCAACAAATAACATTTTCAGGGGTGTTAAAATATGTGGCCCTATCATTTTATATGAATAGTACAAATTGGTGACAGCAACAGCACCTATTTTCTGAAAGCCCTGCATATTTATTCACACTTGTTCTCAGCAGTTAAACTTCTAGGTTGCTGCTCTGCCTTTTGTTAGATTTATTATGTCAATTCCTGAACACTGTAAAACACACTGCAAGTCAACATCTGTATGCACAGCCTTTAGAAATGCATAGCCATAAACATAGAGAGATTCAAAGAGGGGCAGATGGCTATGTCCTTGCACTGACTGTCCTAATTCTAGGAAAATTAATCCCATTTGGGATGTGGAAAACCGCTGTTATGAGCAGTGCAAACTCGGAAGATGTCGCTGCCCCATGAAATAATACTTACCCCAGAACTGCCTGAAGGGTTGCTGACAAGAGGTGTACATATTTCCCCACCATTGTCTTCAGATTTAAATGCTGATGCATAGAGGATAATTGCCATTTAGCTTTTTCAAAGGTACAAAAGCTAGCTAGCTCCTCTTTATCATGATCCTGGTACAGTCATCAGCACCTTACTGGTGAGTAAGCTGAGCTGCTTTATACCCCATTTCATTTTGTAATGTACTTCTGCAGATAGCAGAGGATATTCAAAACAATCGAAGCAATGAGAATTTCTTGTGGCAAAGAGGTGTCACAGCACTCACTGCGTTGCTGTCTGCCTCCCTCCCTCCCCCTCATACATCTCAGACACAAGCCGTGCCTGGGAGAAGGGCAGAGGCTATGGTATGCCTCTGCTGATGACCCCAGCTGCTCTCCCAGTAATGCCCAGTTGCTGCCCTCTGGTACAGAAAAGGGAGATAGAACCCAGGTATTGCTTGAGTGCTAGCCCTCATTAAAGGTTTAGCACATAGGACATTTGAATTGCTACTAATAAATGACCACCGTGCAAAATGGCTCAGCATTTTGACACTTGATTCTCTGTGGATTTAGCTCTATTCTAACATTGTTTTGATGTGATTTTAACACTGACCCAAATGTGAACGGGATAACGTTTTTCTTTTATGTCTCTTTCCTAGATTCTGGCACATCACGTCAAACAGGCTTCTGGCAAAGGCTTGTTACACCTGCAGGTGTTTCTAAATATGTATTTTAATGGAGTATAAAGGAATTCATTTTTTTGTTCATAATGTATTATTCCCTGCTGGCCATGACATACACTGTTCAGCATATGTCTTACAAGGGACTTCAGGGTAACAAAGAAAAATAATACCCACAATAGATAACGGCTGTTTTCCCCAGTGGATGATGGGAAAATGATTGGGCGTGTAGAGGGCAATTCCTCACCCTCTTGAAATTTGAGTCCCAGAAAGATGGAGCTTTTGTGTGTCTGCTTTAAAAGGACTGAAATCCATTTACACATCAATGTCAGTTCCTGCTAAAGAAAGCCAACGTTGTTGATGTTATGCTTGTCAAATACAAACAATTTGTTTTCAAGGGAAGAAGAGTACAAAGCTTCTTGTCCACTAAAGAGAGCACATTAAATATGACCCTTTCTCTGGACACATGTACACTAGCACAAGAAAGCACAGGAGATATATAATTAATATTAGCTAACACACAGTAAGGTTAATTGTTGTTTCTCTGAACACTTAATCTGCAAGCAGTTGATAAATCCCACAATGAATAAAAGTGGCTCGTATTTAGGTCACACAAAGTCATTGCTGTTTTTTAATTTAAACTGTGCACTAGATTAAAACACAAGAGTATTACAGGAGTACAATTCAGAAGCAGTAGCAATAGGCTGTCATTTGGCGTAAAAAGTTTCCCCAGCACACCCTAGGGACATGTTAATCAAAGCTTTTTAATGGATTCAGTCTGATCTGTGACAGGCTTTGTTCCAGAGATGGCATTTGCAGGATAGAGCTGCAAGTTATCAATAAGACACAGTAATTGCTGGGAGTGATTGAGCCTTGTTCCTTAGGCTTCATACCATTCGCTCCTTTTTATTATCAGTCAAGGCCAGAGATGTCTTGCAATAGGCAGTCAAGTGATGGCTTGTTTCTTTCTTTAATCCTAAACCACATAATGAAGGAAAATGAAGCAACATGAAAATTTGCATAAATTAAAGAATGTGTAAAATTTGCTCTTGTTTTTCCCCTGCTATGTTTTATATTATTTTCACCAAGATTTAATGGTAACTCTCCAGCCTCTATCATGTACTGATAAATCTTTTGTAAGCAGTCAAAGCCTTTCAGTGCTTGGTTAGAGGCTTCAGTTCATACATTGACAGTTCTTTATTAAGTTATTCATTATCTTTTGAAAATCAAAGTATTGGCACAATCAGTAACGACTAGGGATAACACTTATCACCTACATGGACAGTTAGCCCTACACCCATTTAGGAAAGATAACTCCCAACACTGAAATGAAAATTCTTCACTGCTATTCAAGAAGGTAATAGAAACCTAACATTTTTATGTAGTGAAAGGTCATAATCCTCCCTTTGTAGCACCACAGTCATTCCCATAACAACAGATTATACCTAAAACCACTAGGGATTATGACCTCTCAGTATGAACACAAAGAAGAAAAAGTTGTTTAGAAGAGAAGGAATCTCTTTGATTAGTAAAAGGCAACAACAGCCAGCCTCTTGTGTGTGCACACATAAGACAGACCCATCACATAGCAGCTAAACTGATTTTTGTTTAAAGCATGAATGGACAATGAAAAGATTGTTAAAATCAGTTTTGTTGGTGTGTTCAATTAGGGTTTATTTTGCACAGCAACCAAATAAACTGTAATAAGTTCTGACCATTTTTGTTTGTTTGTTTTTCCCTGGATTTATGTTTATTGGCAATAAATTAAGCTTGAATTATTGTGGTAACCTTATTCTTGACAAAGTTTGGACATGTTAAAAGGTGAAAGCTACCAAATGAAGAAAAACAGAGGTGAAGTAATAAAGATTAGTCCTGTCTTCTTGTTTTTTTACTATCCAGTAAATAATCAGTGAGTGTAATAATTACAGATGATCAGAATATGTAGTTTTGAGTCTGGATTATGAAAATAATGCTTTTGTTGAAACTTTTTTAAGTGTTAGTTTCAAATGTAACAGAAGAAAGAAAATAAATCAGGTATTACAGTAGTTTGAGATATGTGATGTCCCTGATTAAATCTTTTTCTTACTTCTAATGTTTGATTTTAACAGAGATTTTTACATTTCTCCTTATTTTAAACAACTAATCTCTGAAAAGATTATGTCATTTTTATTGAAATAACTTTGGAAATTTTGTATCATAGGAAATATTTTTTTTCTGTTCTACTTTTACTTTGGTGACATGTCACCGAATGTCCTATGAAGTAGCAAATGTAGTAGCCATTCTGACAATTATATTTTTACCTCACAAGGAAATTATTTGATCTATATTCATGAAATATACTGAGGTTTTCAGTTTGAAAACACTACAAACACATTATCATAACTTCTATGTGTCTGTCATTTCTGTGTTGAAATTTAAAAAGCCATCTGAAATATTTGGAGAGTTAAAAATTCATAAATGCTAATTACATATGAACTTAGAAAATTTCCATTTTCCATTATCTTTAAAAGCTACTTGGTTTTCTTGTAGTACTGCTAACTTATTGCCAATTATTCAGTGAGAAGCAAAGCAAGACACTCTCTCTGACACAGGAGCTATCTGTATTATATTCTGACATATCACAGTGTTTATTTGTTCACTGTTCTTAGTTTTAAAGATGTAAACAGTTCATGAACTATTTTGCATTCTACATATACAAAGTAAAGCATTTCCACTCAGGATCAGCAATCCCCTGATGCTATGTAGTATGGCATCATTTTCTGCTCCCTCTTCAAGCTGCAGTTCATGTAGTAGGCATCTGGGCAAGAGAGTTCATGGTGCATGAGCTATATTGTACTGGGGCATTGGGAATATAACTTATGACCAGTCCATGTACCTTCTTCTTTGCTTGTGCAAGGTAAAAACACAACTCAAAAAGTGAAACCTTATTTCAACCTTTACCCTCAAAAGTAGAGTTTACTCCTCGGAGTGTTTTGTTTGTTGTGGTTTTATTTTTGTTTGTTTGTTTCCTGTAATATTGGTAGGTATCTACAATGTTCAGATACTTATTTCTAGAAAAAAAAATACTGAGTTTTCATTAATATACATCTAGACTCGATATGCTAGGAAAAGGTCATGTGATATTTGACTGTTTTGCAAGAAGCTGGACAGTTAAACATAAACAAGTATTTTCTAGACTTTACAATTTGTTTATACAGTGGAATAAGTAGATAGCTATGATTGTTTAAAAGCTTGTAGAGACATCCAAGCAAGTTGAGTATTTTCATAACCTACTACAAAGTAAATTAATTGTTAAATTGCCCTTGGCATTGTTCAATTAACAAAAGATGAAGGCTTTGTCCTAAGCATAGCAATGTAGAATGGTTGTGTTCACTGCAGTAAAGATCAAAAAGCAAAGTTTGTCTGATTGATTATTTATTGTTCTTAATTTTCATTTTGTCATAGTCTCATATCACTGCTTCAAACTTCTATCTTCGGTGTGAAATAATTATTTGAATGAGTGTGGAATTCAACATGATACATGGTCACATAAAAGCCCCCCTCGTATTTGTCCTGAGAAGAGAGGAAGGGAGGAGTTATTAAAAAGAAATATTTATATCAATGTTGAGTAGCTTTGGTTGTGTTTCTGAAATAAGTTGTTAGATCCCATACTCTAGAACACATCCAGACATTTCATTTCTTGGCATATTTGAATAGGAAACGGATTATAAGGATATGATCTTTACTTGTCTGTGTAAAAATGTTTCTCTGAGACCACAGTTCCTAAGGATGCTTGGAAACATTTTTGACTTTTAAAAATCTTTTATAAATTTCACATTTCTAAAAATAACCAGATTCATGCATGTTGCAATGATAACACTTCCTTTACCTCAGTGAAGTGTAAGATGACTAATTTTCCATCAAATTGTCACACATGGAAGAAAACTCTTTGACAAGTTGAGGGCTGGGGGGTAGATTCAGATCCACCTTACTGTGGTATAATTCCAGAATAAACATGCTCATTCCACTGTAGTTCACTTTGGATTTCTACTAGTATAATGGAGTCAGTCTTACCCCAAGGTTTTTATTAAAAAGAAATGAAATAAAATGCTTACACAGAACATGCAGATATTCAAGGGAAGCTAACATGAGTCTGTGAGGGAGAAGTTAATATAAGATCCTAAACCACAAAGTGATTTGTCTTGAGTGACACAATACACATATTTAGTTTCCTTTTCCCCTGGCACATTTATATTTGCCTTCTTTGATTCCTGTCCTGCCTTCAAACCCTTTAGTGCCAAGGCATATACTTCTGTAGAGAGCCATTTATTTCAGTAAAATTCTGCAGAGCTGCAAGCTGGTATGCCTGTGAATTTTCCTGCAGACAGAGTATTATAACATTAATATTATCAAACAAAACCTTCCTAACTCTGATGTCTGTCACCAAATAGGACTTCAAAATTTATATTTAGCTGTTCTGGGGGAAGGCCAACGGTTTACACAGCCTCTTTCTTTTCCCTAACATGCTTCCCATGGAGATGACAGACAGACCTTTTTCAAAAGGTCTGTAATTTTCAGTAGAATTGAAAATTTAAAGAAATAAAAAAAAGGTCTCTTGGAAAATAAAAAGAGCTATTTAAAACAAGAAAATGGGACTAAAAGAGTTCCGATGGAATTTATAACAGACACACCAGCAAATGGACATTAGAAGCCATGATCCTGCTGAGGACTGAATCTTTCATATCCCAATAGTTTCAGTGAGAGCTGAGTCTACTCAGTCTTGCAAAAGAATTCAACACCTTTTAATGCATGGTGAGATGTTTATGCTAGCTGTCAGAAGAGCTATGGATGGAAAGTGCACTATGTGTTTTGGGAATGCAGTCTCATAAAAGGGGTATGAAGTGTGATGCCTCAGGAATTCAAGAGAAACCAGTGGAGAGAGGCAGTGTGGCTTGATGTTAATGTAAAATTATGAATGAAACAGAACCATGGAGTCTGCCAAAAATAGAGCAGTTTATTGCCCTGATATTGCAATAAAAACTTAACTTTCTGTTGGTTCTTCCACATAACATTTGAGCACTTTATATATTTACAAATGTATTATAAATACTTCTGGTTCTCACAAAAAGACAGAAAAGCTTGTACTTACCTATTTTTATTGTTCAGTAGCTGAAGAGTGGAAAGCCCAATACTGCTGGTTTTCAAGATAGCTCAGTACCTATTTAGACAAAAGGCTGTGTTCTAAAGAACACAGTACAATTTTTCTACTTTGCAAAATGTGTCCATAAATCCCTGATGTTCAGTGTTGCAGATTTTTAAAAACTGTCTTTTTTGGTGATATTTCAAATAAACTCACCTGGCTTGCCTTGGGTCAGATAAGGTAACTGTGTCAGAAACAGGTTATTAGAGCATCCCCTTAAATGTTACTGCAGGAATGCAGTGGGAACAGAATTTTAGTGGAAGTACATACAGGCTTACCAAGAAGATTTAGTCCTCTCACATTTTTCTCCACATGGTGTTGTGAGTTGCCTGTTAAGTCCACAGTTCCTGTGTTACTGCTGAACAGGGCTTTCTCCCTTTGCAGTTTGCCTTCATGGACAGTTAAACAGTATCTCCATCTGTCTCAATGAAGAAAATAAATATATGCATAAATAAAACAAAATAAAACACCTATAGGTGAAACAGAAGTGTCTGCAAACATACAGAATAAGTCGATATACAACACAGATGCTGGAGTAAAGCAGACATAAGGATTGTCTTCAATGGAGCTGAGAAACAAAGGAAATTTGGTTCAGGAATAGTACACACTATCAAAAGCAAAACTTAGTGGACTGAAACATTTAACAACATACATATATTTACAACAGATCTTCTAAGAAGATTGTAGTTGAGACAAATTTCTATTTTTTCATCTTAGTTAACACTGAGAAAAGATCATGGTTGCTAAGGAAGGCAGTACTGTCACCACCATGCTACAGAAATAACAGCTCACAGTTTTTAGCTTCACAAGTCTAGCAAATTCTACCAGTTTTTTAAGCCACAGGAAATAATTATTTTATGTCTAAAATTATTTTATGAGATCTAATAATATGATATGGATGCTTGTCTTTTAGAAAGGAAGCAATTGCAAGTATAGAAGGATATTAAGTTTCTGAGATAACCTATCCTTGAGTCTAATTTGATGTGGTATGGGATCTGAAAATTTAATGATCTGAGGAGAAGGTTTAACTGCTGTAAAACTTGAAATAAGATCCCTTTAGTGTGGGAATATTGTTCTAAATGCCAAAAGCAGAAGAAAAAGAGGGGAAAGTCAAATGTAAAGAGTAGTGAGACAGACTAAAACTTAAAGTAGAATAGGAAAATAAAATATTATTATTCCATCTTTGTCCATACAAATATTTATAAGGCTGTTTTTCATCCCAGGACTCACCTTCTCTATCAGTTTAAAGAAGGAATGTAAAAGTAAAGCTAAGATGGTTCTTACATGCTGTAGTAGTGTACACGTTGCCATATTTGTATTGCTGGGATACCACCAAGCAAAGCAAGTAATAAGTCTGCTGTAATAGTTATTAAACATGTAATTGATGCTCAGAATTATGGTCTTTAAATTCATCTGGGAGGACAAACCAGTAAGTGTTAACAAATGCAGACAATCTGGTTCCTCCAATGACTATTCTGCTTCACTGAATCATTTGAGAAGAAAAAAAGCCCCTACAAGGAAAGTATTATATTCTTGGCTGAAAGAAAAAATAGTTTGTGAGAGAAAATGTAGAATTATTCCTACTTATTTGAAGTGTTAAAACATTTTGATGGTTAATGCTGTATTACAATGAGATTTCAACAGTCAAATGACATTCATATCAGTGAAAAGCAAATCTTCTTAAACTTCAGACTTTTATTATAGTAAGAGGAAAGTTCTTGAGTCTAAATAAACATTACTTTATGTTATTACACAAAACTGTTCACAGAATCATAGAATCACAGAATTGCAGAATCACAGAAAGTTAGGGGTTGAAAGAGACTTCTGGAGATCATCTAGTCCAAACCCCTTGCCAGAGTAGGATCATCTGCCAGAGTAGATCTCACAGGAACAAGTCCAGGAGGCTTTTGAAAGTCTCCAGACACGGAGATTCCACTATGTCTCTGGGCAGCCTGTTCCAGTGCTCTGTTACCCTCACTGTTGCTACCCTAAAGTGTTAAAAAATATGAGTCATCACTAACACCATTTTATGTCTCTCTGCATTTGGTTTAAATTCTTAGGGAGGGTAAGCTGAATGCCTTGGTAAGAACATCTTTGAAATGCTAAGGTCCAATCTTGTTTCTTCTCTCAGTTTGCCATTTTCTGTGTTGTCCCTTATACTCACTTCCTTACCTTCCATTTTAAATATTTAAATTACTTTCTCCTACTATATTTAGATAGTGTTCCATGCAAATTTCTGGTTCTATTTCTTCTGACAACTCTAGATGTAGCAATAATGATGAGGGCTTTTTTGTAGTCATTGCGTTTTGTGTATGAAAAAAGGTTGTTTTGGAGCATATAGATACTGAATTCACCTGCCTTTGCACAGGAAGACAGTGGTCATTCAACTTCTCCACATTGACTTCTGATGTATCTTAATAAGAAACCCTATATTAGAAAGGAGTTTTAAAACTTTAACTTAGTTAGTGTCCTAAGATGAAAAAGTACATAACACTGGTTCTCACAGTCATGATAAGCACTAAATGTGCTTTTGTTTTGTTTTCATAGAATTATAGAATGGTAGGGGTTGGAAGGGACCTCTGGAGATCATCCAGTCCAACCCATCTGCCAGAGCAGGAACACCCAGGGCAGGCCATAAAGGAACAGATCCAGGAGGGTCTTGAAAGTCTCTAGAGAAAGAGACTCCACAACCTCACTGGGCAGCCTGTTCCAGGGCTCTGTCACTCTCACAGCAACTAAGTTTTTCCCTCATGTTGAGGTGGAACTTTCTGTGTTTCACCTTGCTACCATTACCTCTCATCCTATCACAGGGCACCACTGAAAAGACACTTGCCCCTTCTACTTGACACCCACCATTTAGATATTTGTTTTGGGGTGGTTTTTTTTGTTTTTCTAGGCTTCCTTGATAATGACAGAAAAGCCTCTTTCATACATAAAAATACAACGGGATAGAATCTGTGTAGTTGATGGAAGACTTGGAAGGGCACTCACAGAAATGCCTCCAGTTCTGTTGGGAAAAAAAAAAAAAAAAGGAAAACAAAGATATAGCTACTTCAAAGTTAAGTGAAGAACTGTGATGGTAAGATTATACTAGTTATTTATCCTGTCATTCCATAGGTCTCCTTCCTGAGATGATTCTGTGTTCAGAATGTGATTCAGAATTAACAGGACAGTCATTGTGGTGGTTAATATACAAATGAGCATAACTACATGATATGGAGACTAATATGTATTTTCCTCCAAGGCACTAGCATCTGTGTAAGACTGCCAAGTCTATGCACGAGGCTTCCACAAATCAGTCAGAGATACATTTGCAATTTCTGTAAAGTTACAAGAAATCAAATGGTGATAAAATTACCATCCAGTACACACATGCACACACATCACATAAGTCTAGTTTGACTTATGGATACCCTTAAACTAAAAATAAATTTATCTGTGCTTTTGCCTGAAGAAAACAGGAACTTCTCACAGATGGTGTGCATTATTTTTTAGGCTACGTCATGTCTATATATCCAGCAGCTCTAACCAAAGAGAATAAAAAATGAGAGTCGTGCTTTTTATCTGATAATAACTCACAATACTTGTGTCATGTTTTGTAAATATAGACATAAATTTGAATTTCAAAACTTTTAATAATATATCTCCTACAGTATAACATTCTTGATATATGAAGGCAGAAACTCCAAATATTTTTTTTTTACTGTATAGAAATCTGCCTTTTAAAATACATTTTTATCCTTGTGACAAGTATACAAACAGATGTCATCGAACCTAGAATTTAGTGAAGACTGGAGGTGCCCTCAATATTTTGTTCATAGCTCAAGAATAAGCACTTATGTATAGGTGAGAAGTACAATTTTGTGTAAGGCAGTTGCCATTGTGAATGGACTAAAAGTGAGCAGAATGTATGTTGCATTCAAACTCTGAATACATACGCATAGAAGAAATATTTGGTCTTTTGGTTTTTGTTGTTTTGTTTGAGTGGATTTTTTTCCTGAATATTCTTGTAACTGTGTAACTGTGCAGAAATTGCTTGTTGCTACGCTACATGCATAAAAACCCAGTCAACAGGGTCAGACCTCTGAAAGAAATATAACCTAAGTGTTTTATTATAAACAGCAATAATTATATTATATATAATCATTAATAACAATGTTGCAACTGTGCTAAGGTTTTAGTCTCAGGCTGAATTAATTCTATACTTGTTTACTTCACAGACTTGCCTGCAACTTTACGCAAAAAAGGTTTGTAGAATATTCACCTGCTTAACTGGACATCTAATTTTAGGACTAAACTTATCAGGCTCCCAGTATACTATAAAGTAGCAAGAAGTTAGAGCTGGACAAAAGAAGTACCAAAGTTGAAATTTAACTTTTCCTTTCTTCTGTCCCAGTTCTGTATAGCAAGAGAGTTACAGCAAGACTTGATTGAGTTCACTTGGTTGTCAGTACTTTGGTAACCACTGAAGTAGTAGTGAAAAATAAATTCAGAATTACTGGCCTCCTCCTTTGACCAGTTTTCTTTACCATATGAAAATGTTCAAGGATTGGCATCCTAAGCACAACTCCTGTGACTTTATAACTGACAAGCAAGCTCACAGGCAGAAACAAACTTCACGATACAATTAAAATTAATGTATGTAAAATCACCTGATAATGAACTGGAAATTAGTGAAGCCTGTACAGTCCAAGCCTATACAATGTTGTGTGCCTTGTTAGGCACCTGTGCACTCTGCACAGGCTGATGGGACTGTTCCTAAGTGACAACCTTGAGTATTCTCTGGGAAATTAGGAATTAGTCTGTATCTCCAACAGATCTCTCAGTACCTGACAGTCTTAAGGGCAATAATTTCTGTTTACAGCTGTTTGATCAAAAGTGATGACAATGATTTGTGGATTTATGGATGAGTGGGATAGGAAGCATTCTGTGAATTAAGTCATGCTGTACACAGTGGAGCTCTCCTAACATCTTTCTTTTCCTTCTTTATTCATCCTGTATTTTGGGGTAATTTGTTCTTCAGGTAAAGTGAGTGGAGATTTATTTTCAAGCACTACAGACCCTTATGTTGTGGAAGTGAGAGCAACAATACCGTTAAAAATGTCTGGGCACAATCAGAAAACCCCAGCAGATGTCTGACCTCCACACTAAATAATCCTTTCCAGTTCCCCAACCAGCTTTCTGAAACATTTTGTGAGAGGAACTCTGGAAGATGGCCAAACTGTTGTAACTTAAAATGCATAAATAAGAAGTGACCTTTGAGGACAGCTGAGCACAGATGCTGTTTATCTTGACTACAAACTGAGAAACCATTCTTAGGACTCTGCATTTCGTGTCTAGTTTCTTAGGACTTTAATTTTGTCAGTAATTTGTAGTAGTGTATTCTTCATGAAATGGTACCAAATGTCTTCTTCATTTCCTAATTGTTTCTTGTTTCTCCAGATACTGTACAGGATCATATCTGAAGTTAATTGACAAATGTCAAGAAATTCGGCTGTGAACCGCCTTCAGAGATTTCTTTTTTGTAGACCAAGTTCTTTCCCATACATTATGCCATTATGCCCACATAGTTCTTTTTCTCTTCTTTCTTTTTTTTTTTTCTTTTTTTTTTGAGTTGTTATTTTTTCTTTTTTACCTTTCATTTTTTTTTTTTTTTTTTTTAATGAATTCTAATGATGCCAGAAATTGTTGATCTTGTTCTCCTTATTCAACTAAGGGAACAGAGAGAATCTGGTTCACACAGAGAAAGAGATATCTAACTTTCACAGGACTCTTCTGACTATACCATGTATTAGCAACATATGTTCCAGTCACTAGAGTTGCTCCAGGAAAGTTGTGTGGTTTTGATGAATAAAAGGGGAAGAAAAGAGGCTCATAAACAAAGTATCTGGATTTTCCTGGGTAATTCTTTTAGCCTTTGACAAAAAGAAAATAAAAATCATTATTCTTCAGTCTTTAGATTTTCACCTTTGACTTTGGTGTTTCTCTGCTTTTTCAATGATGTCAGAAAGGCATTGAGAGATAGGAAAAGATGAGAAAGCCTGAATACCCAAGTATTTGAGGCATTTTTTTCACCAACTCTGAACACTATGTTGAAAAGCTATTAAAATTTTTAACCTAAAGGCCAAAAGCTTATCTTTCTAAAGTTAAAAATATATTGTTTGTTAGGAAAAAAAAACATGGGGACAAAAATATTCAGGACAACTCCAACAATTATGTACATTTATCCAAAGTGATTTCTCTATTAAATTAAGTGAATAACTGAACCAGAGAAACCAAAACTAAATTCTGTCAAAACATGAAGATGTAAGGGAACCTTCATGCCAGCTAACTTTATAGCAAATGTAGAAAAATAGGTCCTTCTAGGGTATTATCCATCTTAACCTAAAGTAGACAGGTAAAATAACTGCTTTTAGGGTACAATGTATCTAATCTGTTTCTCTCAGCTGACAGTAAGGGAGAATAGAGTGATTTAGACAAATGTATACTACAGGTGTCTAAAGGTGAGAATGCCACCCAAAGGGAGTAATGCAAATCCTATTACAAAATGAAATGTATCAGCACTGGTGCACACCATGGAAGTCAACATAGACTCTGTGCCTAATAAACCATACTGAATCACTAGAAAGACTGCATAGTGCTTTAAATGTATAAAATACTGCAATCATTATATGTGAGAAAAAAATTGGTTAGTTGCATTTTTTGTTTCTCTGCAACACTCGCTAGAGTTGAAACTGTTTTGATATCTCTCTAACCCAGCCACAAACACAAGAAACAGAGAAGCCAAGTTATTTAGTGATGGAGGTTTTCACTTTGCTATCACTATCCTTATGTGTTTAATGAAAACCATAGAACAGAGGTGCCTAGTATGCCACTTACTGAACCAGAAGCTTTGCTTTGCTGACTTCTAGCTATCTAGATTATAAGGGCTCTTATAAAGAGTGCAAAGTGAAAAGACGACTTTTGCAATCTGCATTTTTACACAGCCTAGCACAATAAAGCCCTGATTTTTGTCTGTGAATGGCTACTCTAGCAGAGAAACTGTAATTACTATTATTATTAAATCTATTAGACTTATGCAGTCTCATGCAAACTAGTTTATATGAAAACTAATATTAAGAGAAAAACACTTGTTTGATATGCAGTATAGCAAGAAGTTTTGAATGACATAGATCTAGGGTTGTCATGAATATATAAAACTTTGTGATCACTGTCATACTTAGGTAATTGCATTTGAAACAAGCAGGACATAAAATTATAAATTGGCAGTACAGAAATTCATCATGATACCAGCTATAAATACCAAATATAATGAATTATTTCAGCCTGAAAATAGTCCTGCCAAGTAGTATTTAATGAGGTATTGTGTTAAAAAAAAAAGTCCTTGTTTCTCATTGTGTTTCTATGTGCAACCTGTGACACAGCAGTCATTCTGTTTTGAGATACTGTCTGTATGAGTAAATACCAATTTGAACATAAACTAAAATGAAACTAATCTTACATTTTCAATGTTCTTTAGCTGTTTTATGCTTGTTGTGGGAAATGCAGGCAGATTCTTTTGTTGTTGACATCAGAAGTGGGGGTCACTCTGGGCCTGCTGAGTACATTTTGAGCTCAAGCAAAAATTGATTTCCTTTTTTTAAAAAGCAGCTGGCATTACAATGAAGAGCTTTCTTTCGATTTTTCTTTTCCACTGAAGCATTCAGTGAATGCAGCAGGCATAATAGGCTGAAGTAAACAGTGTCAGGTTCTGTTATATCAAGAGCTCTTTTAAACTAAGCAGACAAGCTATCATCAGTGCCTGAAACCCTGTAAATGGCAGTAGAGACTGAAAATGAGTTTGTTTCCTGACAAGTGTTTTGACGACATTTTGAGGAATGGAAGGAGATGCTTTGCTAATTACTGTGGCTGTCTCACGTTCAGTCATGATACTGTTTCATTAATGAGCAAATATAAACAGCCTGTGTAAGGCAGTAATAGAATTAGAGATTCAATGAAATATGTGCCAGCAACTCAGACCATCATAAGCATGAAAAATATAG
Source organism: Todiramphus chloris collaris (assembly GCA_025345505.1). Taxonomy (NCBI): domain Eukaryota; kingdom Metazoa; phylum Chordata; class Aves; order Coraciiformes; family Alcedinidae; genus Todiramphus; species Todiramphus chloris. The sequence goes on from JANVCC010010369.1 coordinate 15,324,573, forward strand.
ACAGACCCTTTCCGTTTGCCAGTGTTCACTTTTATTCATCAAAGGAGTCGGTATTTCTCTCTCAAATGTGTTTGCAAACCAAGAGACTGCTGTAGCAGGGCAAGCTAAGAGCAAGTACAAAAAGGGTAGAGATTAAATTTTTTTCATAAACTCTCCACTATGGGGTAGTTATCTTCTTCCTGAATTGTAGATTAAAAACAAGGGAATTATTTATAGCCATAGGTGAAATCAGTCGCTCTGAACATAGTCTAACCTGAACCTTGATAAGGCATTGGATTAGAAGATTAGCAAAGCCATTGTTAATTGGGATTGGTCATATTCTGGACCAGTAGCAATACAGTCCTAATAAGTCATGACAACTGGATAATAGTTCTGCAGCTGACCACTACCCTTACTGCATTATGTTTCAACAAGGGAATTTCTGTTTTGGCTAGGTTCAGGGTTGGCTCAAGCAGGACAGCATACTTTTACTCATTGAGAAAAATACTTGCAAAATCTTTTGTCACTCTTCAAAGAGTAAAGCTATATAAGAAAAATACATATATACATAACATCAAGCTATCAGGTTGCCAAGAACTAGATCTCAGTGTTATGTAAAGTGGATGCTGCCTATTCCCACTGTAGGATATATAATCTTCCTATTGTTACTGATCTTTGGAAATTTAAAGGGAAAATGTCTTTTAGGACATATACCAATCCTTTTATGACACAGTATAAAGGGGAATGTTGGGAACTTCCTTTCCATTGGAGAAAGGAGATCTCTCAGTTTGTTTTGTGCAATTCCTGGACTTCTGTTTATATAAACTCCCTTGCAGTGTTTATGCATAGTTTGTATCCAAAGACTACTGTTCTCCCCAGAGAGAGACAGGAAAATTTCTTGCAACTTCCCTAGTATGTGCAGTTGTCAGTTCCAGCCTCCTTCTTCACTTTCTTCCAAAGTACACATGCTGCTTATCAAGCTAGAACAATTAATTAAGTTTAAAAATCAGTTTTAAAAAATTATTTTTCCTTTTTAAAAAATCATTAATAATGTGAAAAAATAAGATTGTTTGTTGTTTGTTTTGTTTCTTCTTTTTCAAGAAAGGTGTGTTTTTATTTTTTGTGAATTTTGCTGGTTTTGAAGTATTTCTAATATCATGACCAAGAGGATGCATGATTGATACTCAGAAATGCCTCATGAAAAGACATGAGCTGATTATTATGTATGTAGTTAAGAATGTGAATGGAAGAAAATTAAGGGGAAAGGTAGTGGAGGGGATGTTAAGTTATGAAGGTGAAAATAAGGAAGTGACAAAATGGCTAATAAAGAAAACAGAATTCCAGAGAACTTAAACTCTGTTAGTCAAATCAAACAAAATGCTAGCTATAAAAGTAATCATAAGCTGTTATGGAAATACATTGAAGTTGCATGTATTAAAGGCCCAATCTAAGTATGTAATTTAGTGGGTTTTTCTGTTATTGCTTTCAGATGTCTCCAGACTTTGTTGTTACTACGTAACAATTCAGCATTTTCTTACCTTGTTTTTTTGACATTTAAGTTAGAGATGGGGCAAGAGAGGGAGTGCATGCCCCATCCCTGGAAACTTTCAAAGTTGGATTGGACAGGCCTCTGAGCAACCTGAGCAATCTAGTTAAAGATGTATCTGCTCACTGCAGGCATGTTGGACTAGATGGGCTTTTGAAGGTCCCTTACCAATTTTAAGCATTCTAGGATATTATGATTCTATGACACTGTAAGGAATCTCTTTCCTTGCTATGAGATGCTGTCACACCTTTCTTATTCTATGTTCAGATGAGTATAAATCTGTTACTTGATTGATAAGTAACTAGAAACCTACTTAGTAAATTAGGTACTAAGATTTATGTTTATGATTCTAGAGGTGGAATCTAACCTTAGGACTACTGAATTGTTGCAGCCTCTGGGGAGCCTTTGGATGGCCACCTTAAAAGACAGCTGCTCTTTTGACTTTAATACTGGGCAGCAGGACACTGCCAGAGCATACACTTACCACACTGCCAGAGCATACAAGAAGGCATTTTCAAACAGTACTTTAAGGATTTACATCATTTCAATTAATCTAGTAGTGCATTAACCATAAAGTTCAGGAAAACAGATATGCAGGGATTGGACTAGATGATCTTTTGAGGTGCCTTCCAAACCCTAACATTCTGTTTGATTTTGTGAATTCTTCATCCGGAGGACTTTGAGTCTTTCTTTGCATACAGGTGGGTCGTCTGAGAAATTAGCAAAGTTTTGTTTGTTCCTCAGTGGGCTTTTATAGAGCTCAACCTTAAGGAAATAATGGCATTTCTACCAAAAATCTCCATTTTCATACTATGTTTACCCAAATAATAGTCAGACTAAAATAGTGGACAATGCAAGAGTTTGATCGTCCCCAATCGGATATTGTAAACATCCATGGGAAAAACATGTGAGACCTACTATACTAGAACATTACCACATAGACTTCTGAATATGTTTTTGTTGGGGATTTTTGTTTGTTTGTTTATTTGTTTTTTAAGAGACACTTGTATCTGTTACATTTCTGTCAGCTCCAATACAAAGGTCCCTCTTATTACAGTAAACTGTGTAGAGCACTGCAAATAGTGGCAAGGCTGCTTAATAGTTGAATCATGTACCGCATGAGATTAGGTAACTTTATAGAGTGAATAAGTGAATCTCAACCTGTTTGTTTATTTGGTAGAGGATATGAATATTCTCAGATGATACTGTTTATCACTTAAACATTTCACTTTTGTAATTTTTGCCTTCCTAAAAGTCTGTAGGACTACTGTATTTTGTTCATACAAATCATAGCCTTTTTTTAATTCATCTTGGACCCTAGCCCAAAAACTAGCTGGGCCAAGGATGCAGTTTTCACTCTGTTTCCATAAATGAGAAGGTACTTCATAGTTTCTTAGGAATGTCATCTCTGTATGCTAACAGTATGAAACTGGCTGCCTTCCTCTGAGCTTTGTTCTCATGGTAGGACTCACAAGAAGGAACAGAAGGAACTGCAGTTGCCATGTTGTAAACATGAGTCTTGTGAGGTATTGCAAAAAGACATTTTTTTTTTTCCCCAGTGTACTGCTTTTCAGACAGTGCCTAAATCTCCATGACAGAGACCAAGGCTGAAGGTGTACCCCTACAAATGCCATTGTGGAGAAGCAACACTGTCAATCAGCCATGGTTACTACGACAAGTAACTGAGGACTTTCTTTTCCTTTCACGAAGGCAGTACCAACATAGGTTTAGGGCATGTGGTTATGGTGGCAAATTATATTTAAGAATTAATTTGATATTACAGCCTACATTCTGTTCATTCAGCTAAACAGAAATTCTGTTTGAAAGCAGAGGAACATAATTATATTACCTTTCAGTTCTGTGGGCATGAAAAAGAATTTACCTTATTCAGGGAAATTTAGAAGGTCATCTGAGTCCTTCCAAGGTGACCTTTCAAGTTGACTGGATGTCACTGATAGCTCATATTGCAATAAGCAGGCATACTATATCTACAGGGTCTGGAAAACATAGATATATGTTATAGGGCCTGAAAAAAGGAGCAACAAGAGATCTTCTTAAATTCCCTGCAAGTCCACTGTGGTGCCAAAGATCTGATTTTTGTCATTCCTTGGCGAAGACATACCAATCGGGTGTTTCTGAGTGCTTGCAGTTCTAAGCAGAATGTAATTATTGAGGAAATTAACTTCACAACTAAAGATTGTGGTGTCGTGATAATTTAGAGGAGTGGGAAGGATGTTTTCTGAGCAATCACTGATCTTTTTCCCCCTTTCTTTTTGGTTATCACTTAATAACATTCATTAAAACTGATAAGAGGAATTGCTTCTCTTTAAATTTCCTACCAAGTCTCAGTGTAGTTGAGTTAAACTTTTCTTGGAACAATATATTACTGTCATGCTCAATTGACTTTCTTTAGAAAAGTGATAAATCTTTTGTACAGGTTCATTCTTAGCAGCACCAGAAAATGCAAAAAGTACATGTGGCTGATTTCTTGTTAAAATAATTGTGTATGCCAACTATAGTTGTCAGGCACAACCTTTCTAGCCTGATAAGTAGAAGCTTATTGCAGTTCTTTCTTGCAGGAAAGCAGTCTTTGCCTTTGGAGTCAGGAGGAGGTTAGCAGACAGCAGGTGTGTGGGTTTCCTTTCTTATCAAATGCTTTTCTCATTTTTTACTTATTTCCTTACTGCACCTTGTAGCAAGAAAACATGCTGACCCCAAGGGGAATTGTTTTTCCTCTGTTTAAGCTCAGTGTTATGGCTACTGGTCATACAAGAACAAATACTTTGGTCATTCTTCAGACAACACACTTCTTCATGGGTTAATTCATAATGAGCAATGAAAATTTTGTGAGCTTTGATCCATAGTGCTTTTTGTAATATCTTCCTTTTGGGATGACATGAGGAAAATTGTTTGTCAAGACCCTCTTCTATTTTAGAACATAAAAGAGTGAAGTGTTTAATAGAGGAAATCCTTCATCCTACTTACAATCTACTGCCCTAAATTAAACTTCTGAAAATGCAAACATATTATGCTTACTCAGAAGATGACTGTAGCAAGTGGCATCACTGTTATACCTATTATGTGTACCAGTGGAACCAGAAGCTTATAAAATGCAGGTAGCCTATGAAAAAAACTCATTGGCTTGCCAAAAATATGTCTTTTAAGAACACTAATCAAAGAAGGGCTATGAAACTGTATCACTATTCACCCTACCAAGCTTTTACTTGTTTTGCTGAGAGAACATTCAATCAAGAGCAAAGCCTCTGTCAGCTACAAGAAATGGCATAAATATAATTTTGCAAAAATGAAAGATATGCTCAACACATATCATGTGAGCACTTTTAGTCACCCAAACAGCATTACATGAATACACAGGAAGAAAATGAAAACAGCATTTTACATTGTAAGTTCATTTTTATTGAAGCAGTAAAAAGTCACATGACCTGCTTTCTAGCCCTGAGGATAGCAATAGAACTGACTTTGACAGCCACACTGAAAAATATTGCCATTTCACAGAGAAGGAAAAGTGCTAAAACTGATCCAGTCCTTGACTAGTGGTGATGAAAGTGGTACACAGGCAATGGCTATTACAATTTCAATATCATATGCAGAAGGTTTTATTTCAACAGTCTCTACTCATCTGTGTTATCAAAGTGGAGATTGGAAGTCATGCCAAAATGATGTTTGTCTGTTTCTCACTGCTAACCGATTGGCTGCTAGAAAAATTCACTGGACTGCACTCACAATAAGGGACAATATTTAGGACTTTATACAGTGGCAACATCCAAGAGAAGTCTTCAACAGTGTAAGGTTTGTATAGGTCTATGAAGTAGAGATTCTTGTAACCAAAAGTTAGGTGCATGTAGGAAACAGCAAATAAAAACAGTGTTGTCATAGCACATGCTCTGAGTTGCAGGCTGGAATGTGCACACAGCTGAATAACAGATTCTGTTGTGGTCACAACATGTGGGCTGAATAAGAGAGAGCATGGCCAGTAGTTTATTTCCTGAACTAATGTGACACAGAAGTGTTTTATAAGCAAATTTCCATCAAAATCTAAATTATACTAGTGTATCTTTCCAAAGTTAGTGAAAAAAATGTTATAAAGATTGCATGTTTTGAATTGGAAAAAACAAAAATCTAGCACAAATATCTAGTAGTGCTGCTGCAGAGGGGAGAATGTGACTTCATCAGTCTTTTTCTGTAGCTTTGAAATTGAGAAACATAGGTGATGCAAGAAAGAAAACATATCAGAAAATATATGACACAGTAGTTTCATACTTACAAATTTCTAAAACATTTCTAATTTCACGTCCTTATGTATACATGACAAAGCAATTTTAACAATGCTAACTATTCACATCAAGATTATACACATTTAAACACTTTTTCATATGTTTCAGTTGCATAAAGTACCCAAGAGACATCCCTGAAGTGTGAAGGCCTTTGTTTATCTCTCTGTATCTGTATTCATACATTGGAAATGTAAAGTACAAGCAAAAATCCAGCCACTGTAACTTTGATATGTGGCAGGACTGTCTGCTGAAGTGAAGTCATAAATCTCCTAAACCCTCAAAATCCTCCAGCCAAGAAGTGCACCATTCATGATGCTGGGAAGCAACAAATTATGGTACTGGTAAATCTAACGGGTTTTTTTCTTAATCATAGGCCTAAAATACCTTTCCTGAATATTTTGGGCTAGTAGAATTCATGTAAACACATTGCAATAGTTGAAGTAAAACAGGACAAAGTAAGTGTCTTCAAATGAGTGCATTACTATTGCAAAGTAGAAATCAGCTGTCTGAAACTGTTTAATATTGCTCATTGAATCCTTTAGAGCCAAAAATAAATAAAACCGAAATTAATAAGAATGAAGCTTTCTCCCGTATCTGCAGTTTGACACAAGGTCCAAGATATGAGTTGGAGCCTGTACTTCAAGAGGTGCTAAAGAGCTATGGTTATATCACCAGTACTCTAGGCTGTCAGATGATAGGAATTCAATTTTCCCAAGAAGATACTATCATAATGGTATCCTGAGAAAAATTATAATTTCTTTCCATACCTTACAGACAAGTCCCTACATAGAATCATAGAATCATCAGGGTTGGAAGGGACCTTAAAGATCATCTAGTTCCAACCCCCCAACATGGGCAGGTACACCTCCCACTAGTGCAGGTTGCTCAGAACCCCATCCAGCCTGGTCTTAAAAACTTCCAAGGATGGGGCTTCCACCACCTCTCTGGGCAACCTGTTCCAGTGTCTCACCACCCTCATGGGGAAGAAATTCTTCCTAATGTCTAACCTGAACCGACCTATCTCTAATTGTAATACATTTCTAGTCCTATCACTGCCTGACAGACTAAAAAGTCCCTCCCCAGCTTTCTTGTAGTCCTCCTTCAGATACTGGAAGGCCCCAATAAGCTCTCCCCAGAGCATTCTTTTTTTCCAGACTGAACAACCCCAACACTCTCAGTCTGTCCCCAGAGAAGAGGTGCTCCAGCCCTCTGATCATCCTCTTGGCCCTTCTCTGGACACGTTCCAGCACATCCATATCCCTCCTGTAATAGGACTCCAGAAATGGACGCAGTGCTCCAGGTGAGGTCTCACGAGAGCGGAGTAGAGGGGGAGAATCACCTCCCTCGACCTGCTGGCCATACTTCTCTTGATGCAGCCCAGGATACGATTGGCCCTCTGGGCTGCAAGAGCACACTGATGGCTCATGTTGAGCTTCTCATCCACCAGCACTCCCAGGTCCTTTTCTTCACGGCTGATCTCAAACCAGTCACTGCCCAGCCTATATTGGTGCTTGGGATTGCTCTGACTCAGATGGAGGACCTTGCATTTGGCCTTGTTGGACTTCATGGGATTGGCATGGGACACCTCTCCAGCCTGTCAAGGTCCCTCTGGATGGCATCCCTTCCTTCCAGTGTGTCAGTCGCCCCACATAGTTTGGTGTCATCGGCAAACTTGCTGAGGGTGTACTGAATGCCACTGTCCATGTTGCTGACAAAGATGTTAAACAAGACTGGTCCCAGTACTGATCCTTGAGGGACTCCACTTGTCACTGGTCTCCCCTTGGATACCAACCCATTGACAACCACTCTTTGGCAGCAGCCGTCAAACCAGTTCTTTATCCACTGAATTGTCCATCCATCAAATCCATATTTCACCAGCTTGGAGACCAGAATGTCATGCGGGACAGTGTCAAAGGCTTTGCTCATGTCCAGGTAAATGACGTTGGTTGCTCTTCCCCCATCTATTGATGTTGTGACCTTCTCATAGAAGGCCACCAGGTTAGTCAAGCATGATTTGCCCTTGGTGAAGCCATGTTGGTTACAGCCAATCACTTTGTCTTTATTCATCTGCCTCAGTAGTGCCCCAGGAGGATCCACTCCATGATTTTACCAGGCACAGAAGTGAGACTGACTGGCCTATAGTTCCTGGGTTCATCCACCTTCCCCTTTTTGAATATGGGGGTTATATTTACCCTTTCCTTTTTTTTTTTTTTAATCTATAATAGATAGCGGTTTAGTAACCTCATCCGCCAGTTCTCTCAGCACCCGTGGCTGCATCCTGTTGGTTCCCACAGACTTGTGCACTTTCAGGTTCTTCAGATGGTCATGAACCTGATCTTCACTTGCAATGGGCAGTTCTTTCATCCAATGCCTGCCATCAACTTCTGTGATCAGCATCCAAGCACACTGGTTAGATTAAAGGCTTGTGGAAGAATTTTACAAATGATTTGTATTGTTTATTTTCTTATGCATAGTGATTAGCCTTGCAGTATTATATCCAATCCAATCCCTGTTTTGTTTTTTTCATTTTGATCTACTCTTTTTGTACTTCCCTTAAAGGTTCAGTGTGGCTACTGTTAACAGAGAGGGCTAAGATTTCATTTATAGAAGACTCTGAGTTGCTCTGTGACCCAAACACAAAATCTCTGTGGAACTGTGAAGGACTCCTTCAAACCTTGTTTTCTGTAGATCCAGAATGAGCAGATTTTTCTTTTCATTGGGTATGAACCTTCTCACAGCCTTCACAGGCATTTTTTGATCTTATAAAATGGATTAAAAAGGCACACTCAATAAACACCTTCTGGTTTGGATTTATTTTTCATGAACACAGAGCACATACAATGAGTTGAAAACATTAATGTGATAGTAAATAGTTATCTGGCATGGTGTTAACTACAAATGCCTATCTAGTGTTGCACATACCAGGTTACATTCAGCATTGTGTCTAATAACTATCTGAATTCACACTGAAAAATGCTTCTCAGTGTAACTGGGACTGCTTTTATTTCTGCACACCTAATGCTTATTTGGTATATGTGGAATTTTGTACCTTTTTGATTTTTTTTTCCCCTACACTATATGTACAATAAAATTATTTATCTGTTAAATGGAGATGAGAACTACAGTGTGATCTTAGTCTTGTGCACTTCTTCCACTTTTTTTACTTCCTAGACTTCAAGAAAGTACTAGAAAATTATAAGGGATTTCATCTTTCCATAGTAAAGCCAGTACTCTGTTTGGAACCAAAATAATTTCTCTTTTAATAATTTAGCATTTGTATGAATTAAGAGGGAAAAAAAAACCCAGCCCAGGTAGAAAATTACATTCTTTGCAGAAATAGCTCAAATTAAGTTTTACTCAGTGTACCTTTTTTTTTTATTTGCTGCCATGCTGCAGAAAAATAAGTGAAAACAATGACAACTGCTATTAATGGGAAAAGAAAAAAAGAAATAGGAATCAGCTTGATCTATTTCAGTGTCTCAGCAGGTTGTGCTGTTAGAAGCACTGAGGTTGTTGGAAGAGGCTAAAGGCTGAGCATAAAGGCAAGGATAAAAATACGGGGTTTGTATGTTTGAGCACATTACATGTTTTAAGACCTTCATGACCTTATCATAGAACTCTGTGTTTTCTACCCCTTTACCTTCCTTTCCAGAAGACAATCTAAATCTTTTTAGAACCATTCCTATTTCCTGGATTATAGCATCATCTTGTGTGAGTTGATTTGATATGCTATGCTGAAATATGGCTGTTCTGGTATGGTACATGAAGGTATAGTAGAGATGATGTGATTCCTTCTTACTGCAGAAGTCCAACTTTATGAAATATGTTCCTATATTTTGATGAGCAGTGTTTCTGATATCAGGCATTGTAATCTTGGATTTAGGCCCAAGATATTCACCATATGTTACAGATTTAAATACATTTATAGTCATTTTCTCATATAATACTCACTTCCACTTAAAAAAACCCAAACCTCCTCAAAACTTACAATGAACAGGTCATGTTCCAAAAGGGGCCTTTTGGAAAATGGATTATGATTGTAAAGACACCGACTTTCTCTATACTCTGAAGATAAAAAACTGTAAACAACTGTGCAAGTTTTTGGTCACCCTCATGTCATAGGTGGTCTATCACTGTAACAAAACCACACAAGAATACAGCTTGTTGGAAACTAGTATCTTTAATTAATACAATCTTGAGGTAATATTAAAAAGAAAAGGTCAAATTATGGCTGACGTAGAAGCAGAAATCCTGTTGATATTAAAGGGACTTTTGCATGCATATTTGAGTGTCACTTTTAGTCAATAGAGTCATGGCCCTGTTAACCCTACTGGTGAAGTTTAAGTCATGTCTCACCAAATCCTTTAGTCATTACTGCAATTAGACTTGTAAGACTGATTGGCACTTCAGTTAACAACAGTGATGAAAGGGCCTTTGCTGTCAAATGAATTGAAAGTTGGTAACTCGTAAGGATTAAGTTCTATATCCTCTCTTTTAACCCATGCCGATATTAATTTTTTTTCCTGACACTGAAGTATAACACATAGTTATAGGTTGAACTAGATTAAGCAGGCACTGTGGCTGTGCTTAAGGTTCCTGATCTCAGAATGGTAAAAAGGAACCAGAATATTGGTTCTTATATTTAAAAAAATTATGATTTTAAACTTCATGCCTACAAAAAAAAAATGTGCTAACAAGCATATAAAGAGTGAGCAGAAGCTGCCTATGGCACACACATCTGATTCTTACACATTTCACTTAGTCATTTTGTGGATGCTTTAAAGTATGTATGCTGCCATTGCACCTCTCCTGAAGTCTAGTTCTCAGAAGGTAAGAGATTTTTCTAAGGTATCAGTGACATTAATAAAGATTCTATTTCAGAGTCTTACATCTTTCAGTCACAATTTCTGTAGCTAGTTCATGCTAGCTTCAGACCCATTTTACATTTTCAAGCACACTCTACAGCGTCTTTTTCATTAAGCCTGTCCATATAGCTAATGCTAGCAGCAATTTTATACCTAGGTGGCAAGTGTAGTACTTTATCGAGCTTTGCATTAGATGTTACTTTTGCCAAGAGTGAGAAAATGATTGATTATATCAACTCTCCTAACTCCCTCAAACAATGAATCCTGAAGGCTTATTGACTCTTTTTGCAGTAGATGCATTTCCCATCACAGACATCACGTTATTTCTCCTTTTGTGTTGTCAGAGATGCCACTGTTCTGTCCTGTGTCAATAAGTATGCTATTCCTCTAGCAGACATGTCACAAAGTTGGTGAGGGCAGGAGCTGTGTTTTCTCTCCTATCCCCCACAGATTTACTAGGATGAACAATAAATGGCAGTTCACTGTCAAGGACTGTATAGGTCTATCTGTGACACAATAATTTTGGAAGCAAATAACCTTTTATACTCTTCATTTTTAAAAGAAAGACAAGAATAATACATCTATCAATAGAGGTAAAGCCAGAAGTAGGAAGTATGAAAAGCAGCAGCCCTCAAGAAATGTCTGGACTATGAATAATTTGGTTTTGGGCAACATAAAATTGTTGTACAGATAGAAAAGTTTGTTTACATAATTTAGCTTCTTATGACTGGCTTTGATGTTGACATTACAGAGAATTCAAGGCCTCATTACCTTCCACTTCCACATAAGACACTGAAGAAAGCCTATGTGGCTGAACTGGCTCAATAATCTTAGAAAATCCATGCTTGAGTTCTGAATGTATGTTTTAAGTGAGACGTGGGGAAGTCATCTCATTTAACAATTTGTAGGCATCTACAGCTGAAGCAGTTAGCCATACACTCTATGTGATCAGTCAAAGGAGAAATGGGTAAGGGGTTTCAATTAGAGAGGCGTGGATTTAGATTGGATATCAAGAAGAAGTTCTTTACATTGAGGGTGGTGGAACAGTGGAATAGGCTACCCAGGGACGTGGTTGAGGCTCCATCCCTGGAGATATTCAAGGTGAGGTTGGACAAGGATCTGAGCAGCTTGGTCTAGTTGAAGGTATCCCTGCTCACTGCAGGGGGGGCTGGACGAGATGACCTTCGGGGGTCCCTTCCAGCCCTAGCCATTCTATGATTCTAAATGCATTTTCAAGATTTCCTTAATCTCACCCTAGTGAAGATCATAGAATCATAGAATCATTTAGGTTGGAAAAGACCTTTAAGGTCATCAAGTCCAACCATTAACCTAACACTGTCAAGCCCACACTAAAAACCATGTCCCTTGACATCACATCTACACGTCTTTTAAACACCTCCAGGCATGGTGACTCTACCACTTCCCTGGGCAGCCGGTTCCAGGGCTTGACAACCCTTTCTGTGAAGAAATTTTTCCTAATGTCCAATATAAACCTCTGCTGGCATGACTTAAGACCATTTCCTCTTGTCCTATCATTTGCTGCTTGTGAGAAGAGGTGGACCCCGACCTCACTACAACTTCTTTTCAGGGTGTTCTAGATGTTTGATATACCTGAAATAAGTATCCACAAAGTCCTGTTTCTGTACCATATTTATAAGAGGGAACTAGACAAAAGATTGGGTATGTCTGCACTGTAGAATTTTAAATTTAGAGGAGCTGAATGCTACTTCCTGAGACAGTAAGTAAAAGACACCAGACATGAGAAATCAGGTTTCAGAGCAGATGAGGTGCCCACATGGCCATCACCAATGCAGCCAAGAAAAAAATTGTTTGATCAGTGCACAAGATGGGAGGCAGACAGGGTTAAGCACCATGTAGCAAGAGGGGAGATCCATACCTGAAAAGTCCTCTTCACGTATTGTTTTTCATCACTCCAAAACTCATTTACTGTTTTTAGACTATGACTATCAAGGGTCAAGACCCTACCTAATAAGGTGCCACCAAATTTTCAGAAAACTATGTACCATACCCTTCCCTCTTATGATGCTTTTTATTAATATAATCAGTATACTGACCATGAAACTGTTGCCATAGTTGTTTCACATTTGAGAGGCCTTTGCTTTTATCACAAGAAATTTTGCATATTGAGACAACAGATGTGAAAAAAAGATTTAGCATCAATGGGACAAAGTCATTACTGCTGTAATGCACTGAAGTTCGTATTACTACCAGGATTAATGTAACTCAATATAATTACAACTGAAAGAATTGGCTGCTGGGATTTATCTTCAGTCTACATAGAGGTACAGTAGCAGTTCTCTTTGTTTCTGGAAAGCAATTGCTATTTTAAAAAAGAAAACAAGCTTATATGTATAATCAGAAGACATTCTTCCTTGCCACAGAAAATAATACAGCCTGAGATTTCACTGAATATCAGTGAAATGACTTGTATGTTGCCCCAGGACCACTGCAGTTAAAACTCAGACTGAACAGCACTGTAGAATGGTAAAAAAAATTAAAAAAAAAAAAAAAAAAAAAAAAAAAAAAAAAAA